>CM036313.1:1600000-2087557 GCA_020567845.1 Rhododendron henanense subsp. lingbaoense
CTCCCACTCTTGCCAATACGGCATGGAGAAAACCTCTACCTGGCAGCGTTAAGATTAACTGTGATGTGGCAGTCCCAAGGCAGGGATCTATGGCTACAGCAGCAATGGTAGTCCGTGATGAATTTGTGAAGCTAATTGACGGTTCCTTCTTTAAGTTCAAAATGAATTCAGTGCTGCAAGGGGAGCTTGAGGCCATCAGGAAGGCATGTTATTGGGCCAGTGCCAAGAATGCTAATTCTGTGGTGAGAGAATCAGATAGCAGACTAGCTATCTCTCTCAGTGTTTCAGCGCTCGTTCCCCCATGGGAGGTCTTTCCTCTGGTTATGGATATTAGAAAGCTCAGGCAACAATGGAACATCAAATTGGAGTGGGTTAGAAGATCGGCAAACTCCGTTGCTCATCAAGTGGCTGCTATGGCAGTAAAGGGGAGGCTTGCTCCTAACTGGGTGGCTAATCCCCCGTTTTTGAAATTTCATCTTGAACCGATATATAGCCATACTCAAACACCCCACGTTTGTCATATATTCCATCCATCTCATCATTTCCTTTGATTTACACGACAAAAAACACCTCTGGTGTGTACCATCCATGTTGGGTAGACACTGGCACTGAGAGACCAAAGCTAGGCCGGTCTATTCATGCCTTCTTTTTTCTTCTTATCGGAGTTCTTTCACAAAGACTTGCCATTAATGATAAATAGTATATGGAAAAACAAAAAAAACAAAACAAAAAATGAAACAAAACAAAACAAAACTTGATGCTTATTTGCCTTGTGCGTCTTCAAAATAACACGATTCTTTTTCTTTCAAGTTTCAAGGCAGTGTTCAGTTCACTAAATAAAAGTGCAATAGTTATTCCGTTCTCAGACTCAAAACCATTCCACCGAAACCGACTTCTTACTAGCATTCTCCAAACCCTTGCAGCAAACCGAACATTTCTTTTTAAGGTTGATTCAAAGAACATTTCTTGGTCCATTTCTTAGACAGGTGGTTTGCAAGAGCAAGTCCACCCATGAATCTGTACGTTATCAAAATCAAAGTTTGACAAAATAAATGACAAAGCGATGCTCCACCAATAAGCTAAAATTGATGCCAAAAAATGACTCATCTTTTGTGCTAAATTTGACATTAAACCTTGGCTTTGCCAGCAAATCATCCACGCCAATAGATCGGCATTTAAAAAAATGAGATTCCGAAACCAGTGCAAATAACCAAAGGTATTTTTAACTTACAGACATTGTAACAAACAAGCCATAAAATGACTTTTGGAGAAACTATTTTGGCACTGACTTGCTAAAGTCACGCCACCTTATGCAATCCACAGCAGCATATCATCGAAACATGACCACACCATGATCTACAAAACCAGATGATTCGACTCGGAAAGGCCATAGCTTAACTTCAACTCTTTCAGCAGCCAAAGAAGCATCCACCAAAGTTTAAACAGAGTATAATCGATCCGCACCAAGTTATTAGGCAGCCAAATACAAGCTGCTACGATTTCAACAATGAAGAACCCATCGATTGGTTTGTAATGCACAAAATTCTAAACAAACTACAACATAGGATTCGTAAGCTGTCCCCTGGATTGCTAAGGATGTCCCGTGTATAAAAGCTGTGCAAGCTATGCTCAATTAAGATAAAACATCCATGAATTGGCAAGAGCAAGAACTACGGGGATGCATCTTTATGAAGCCAAACAAAAACAGAAATAGGAGGAAAACAAAAGTAGCTGGCAATAGATTGCAAATAACAAGCTCAAAATGAAAATGATTGCTCAACCGCTCAAAGGGTAAATCATGAACAGACACATCATCAGAAATAGATGAACTTGTACTAAACAAGTAAACACATCACATCACAATGCAGCGAAAATCGTTTCAGTGAGTAAAAATTAGCTCACGGTCTATTAGATAGAACCCTAATGAGGGAAAACCTATTGATCTCCATTCTAGAATGTGGCTGTCCCCTGTTGGAAACAATTTACCCTTCCCATCCCCCATAATAGCTGCACAAGCTATCAATAAAAATCATAACTACAAGAGATGCATCATTATGCAGCTAAGCCAAAAGTCAAATCTAGAGGAACAGAAATCTAAAGAGAAATGAATTTCAAATAACTAACTCATAAAAATGTGATCCTTAACAGACAACAATAGTAACATCCCACAAAATCAGAATTCGGTTTAGCTCATAGTCTCATACTTAACAAGTAAAATTCAACCCATGCCAATAAACTGATAACTGTTCTCACAGTGAAGTAAAACTTGCTCAAAATCTACTAAAGCAGAACCCTAACTAGAGAAAATCCTGTGAGCTCCATTTTAGAAGGTGGGTGATGCATCTATTCTTCCTCTGTGGCTGTTTCACCACTCTTCTTGTTGTGCTTCCTTGCGTACCTCTGGTTCCTCAAGAACTTAGGATCCATCTGTACATAAATACCCAAATAAACACACATTTCATATGAATTATCTATTACTATTATAAACAAAGCACCCCTCTTGCTGTGAAAGGCAGTTATGAAGCCGGTTTAATTTCCTAAACTACACTTCAACCACCTAAAGAAACTGCAGGAAAAAAGATTTTCCTCTTTCTTCTTCTACCCCCTTTTCTACTTTCACAATCCCAGATTAATCTCAATTCAAGATTATCCTCTTTCCATCTTTTGCATAACTGTGCGTGTGCCCGGGCATCCAGTTATCATCATTATCATAAAGAGAAAACCCCCTTCTGCGTGAAACCGGCTCAACTCTAAATTTCCTAAACTACCAACTACCCAAAGAATCTGCCAAGAAGAGGAAAAAAAACCTCCACCCTAATTTTCAAGAACTTGGGATCCTTCTGTGCATTTATAAAATTCAAACAAATACACACGATTCACATGGATACACGAGAGTTATACATGTAGATGTAAGTATAGTAGGTATATAGAGAGTATACCCCTTTGGTGGAAGCATGACGGTGCTTCCTGGGCTTCTTGATCCCGTTCTGGTGAGCCTTGTGCGACTGGTTGTGAGCCGTGTGATTCTTCGACTTCGCCATCTATTATACCAAAAACCCAATTGTTAAAATCACTAATCAGTAAACCAATAAACGCATCTGTGACTGCCAATACAGAACATACAGAGAGAGAGAGAGACAGACAGACCTGATTGGTGTTTGGCTCTGGAGAGTCGGCGTTAGGGTTTTCGCGTTAGGGTTTGAAATGAGAAGAAGGTGTTTTATCTGATTTCTTGGGGAGCCCTAGGCCCTAGCGATAGTTGGGTTTGGGTCGGTTGCAGTAAAGATGCCATCGTTTTGGGCCTTTGTGTTCTGACTTGAGCCAGCTGAGTGGGCTGGGCTGGGCTTTGAATGTTTTTCACCCGAAAACAAAAAAACTTGTAATATTATGTAAAAAATGCTATTTGAATTTATAAATGCATCTGATAATTTATTTTACATGAAAAAAATATAAACATCTCTCTCTCTCTCTCTCTCTCTCTCTCTCTCTCTCTCTCTCTCTCTCTCTCTCTCTCTCTCTCTCTCTCTCTCTCTCTCTCTCTCTCTCTCTCTCTCTCTCTCAAGTGCTAAGATCATTGTCGGCCTAGGGTAAGCCAAAAAATTGAGAGTTCGAAGGAGCATGAAGAGATGAGAGATATCTCTCTCTCTCTCAAGTGCTAAGATCATTGTCGGCCTAGGGTAAGCCAAAAAATTGAGAGTTCGAAGGAGCATGAAGAGATGAGAGATATGGAGATGAGCTCTAGTATGACACAGATAGGACGATAAAATGAGCCGGCTGGTGAATTGTTCAAGCTTAGTTTGAAAGATGCTTCAACAGATCAGCCGATTCCAAGCAATTTTGATTTTTTCAAAACCATTTACTGAACAAATCGAGCACTAGTAGCCTTTTCCAATTTTATTTAAAAGCTTAACGAGCTTCAAAATATATTAAAACTGTAGTTAGATAGTGTAACAAAAATCGGCTTCGATCAATCTTTTGACAAACAAGCACGAACTCTAATTCGAGTAGCTCTGCTCTAATTGGTTTGTCTGCCCCGCCCGAGAAGACCAATCGTAGTAGTCACCGGATATTTCCAGTTGCAGATCAATCCACGTCATGCATCCAAGCCAATCACTCAGCCCACACACACCGGCCCAGCCGGTAAAAGATCTTCAATCCCACACAAATACAAACTTCTCCTGCGCAAGACCTTCTCTCTCATGCATATTATACATATAGATAGAGATACGTACATGCATATATCTACAGTTTGATTTGGCTCTTCTGCTGTTTCAGTGGGAAATTCTCTGCCATTGGATTTTTGGGATTTTTGTGTTGAATTTGGCAGTTATAAAGATGTTTCTTGTTGATTGGTTCTATGGGATTCTGGCGTCTCTTGGGTTATGGCAGAAAGAGGCCAAGATCTTGTTCTTGGGTATCGATAATGCCGGAAAGACCACCTTGCTTCACATGCTTAAAGAAGAGGTACTCTCTCTCTCTCTCTCTCTCTCATGAACATGAACGTATGTGCAGTTAGGGGATATTCCATAACCTGTTTTTTCGCACATTAGTGTGTGATTAACCCGGAGGCACAACAAGACCTAGGTTGTGTTTGGACAAAATTAAGTAATTTTTTTTGTAGAAGTAATGAGTAGATGTTATAGATGTTCAGTGACTTTTATTTAGTTTATACATGAAAAATAGGATTAATTATAGATTGATGTTGAAAAAAATTCAACCTTTTGGAGATTTTGGTAGTAATTTTTTAGTTTTTAAATTCTGTTCGTTGAGACGATTGATTGATTAAGATTAATTTTTTTTTGACCCGAATGTTAACGTGGACAGACGTAGAATTCGCATGGGGAATATACTCTCTGTTCTTTTTAACTCTTATTCATGTTTTGGCTCTGCATTGAGCTAGAACATGTGGTTCTTCTTTGTATTATGAATACTTCAGCACCTTAAACAAGATCATTAATTAATTCCGTAAGTTGTTGTTGGGATGTTGACAGAAATTGGCACAGCATCAACCAACACAGTATCCGACATCGGAGGAATTGAGTATTGGGAAAATCATGTTTAAGGCTTTTGATTTGGGAGGCCATCAGATCGCTCGAAGAGTCTGGAAGGACTACTATGCTGAGGTATAATTCTTGTGACAATTAGGGTTTTGTTAAGAAGTACTGTTTTCTGCAATTCTTTTGACTTTGAGTAGCATTTGGTGTACATGCTTATATATGGGTACATGTACGTATTAGACGCAATGTGTGTGCAAATCGTATTATGCAGAAGATCAGGGTGGTGTTCTGTGTTCTGTGTTCATGTGTCATGCGTTTAGTTCTTAATTCGCGGCAATTGCATGAGATTGCATGTTCCAACATTCGTATTCGTTCATCTATCCTTGCGAGCTTTAGAACTAACGGTCTTCTTCGTGCACTCAAAGAAGGGAGAGAGTGTGGTTGAGGACTAGTGATCAGGTTCACTCTACATCTTCAGTGATTGTCAATCTTATTGTTCATATTCAGTCCATTGACGTCTATGCATCCAAGTTTTGAAGGGTTGAACTTTTTACCCCTCTGCTTTCAACAACAGGGAACTTGGGCACCGCCGGCAAAATTAATACCTTGGGCTGACTAGAGATTTGCTCAGTCGTTAGCAAGCCCTGGGGTTAGTCGAGGTGCTCCTAAACTTCGAGTTAGCAGAAAATCCTTTAGGGACCTTGAGTTAATGTTCCATCTTGCTATTGTTATTGCTGTTGTCATTCCAATCTCTCAAGGCAAGAAAAGCCAAATTCCAAGCTAATATCCGAAAATAGGTCTGCAAATTGCAATGTAGCTTCCAAGGCATGTGATCCTCTTTTTTGAAAATCATGCAGGTGGATGCTGTCGTGTACCTTGTCGATGCTTATGACAGAGAGAGATTTGCAGAGTCCAAAATGGAGCTTGACGCCCTCCTTTCAGACAGGTCACTTGCTGAGGTCCCGTTTCTCATACTTGGTAATAAGATCGATATACCCTACGCTGCCTCACAGGACGAGTTGGAATATCACTTGGGTTTGACTGGAGTTACTACCGGTAAGGGTAAGATTAACCTTGTCGACTCTGGTGCCCGTCCTCTTGAGATTTTCATGTGCAGCATTGTGAGAAAGATGGGATATGGTGAGGGATTTAAATGGCTTTCACAATACCTTTAATTAGAAGAATGAAGGAACAATCAGATATCCTTATCTACTAATAGGAATTTTGATGCCACTGTTTTAGGTTCTTTTGGAAACAAGTATTAACAGGGTATAGTTTCAAATTGGGAAGTTCACATTTTTGTATGTAGCCTTTTTCAGCTTCTCCCACCTTATTAGCTTCTGGACATCTTTGTTTTGTTTTTTGCTTTTTTGGAGTAAAGGTATAGTTGACTCTCTCTCTCTCTCCACTTAGTGTTTTTGGTTCTGTTAGGTTTTTGCAGTTCGCTTCTAAAAAATCTATCCCCAGATAGGGAAAATTATTCAATACCCTGACCCAAGACAAGTTTGTATGCCCCAACCCAGTGTGTGGTGGAAAAGGGACTCATCTCTCTCGCGAGGCTCCTAGCCTCCTACCCAATCATTTCTTCGCGTTTTGGTGTCGCCAATCCAGGAAGAGTTTTCCACTTACGCTAATACACTCACAGCATTTTGTGGGGATCATACACAGTGCATCTTGGCTCGTAAACATTAGAGACTGAGTTACAATAACAAAAATGAGCAGCCAGGACATACTTGCAGCCATTAACGTGGAAAAGATCCTACTTCCCACAGAAGAAATTTTGAGCACAGACCAAATGGTACAAATTGTTCAAAATCATCCCGAAACATTAGGATTAGGTTTGTTCGTGAAGATATCACTAACCAAGTGACCACTATCAAAGAGAGAGAATGTACCCAAACCATAAGGACAGATACTGAAACAGACCACAGCCGCCTCGCTTTTCTTAAAAACACAAAGAAGGGCCAAATCTAAGTAGGACTACACCAATCTAGGAATTTACAAAATCTACCTGTTGCAGCCAAGAACACAAACTTGCCCTTGAGATCTTTTCTTTTGTCAGTGCAGTACCAAGTAAGTTTCCAAGTAAATATTACCTGAAATCTGGGAAACTTTAGTCATCCCTTATCCCATATCATAATCAGGAGTGACAAGTCCTTTGTACTCCAGCTGCGCAAAAACAAAGTTAACTTGGTTAAGTGATATAGCAGATTCAATTGTAAGTATATCAGAAGCACGAATAAATTGAATATAACGAATGTTATATAATATAGCATTCTGTATCTTATGGATACATGGGAGGAAACCATATAACATATATTTATCTAGCATTACGTGTCTTATAGGATACATGTAAGGAAACATTTACTTCTATCAGACTAGGATAGAAAACACAAATAGTACTAACTTTGTGAAGATATAAATCAGCAGTCATTAAGTATGCATGCACAGAAATTTTGCCTCTGGGCCAACTCTTTAATATTGCATTTTGATGTGTCCTTTGTGTGTTCCCAACGTATCCTTGTCTCAGTTGTGTGTCTATCAAAGGATATATTGTGAACTGACATATTTAGGTTGTTTCGTGTCCGACAATGGTCAGAGAATGATACGCAAGGCCAGTAGATTTGTCCGTGCTTCTTAGGTAACTATTAAGTTGATAAAAAAATTGCCTACCATTGCTTCATTATGGGCCATTTTCATCCTATGATAGTCTTGTTGTGCTCTCTTTGACCGAAACATGGACTGGACACGTACAACAGCCCTCTCCACTCGCTCTTCAGCTTGGTTCCTGCTGAGTCGGAAGAAGTCCTCCACTTCACTTTCTTGCTTCTGATCATTCACAGCTTCATCAGGGCAAACCTGAAGCCCACGAAAGCCTCTTTTCTTCTTACGCCAACGTAAAATTGCTTTTTCAAGAACTCCGACTGACCATATAATCTTCCGATATTGCCTCCTGACTTGGTAGCCGCGGAAAATAGCCTGCATCAGACAAAAGTTGAGTGATCACTCTTCACTGACTATCATTGTGTTAAAGTCGAGATCACTAGTTTATTGTTCATAGCAATGGATCCCTGGCACAATCAATCAAACTTTTGATAAACCTTGACAACGTGCATTGAAAATAGTTTGCAATCAAATCCCATTTTCAGACAAAAAATAGTAACTCATGCTTAGATCTCCTGTACAATTTATTTATTTTTGATCAGATAATGTAAGTCCGTGTGATTATCATTGTGTAAAAGTCAAGACCAATGGTTTTATTTTTCAGAAAAAATCAATTCCGGACAAAAACAACCACTCTTTTGAAAATAGTTTGCAAACAAACCCTTTTTCAGAATAAAAATAGTAACTCATGCTTGATGTTCTGTAAAAATAAATAGCAACCCTGGCATGCAGGAAATTTCAAGAGGGCTTACTTGAATTTTGATGGCTTGACGTCGCTTATTGAGAAAATCTTTCCTTATCTTCCAAGTACGGAACCTATCTTGAATTCGGGCAGCAGCAGTCATCTTTTTCCTTGTCTCATACTTCCGAAATGCATGTTGGATCTTCATTGCTGCAATTATGGTGCGTACTTCATCCTCTGGGCTGGAAACCTGAGCAGCCTTTGTCCTTTGCTTAAAAGACTGCTCCCTGAATGCAGCCTGTATACGTGCTGCTGCATCAGCAGCCGTCCGATAAGCTGACAGAGTGTCCTTCAGATACAACTCCTCTTCATCTAGGTTCCCAGAATTTACTAATTCAGGAGTTGTAGATTGCAATGAACCACTGACGTTTCCAGCTATTGTCATATCCTTAAAGTGTTCCACTAAAGCCTTTTCTGCAAGATAACCAGCTAAACCGTCATAACCGTTCTTAGATGCTAGATCAGATGCCATGAATCCGCCTGGGTCCTCTGAAGTTGGGTCAGACACCAAGTTTGGCTTCGCCCCAGCAGATAGAAGGGCAGCAACCATTTTCTCCCTGAAAATAGAGACTAATCAAAATCTAGCAAAAGCAGAAATATATCAGCCACGAATATGCAGGTATCACATAATGCGGACTATACCTTAACTGAAAAGATAGATACAGTTAGAAGTACATAAGTAACATCGACAACAAAAAGCAGAACACAAGACTACAGAATAGAAGGTTCAAGGTTATGTAAAGGAGTATGGAAAGACTAAAATTCTCACGGGTCCCAAGAATTGTACTCCATCCGTCCCTTTTGTTTATCCATAATTCCAATTTGGTTGTCGCAAAATGCATGTCTACCTCGGAAAGTCAGAGCATATGTATATATATATACACACACACGAATATGTATGTGCGTGTGTGTGTGTTGGTTTTCCAAAACTATCACTTGCAAGTGGTTATGAATACTTTTATAAGTTGGATAAAGGGGCAATGTTGGAAAAATATCATTAATGGCAAAAAAGATATATTCAAAAAAAGAGAAAGAAGGAACCAGGGATCTGCTGAATTAAAAAATAAAAGCGTTTATATTTGAATTTGAGTGACTTAAAATGCATGTCCCCTTATAAAAGTTGAACATCCCAGAAGGGATAACATTGTGGGACAGAGTGAGTATTTAGGAACCTACGTACAGCGAATTGTAGTGTATCAGAATTTTGAATACATAACCTTACAGACGAGCTATTTGTACCTTCCGTAATATGCAGCCCAATGAAGAGCTGTCCATCCAAATTTGTCCCGATAGTCCAATGACAAGCCCGAGAACGAATATGGTGAGACAGCCCATGTATAATCAAGGATAGCACACAAATGGATTACTCCTTGACCTTGATCATCGTAGTCAGAAGTTTTAGACCCTTCAACTACTCTTTCCAGCAGCCATTCATAGAGTTTGTTCCTCAGCGTAAGCTCGAAGAAGCTTTCTTTTGCTCGTTCAACTGTCATTCTGTTATTTTCAATTGATTTGATCACCTGTGCCCAACCATCAGCAACGTTGGAAGTTTTGCGAGCAAAGATTTTGGCTTCTTTGACGGCATTCGGTGATACTTTACTTGATAAAATTTTAAGGCTCTTAGAAGTAGAAAAGAGCAAGTGAGCAAGCCTCGTCTGAACTATAAACTCTTCCGCCTTTGACTTATCTTCCACAGAAATAACAGGGTCCCGCGTCAGTGGAGTACGATACTCAAAGGTTAGAACTTGGCTGATGGGACTGTGGCCGTCAAAACTCAAATACAGATTTACTAATCCCTCTTGGTGTGGTGAAACAAAACAACGGAATACTCCAGATTGGACAATTTGAGCAGGCCTATATGCATCTCCACATACACAATATATTTTGGACTTATCAAGCTGTGGATGCCCTTCATTAAAAAATCCAGTGATAAGAATCTGCCAAAAAGCACATACTGAAGTTCGTTAGTTTGTTATAAATAATGAAACATAAGCAAAAAGCAAGAAGTCAATTTTTCCTAACACCTTTCTGATAAGTAATTAAAGGAGACTGTAATGTGAATCTCTTTATTAGGGATATGCGCCCTACGCTGCTGGGTATCCCCTAAGAAACTTCATAAACCCATCCACAAACAACGTTTTCTTTACACCCACATGATATACAAATTCACATATATGATAACTGAAATGAAGCAACGAGAAGAAAATGAATAAAGACAGTTTATGCCATGCCAGAGGAACTATTGTCGAGTTGGACCTACGCTTTAACTTGTAAAAGATGATGCCACTGAATCTAAAAGAAGCAGACAGAACACAAGGAAATGCCTGTGATGAGCATTTCAACAAAATAGAAAAACCTTTTCCTAAGGAATATTAAAATCAAGCAGAAAATCAGATGACAAACAGTAACATCGTTGTTCAAATGGGGAAGAACCTTAGTCTCTTCAGTTGAAAAAGCCCACGCAGGAGAGACATCAGTAATGCTGAATAGTTCACTGGGGACAGAAGATTGAGGGTGATTCATCATTGGAGACGTAGACGGTTCTTGACCAATTGGAATTGAAGATTCGAGATGCGGATCATCCACTGATCCTGGTGAATCAGTCATGATGTAGTTCATCCACCTCCCGAAACTGTCTTGAGTTTGCAAACCATCGTTGCCTAGAACGCCTAAAGAATCACCAGTTCCCACTGTAACCAGTTGAGAATCCTTTCTCTGGAAACTTGAATCAGTTTGACCTTCTATACCCGGAAGGAAAAGATTGTCCGGCGTGTTGAATTGAATGTAGTTACTCCGGGAAACTGGCTCAGTGAGACTTCCAAAAGAATTTTCCGTCAGTAATTCATTGGCTGATTGGATTGTAACCTGCAATAACGAAAGATAAATCGTTGCTAGTTATGCTGTCTTATCAGAAAGAAGCAACAATGTCAACAACAATTTGGGATTCAAACATTATAATGGGCCAGTAAGTTTAGTGGATCAAGTTCATGTAGATAGATGCATCACTCAGGCTAGACTGCAATGACAAGTCAGGAAACTACTTTGAAGAAGAATTAATGAGAAATAGACAAAGAAGCGGAAGGAAGAGTGCATATTGAAGTTGAATCTCGATGATAAAAAACATCAGCCGCGCTATACCAACCTGAACACAAAATAGTGGCATGAAGATCGACAGACTATTGACAACTCAAAGATGTACCCTGCTAATACTGCCAAAGTCGTGCTTTCGAAACTATACCATGCTGTTATCACATCAGAGGCATATTTACTCTCTGTTTAGAACAGAGGATCTCTACAGAATAGAGAAAACTTGCAGCTTGAACTCCTGCCCTTCACTACAGGGGTTCTCTGACAATTGTTAGAAACTGAATACTAAAGACAATTAGCGGATGTTCTTCCTTTTTTATCAATCGGGGGATTTTCTTTCTTCACTCTTCAATTTTCGTCCTCATAAACCAGGGACCAAGTATGAACCGAGATACTTCTTCCGTTTTATACCTCCTTCCAGAAAAGCAAACAACAGATTTTATATCCGTCCTTTATATTGTTGGTCTCTTCTTAGAGTTCTCACATCTAATTCCATTGCCAAAAGCACAGGTACTAGATCTAAATATCATTTATCCAGTTCCCCAAATCCAATGATCCCTTAGCTACATTTATTTCAATTTTAACCACAAAAAGGGGAGAAAAAAAAACTTTAAAGAAGGCTAACAAAAGAAATTAGCTCAACATCCAGAGAAACTTTATCATGTACTTGCTGTAAGATCTAACTGTGTCGCACAAAATTTCAAATAAAAAACTATCGGTGCATCTAAAGTACAGGGAAAGAAAAAGGGTCTATGTGTCAAGTTACCAATTGTCCAAAAGGCTTAAGTGGTTAGAAAATGGGCCCAATAGTATATATCAAGCTATTGATCAACAACAATACGATCCATATATATATATATATATAAGAGAGAGAGAGAGAGAGAGAGTGAGAGCTTTACATTACTCGTGAGTCCATTTGTACCAAATTGATTCTGCTGCTCATTTTTTCCTGCCAACAGAACTAGAGAGAGTAAAAAAAGTACTTATAAAGATGCAAGGCCAATGGTTTCCTGAGGAGCTTCTAGCTCCTCTACAAGAAGCATCAAGTAAACACCCACCTTGGTCAGGCCCAGTAAACTTGGAATCTGGCACCAAAAGCTCTTCCCATTCCAGTGTGTTTATCTCGTGAAGTTTGATTTCATGGTCTTTGAGGATGATGCTGTCATCTGGCTCTGTCGAGCCAATAGGAGAAAAATTAGAAGACAGTACAGCAATTTCCAACCACCACCGAAAAACTTGAGTGTTCTCAAAATTATGTAAGAACAGCAACGAATTTAACAAATAAAAACAAAGCGCTTAATCCAAATGAAGACAGGAGTTGTTCTAAGAATCCTTTAACAACATAAACTCATAACTATAAACAGAAATAAGCCCATCATCACTGACCACGTAATAGAGTTGGATTGGTAGAAGTTCCATTACCATCACCTAATTGTGCTTTCTCAGCAGTGTAATATGCAGGATCATAACCAGAATCAGTTTCTTCTGATAATACCAACGAAGCAGATGGGTCTGAGAGGGCTGAACTAGAATTTGAATTCACAGGTGTGGCAGGAGAATCCTGCGACTGAGTCACGATCAACCACAGCCCATTAAATACCAATAGATAAGTCAAAAAGTTAACGAGAAAATGAAAGACAGATCATTCATCATAGGGATCAGCTTACAGATATTTTTAATTTAGAAATGTATCTTCTCATTTATGCCATCAAAAGGTTGCTGATTTCTTTGGGTGTCTATGTTATGAACTTACAGGTGGATTGTCGATATGGAAAACAAAAGGGGACGGAGGGACTCTTTCTGGTTATGGTTAAATACATTATGAACTTCACTGTATGCTTTCCTCTTTCTGGTTATCAAATTTGTACGTTCCTATAAAACTAAAGGTATCAAATGTTTGCTTAAACCAATGCTTTGAGTTGAGATCAGTCAGTTCACATCCATTTCAACATAATTCTTGTACTAGTTTGATTATCGATAACCTCTTGGGTGAAGTCCATATTTCTTACTCACAAGTGCAGGTATACATATCCATTTCAACATAATTCTTGTACTAGTTTGATTATCGACAACCTCTTGGGTGAAGTCCATATTTCTTACTCGCAAGTGCAGGTATACACATCCATTTCAACATAATTCTGGTACTAGTTTGATTATCGACAACCTCTTGGGTGAATTCCATACTTCTTACTCACAAGTGCAGGTATAGAGGTAGAGAGTTTCAATAAGGTAGAGAGTTACAATAAGGTATTGAGACTAACCTCTTGGGTTTCACGATAATGGACAAGGACTATGTGTTCCAGCGTCCTAAAACGAAATTTCAACAAAGAAAAGTTAAATTTGCCTTGGGCAACCATTATCCATATGCCGTGCCAAGTATTTTTCATCATATTGGTAATACATGGAAAAGTAGGAAAGGAGATTCATGAAACTATGTTAGCTTAACCATCATTTCATACTTGTCAAGTAGCCAGTAACATCTACGAACAAAGGTTGGGTTATCTTCACCCCGAGCATAATATACATGAATCCTTTCTTCGTTACCGACCTGTAATTAATAGAAAAAGGAGTGGATTGGCAGTTTTATTGATGGAAAGTTACGTTCAAGGGAAGTAGACACACGGTCCATAACTAATTTTAGAAAGAATTAATCGGTTCAATACAATAGTATCTCTTGCTAATTTTGTGTTTAGTACAAAGATGACAGATGTTTCAGAAACTAGAAAATTCATTAGCAGAACTTTCGTTTTTGTTTTTGGTTTAGAGAGGGAACAGGAAGAGAAACTTGTTCCTCCCGGATAAACACGCTCCCTGAAGTTTGTAACCAACACATCCAACAGTAATGAAGGAACAAATAAAACACTAACAAAACAGAAAAAGAACGCATCCACAGGGAGCGAAGATAGCCCCCTGTAAGTTGTAACAAGATATAAGACAAGACAGATATGATAGACCAATAGAAAGCAAGAGATCTAAGGTTGTTCTTCAAGATTGCTATTCCCTGTCCTAGCTTTGTCCTCCTCATCCTCTACGCAAGAGAACTAAGGTTGACTAATAGAGGCATTAACTGGTGTGGTTCTGAAAACTAGTAACAGTAACAGAAGAAACCAGCTCAGTACCAGCTCGCAAAACTAAAATCAGAAACAAATTCTGAACAGCCAAGATAGCATTGAGAACATTGAGAGTTTGTATTTAACTGATACACTTGTCCCCTTGCTTTTACCTGATATATTTATCAAATACTTATACTGAATAACTCTAGTTGTAAAATGTATCATCTATGTAGCTCAGACACTTCGCCGGAGGTGACATACTGGAGTCAGACACTTGGCGGACATCGACTCTCTCTGGACATGTGCTCGACACTCAAATCAGAAGTGTCCTGCATTTTTCTTAACTTTTTTCATTTGGACACTCAAGGAACACCCTAGAACACACAAGGACACTCTCCCGATACTCTATGGACACTCTCAGCACAATTTATGGCCACCCATGAGGGTCTTCTTTCTCATGTGATAGATGATGGGTGATAGAATCTAGAAAAAGTGTGGAAGCATGCGTCATTCCTCTGCAAGAAGCATAAATGGACGTTAATTTGCAAAGTCAATGGGACTACTAACCAAGTAGTCATTGCAAAAAACTAAACAAATATTAATATAAACAATTTGGTTTTGAAGCACACATCCGTTTCTGCCCCTCTGTTCTACCCAAGGCCAATTATGGACTCACAAGCCACAATGCATCCATTTGAGTAAATATTAGAAATGAGCAAAATTTTATCAATCCAAGCCCATGCAATTTATTAACCGACAAAATATGTCCAAGAGGAGCACATCGGCTTCTTTTGCTACCATTAATCACAAGATAAAGCTTATCATGCCAGCTAAACATCTTACCAATCCAAAAACTTACCTTCAAGTGTTCGTGAGCTTCTTTAACAGTCTTCCCATCATTTTTTTTCTTCCAGTTATGACCATCTTTACGAAAGTTTCTGAGCATTTTACGGTCAAAGAACACAATTCTACCACCTAAAAATATGCCAAACAAAATAATGATCAGAAAACCATCTTCTACTACTAAGCAACCTTGGGAGCTATAGATTTTCATTGAATGGATAGGCAATTCCTGAAAAGCTACAAATTTTGTTTCCAATGCAGTACAAAGTGCAACACATTGTCTACTTAACAGGGAGGAGATCGGATTAACTACTAGTATGTGCATTCACGCTACAATCAACTGTAATTACTTTTTGGCATGTTCACTGGCTTGACATTGATGGTGAAATATTTATAGTTACACAATATGGCATGAATCTCGTTTGGTCGCAACCATCTTGACTTTGCTTCCTCGTTGATGCTGCCAAAATCCAAATCTGTCCATTAAAGAAGTATAACCGTAGCTTAGTTATAATCATGAAATGTGGCAAAAAATCAACGTATAACTGTAGTACTAGGTCAAAACCTAGTAACAGCACCAAATAATCATTTAAGTTCATTTAGATTATAAACCTTGAAGACAACACAAGCAATATGAGCAAACATGGGGGGAAATCAATGAGATCTTAGGCCTAGTTTCCCAAAATTTTCTCAGCTGTTGACTTAGTATAGCTATATGAATCTAATTTTGCCTCTCTACATTGGTAAATTTCAGTTGCTACAATGCAGCAAGAAAATGTGCATTAGCCAAGTAAACCTTGTATGTGCAAATCATCAACTCCATTTGCAAGGTTCTTACCCTACCAATAAATTAAAATTTATATCCAGCAAAACGTAAGAAAGATATAGCAAGCACAAACCCCTTCTTCTCTAGCACCTCAAAGACTAAATTAAACTACCAGCTGCATTCGGTTGCCAAATTTTATCGGCTCAACCTGTCGCTGCTGAAACAGAATCGTGATCTCATAGTCTAGTAGTAAACACGAAAACTGTTTCCATCATTAGACATATAGTTTACTGCACCATAAGATCCACCCCAACACTTAGTTTTTCCTTTTTCCTTTTTTCTTTGTCGTAGATTTTACGTCCTCAAATACATTGCCCAGTCAACCCTTTGTTTTGCTTCCATCTCCTCTTTCGGATTTTTCCATTTCTTGTATGTTTTCTGTTTATTGAAGATATTTAGCAAATAAAAAGAGAGAAACCACTGCCACAATCAACAATACATCCTAAAGCGAATACAAGAACATCAAACAGAATGGATAAAGCAACATGTAGGAAACATATACATCCTAACTCCTATGTGCAAAACCTTTTTTCCAAACACTCAAAAGGAGAATACATCTTGCCAAGCTATGCTACCAGTCTGTTTAGGCATGACTAACATTGTAACTGACTAAAACTATGACAGAGAGAAAGGTAATCCTGGACTGAGTCACATGAAGCCATTACAGACAACTGATGAGGACAAGCCAGCTTTGAGCACATTCCCGGAAAAACCGTGGCCTTAAGGCCAGAACCCACCCAATCTCCATACCCGCCAATCAACTTCCAAAGGAGAAACAAATACCAAACAGCAAAAATATCACCAAAAAACACTAAAACCTCTGTGATTTACAATGCACATTGTGAACATGGTACAATCCTGCTCCAAGACGATAAATGTAGCGACCTCAGGCAATCCCACAGTTTTTCCTCTTCATTTCAATAGAAGTTTAGAAAGAGCATAGCTTTGCAAGACAAAGTGTAAGAAAATGGTAAAATACTAGTGCCTAGGCGTTTTCTATGAATAACATCAAAAGTATGTTGTTTTATCACATGTTTATCATCTAAAAGATAGACATTTAGCTGTTATAAGGTATAGCCTACCCAATCGCACCATGTTTAGGGCATGTGGCAAACCATGTTCCCATTCCCGTTATGCAAATCGGAACAATCTGTGTTCTAGGTAACCATGATTTTCCCTATCAGTCTGCTCAAATCGTATTTGAGGTAGGAAGAAAACCCCACCAAAAAAAAAAAAAACCCCAGCACAATCAACAGCCGAATGATGTTCTTGGATTAAAAAAAAAAAAAAAAAACACAGGCCGTAGGAATGGTAAAAAGGCGTGGGGAAGAGCATAGCGCCGACCAACCATACATCACACTTCCCCATTCCAGCACATCAGTACATCACCACGCCAAAACTGGAAGACTAAGCATAATAAACTCCAATTTCCTTTATCAAGCTAGTTCAAAGCTAGCAAACTAAGCAAAATAAACTTTACTTTCCTAAATAGTAGTAGAAGCTAGTTCAAAACTAGCAAACTAAGCATAATAAACTCCACTTTCCATAGTAACAAGCTAGTTCAAAACTACTTCACTTTCCTCAAAACAAGCTAGTTCATAACCCCCATGGGTTTGGCCGAGTGGGCATGAGACAGTAACCAAAGGGCTTGCTCCCACGAAGTCACAAGGTCGAATATCACAAAAGCCAAAAGTTCCAGACCTTGGGGCCATAAAAGGTTTGCTCCGTCGTCAATTGTTGGGCCCAGGATTAGTCGAGGCACACAAGCTGCCCAGTACACCCGGATAAAAAAACAAAACAAAACAAAACAAAAACAAACCAAGCTAGTTCAAAACTACTTTCACTTTCCTAAAAAACAAGCTAGTTCAAAGTTCAAACCGAGCTAGTTCGTCAATTCCTTCTTTTTTTTTTTTTCTATTGGTAGGTAGGTAGGGGTTTATTCGTTTTCTTGGTTTCTTCTTGTAAATTTGGAAGGAACGCCTTCCTTAGTCTTTGTATTTGTTTGTGCTCTTAATAAAATTTTGGATTACAAAAACAAAAAAACAAAAAACAAAAAACAAAAAAAAAGACTATTTCAAAACTACCATAACTAGTCACCAAACAGATTGAAAACAAGGAATTTCGCAAAATATCAACAGAAACCACAGCAAATTAATTCAAAACAATAGCTACTCCGTGAACCGTACGCACCTTCCATTGTACGGAAGCCATGAATATCCCAGCCTACGAGCCGTCCTGGTACGATACTTTCCATCTCCACAAACGCCTCAAAACGCTTTACCTATCTTCCAAACATCAATAGCTCCAATCTATCCCAAAGCAGTCCAAGTAGATGAATAGTCAAAGTACTGCAATTGAGAGAAAGAGAGCTCTGTCCGAAGCTAAGCAGAAAAATTATGCACACAGAGAGAGAGAGAGAGAGAGAGAGAGAGTGTGCGTGCTGATGGAGATGAAAAGCATCAATCGTTGTGGTCTCTGTCAGTGAATTTACCTTACGGAAATTGAACAGTGGTAGAAGTAGCGCCTTTTTTGCAGTACTATTAAATGAATATTTTGAGGGAAAAGCATTAGGCCCCACTATTAAATGAATATTTTGAGGGGAGTGGTAGAAGTATTTATTTTTTGATTTAAAGATAATATATTCAATAGAATGATTTATTTTATAATGCAAAAAATAAGTTTTAAAAATAAAAACTTTATTGAATGGCACCTACGTAAATATTTCGGAGCATTCTATAAAACAAGATTAATAGGTATGTATTTGGATAATCGGAATTTTTTTACAACCCAGTCATTCAGGCCAATTTACACATGTCTTGACAAATTCTACGGGCTAATTCTATTTCTTTCTAGCGGAGGGTTTGTTTAAGCCTGGACAAAAAATCTCTCATATACACTAGCTAAAAATATATATATTTGATAGCAGCGAAAAGATTTGGAGGTAAAACATGATAGAGTACTTGGGTACGTAGAGTCGACCTGACTTTTCGAAGACTTAAAAAGAGAAAATTAATAATGCATGACGCAGACGATGGAGAAAAGAGACAAAAAAGTACGATGGTGGAGAAAAGACGCACCAAAGTACCAAACGAATCGTTATAATGAGTATATAAATAAAATACTAATAATGCATGGTGTAGACTGTAGACTATAACAAGACGACTTCTAGGAGTACTAATTAAGTACTACTGTAGTATTAGCAGGCGAGGATTTTATGTCCAAATTGTGCCGGAGGCTGTTGGGAAATGATTCAGTGTACAGTCAGCAGCAAAAGAAAAGGCGTGTCATTGACTCGTTCCACTTGGGATGGGGGAAAGTCCACTTTCCACGGGTGTCACGGTTTTTTCTTGATCATCTACGGCCTGGACGGAGGGCGGCCGGGGCGCCTTACAATCCTGGTAGGACAGATTCGGGCTGTCTTTTTCGGCGATGGATGACTCGGATTTTAATCCAAATATTGGATGGCTCGAATCAACAGGAACTCAGATTAAATTCAAGCCTTTTGACGTCAAAATGAATAACCGGATCAGCCGCCTTACAACCCCTGCAGTGCGGGCTGCGCTACCGGATTTTCTATTCCCTACGGCATACAGGTGTCACTGCTGACTCTCAAATTTTAAACTTTTCAACTCTGGCACTTTAGGTCCCTTTTTTTTTACGGTCACGGTGTTTGGACCTGATTGCGCACCTCAACTATTCTCCTCCATGGTCCAGTTAAAGGCAGATCGTCGACACCGGAACTCAGAAATTCACAAGAGATTTTTCTCTTATAGCCTGGCCCCAAGAGGTTGTCAAATTTCAAACTCAAAATATCTGGAGTTACAGTTCATCTCTGTTGTCAACCTGTCCCTTGTCACTTGAGCTTTATGTCATTTTACAACAATGACTTTCCATTTAATAATATATTTATATGAGACACGAATAAGGGTCATCTAAATTAGATGTTAGTGTTACTTGTGACCAAATTAAGGGTATAATCATCTTCATTCAACCACTTTATTGTTGTTGTTTAAAAAGTTCCCTCTTACACCTTCGTAATTCCACTCTACTCACCTTCAATAGTATGTGAAAAATTCTGACCAGCTCTCTTTGAAGTTGCTGGCCGGGGGATAGGAACGATGATAATTCTTGGTTGATGGACATGGAAGGTTTCGATTTGATGGACATGGAAGGTTTCGATGGTGACTCTGAAGATTTGATGGACATGGAAGGTTTCGATGGTGACTCTGAAGTATCGGTAGCTCACGATGAAGGTGGAAAGTGGAATTGTGGAAAAATAACGAGAGTTGTGGTAACGCTGGTGACAAATGGTTCAAAAACACTACAACCACCAAACTTAAAACCGGTGACTGGCCACTGCACGCGTGTACTCTTTTATGTTTTTGATTAACATTTATTGTGTACTTCTCACCATGACTGAGCTATGCCTCTCCAGCGGCGAGGCCGTCAGTACCCTTCTGTCTGACCAATAGTAAAAACTTATTTTTAAAAAGTTATTGAATAGTAGTAAATAGTTGAAAACAAAATGCGACTGTACCCTTATGAAGGTCACACGCAACTTCTAGATAACCATGCTTCATCACTCATTAACAGTTTTATCAACAGGAGGGGATATTGTAACCTTCAGGGCTTTGACATTAGTCGAAATTCGTGCAAACTGACTCGGACATCCGGTTATTAAGGTCCCATCTTCCATTTAACCAAAACATTAAATACAGCACCTACTGCTAGCCCTTAATATCGTCATGACGTAGATCAAACGTTAATCACCGTGGGTTTTTTGCGACCCTGATAGCACATAGTAATGGTAGAGGGTCCACTTAATCGTACCTTTTGTCAACAATTGGGCCCTTCTGTTGTGGGGAAACAGAGGTGGGATCTACCATGTCCTCCAATAGTACAGTATAAAGAACACTTGGAGGCATTGGTCTCAT
This sequence comes from Rhododendron henanense subsp. lingbaoense, assembly GCA_020567845.1. NCBI lineage: Eukaryota > Viridiplantae > Streptophyta > Magnoliopsida > Ericales > Ericaceae > Rhododendron > Rhododendron henanense. The sequence continues at coordinate 1,621,147 of CM036313.1, forward strand.
ATTTCAAACTTTTCACATGCTATATTCATTTCAGTACTTCAAAGATTAGTTTGGAGTGCGTGCAAATTGATCATTAATATTTGATTAGTATTAGTATAATGAAAGAAAATTCCTAGGGAGTCAATAATTAAAAAAACAATGGTTTTTGCTAATTTCCGCCTAGTTGCCCACTAGGCGGAGGCTAATATGCACATGATTTCAAATAAATTCGGATATCAATACATATCTTATGGATATTAATACATTTTCACAAATATCAATACATTTTTTTCGAATATCAATGCACCTTTCACTTATTATCCTACACCTTTTGAACGGAGATTAGAATAATTCAAAAAACAATGGCTCAGGGGTTAGTCAAGTGGTTCATAGGATGATATTTGCCCATTACTTTAAGTGGGGCTGCAAACGAGCCAAATTGAGCATAACTTTAGATTGTTGAGGTTCGTTCGTTAAATTTTTAAACGAACGTGAGTCAAACTCGAGCACAATGAAAATTTAACGAGCCAAATTTTCTTAGGTTTGACTTGAACTTGTTTACGAGCCTTAAAATCACAAAACAGCCATTGATCAACCTCCCCTTATTACCGTCAGCCATATCAAAGTCGCCCTTTTCGGCTCTTTCCAATCCACCTTTGAACTTCTTCAACACCTACAACCCCTATTTCCGGCCACATACGGCCCCGGTCCCATGGTCGGTAATTGCAATTTCATAGCACCGGTTGTATCTTTTACGACTATCGAATATTTGTCTGAGTGCAACGACTAAGTCAACACTTGCGGTGTCCCTACAGTCTATCACGAGTCCATGCAAATGTATGGTAAAAAATGTCTTTGAAGCATGAAATAATCTCTCCAAGCTCAAATCCTTGCGATAACTTGAGAGAACTTAGAACCTCTCTACAGTCTATCACGAGTCCATGCAAATGTGTGGTGAAAAATGTATTTGAAGCATGCAATTAATCTCTCCAAGCTCAAATCCTTGCGATAACTTGAGAGAACTTAGAACCTCTACAGTCTATCACGAGTCTCATTTTATTAAATCAAATTACGTATATCAGAATTTTAATATATATAGTGTTTAGGTAGCAAATCAATTTAACCGGGCAATAAGACTTTTGGCCATCCATTTTGTACAAGACTAAGGTAATGTCATTAACAAGATTCTTTCCCTTTATCTGATCAGAATGATTTTCCACTTGGATTTACTCATAGGACAATATAAAATGGACGTTTATTTAGCAAAAATATTTAGACCTGTCCGCTGCTGTTCCACTTTCTTTTTCAAAAAAAGGTAATTTCAAGCTCAAATATAATGAAAATGAAAAATAATTTTTTAATTTTTTTTGCACCGTTTAAAAGATCTCAATGAGATCTATCAAACAAGATCTATATTGGTAGGAAAATTATTTGCGTAAACACATGATTTTTGAGCTTGAAATTACCTTTCTTTTCTAAAGTTCTTTTTTCTAGGAACCGGAACACCCTAGAATGAGTCCCTCAAATTCTCTCAAGTCCATTTCAAATACGTGCGGTAAATCATTGTCTCATACGAAGTGAGCTTTCAGTAAGCTTAATGATTGAGAGCTAGGGAACCCTTACAATTGCAACCCTTTTTTTTGTTTTGATAACCGAGATGTCCGGAATAATTTATGCACACCACGACTAATCTTCGGAGGAGACTAGTGCAGCAATCTATCGCCATGGCTCCCTACTTAAATCATGGTTTGCTTTTATGGGATGTCAAACTCTGCCATGTTGCAGACGCATGTTCGTTATTACCATTGGGACAACCCATAGATGAGTATTAATTGCAACCTTCATTTACAGCCGTGTATAATGGTCCTTTTAAACAGTGATGGCTCAACAACTGGTTTGAATGAGACTGACACCTGCCAACCTCGATCAGATAATCAAACAATAATGCTAAGAGAAAGGGTCGGACACCAAAAAAATGCAGTGGCCGGCACCGCATGCCGTGTGGGGTCAAGAGTGTGCTCTATAAGAATGATCTGAGTTGTTTAATAATTTAAAAAAAAATCAAGTGGGCCTTTTCGGAATATCAACTCGATTCGATATGTATAGGTGCTCGGATCAAACTTCGTATCTTTGGAAAATTGGAAAAAATGGAAAGATTAATTTTCTGGTGTACAGAAAGATGAGAAGCTTAATCCAAGTACCTAATCTGTACCGGTGCGTACAAACGCATTTTTGGGCATGTTTTGGGTTACAAAAAAATAACCGGAGCCGCTCATTTTGTTTAAAATACTTTGTTTATGGTCCTTGCAAAAAATAAGCTCAATCCGATACTGGTAAGGATTTACAAAACATCCAACTTTGCTTTAGAATTCATGCCTGAATTCTGTGACAAAGTTGGATGTTTTGTAAATGCCCTTACCGATATCGGATTGAACTTATTTTTTGCAAGGATCATAAACAAAGTATTCTAAACAAAATGAGCGATTCCGATCATTTTTTTGAGACCCAAAAGAGGCCTATAAAGTCATTTGTACTCGCTGGTACAGATATTAAATCTGTACCAGTAGCACCGCTCCATAAATAAAACAGTAGCCGAATTAACAAATTTTACAAGCCGAATTAAATGCGTATCGATTTGTAATTCCACAACTACCACGAGTCGCATGGTGTTGTTAAACTCATCACTATTATATCAACAGGATACATATCTGATGCTAACTATATATTTATTCCCTCTTAGTGCCGTTAAACACACTGCTTATTTAATTTCACAGTACTCCCATTTCAGATATATTCTTTTAGATTTCTTTTAATGTACCATTTTTTATATTATATATATATATATTAAAAAAGCACTTCAAAAAAGTATCGGTTTTGTTTGCGGTTTTCCATTTTGCCCTTTTCCTCTATTTGCCGCTTTTGTATAATTCGATCTGATACCCTACGAACTAAAAGACGAAAAAGAGAAAAAGGGCTAATCATATCAAAAGAATAAAAAAAAAGTACAAATATTTGGAAAAAAACTTCCATAAGACAAAAGTGGTTCCAATTTGAAATGTCTTCCGACCTTGATCATAAGCTCTGATTTTGATGTTTTGTCTGCTCAAAAAAGAGATGCACCTATCTCGACTTTCTAACAACATATTTTTTGTCTAAAAAGAGTTCGAAATAAATTGGGTTTTTATGTTGTGTTCACATGACAAATATGATGCACATTTGACGATAGCTTTCACAAATGAAAATCAAACTAATTCATCAACTGTACTGACAATGCATGTTGGCTCGATAAATTGCTCACCTTAATTAATAGCGATTTGTACATGGAGCTTGATTCTCTCCGGTCCTTTAAATGAACTGGAGGGTCGAGTTCTCTATTTGGACCTTTCGTGGGCTCACCTTGATATTCGATAGCATTCACTTTCTTAAAACTTGTCAAAAACATTAATCATGCTAGAACTCACCTAGATTAAATATTGTTTGATGTGATTTTGAGACATTTGTATCTTGAAAAAATGAGATATATTGCAATAATGGGTCAAATATCGTTTGACACTCATTTAACCTATTTTCCTCAAGGTTAATGTATTTTGACGAATGCACTCATTTAACCTATATTAATTGTAGGGGTGTATGGCAACGACTTAATGGCGTCACATTTAACAGTGGAAAATACAGCAGCTGTTGCAGATAATTATGAGGTTGCAGTGGACAATTCTCCGATATTCTCCGTCTTTTATTGATTTGAATTTAAAGCACAAAAATGTGCTTTACTTGCTAGCTAGAGGAGAACGCGAATGCCAACTCTATTGCGAGTGACCTTGTATATATTTGGAAATGCACTAGCGATTCTCCAACGGGTGACTTTGATAGTGTCTGAAGAGTCTGATTTGTTCCCTATTTCAAGACACAATAAGATCAGTCTTACTGGTATAATTTGACTAGTATTTCACCTTTACAATTTCTTATGTTCACAGGATTCAACTTATTTCAATGCATTATTAATTTATATATGGTAATGCTAGTGTGCATTTAGAAAATTAGCAGTCTGAGATCTCCCATGCAATTAAAGACATCCTAGTGGAATAGGCCATCCATTTTCGAGGTCCTCACCTTCTAAAGTGGACATGCAAAATCATGCATTCTCCCATCCATCTTAGCCTAAGTTCGATTCATTTTCTTAATAAAGTATATAAAAATCAAGGTATTATTTGTCACCGCTGACAAAAATCATGGAGCAGTTGCCAATGGTACGTGCGCCGTGCTTGTGTCGTGCCGTGTCTGTGCAATACCTGTGCTTGTGTCATGCCGTGTTTGTGCAATACCCGTGCTTGTGTCGTGCCGTATCCGTGCTTTGCAGCTATTTGGGGGTTGTTTCAGCGCTTTGAGCTAGGTTTTGTTGAAGTTTTTTTTTTCGGGTTGGGCCGTATGAAGGCGGCGAAGGTTACAGTGTAGCTGAGACTAGTGATGGCGGGCCAGTGCTTGTGCTTGTGTCGTGCTGTGTCTGTGCAATACCCGTGCTCGTGTCATGCCGTATCCATGCTTTGCAGCTATTTGGGGGTTGTTTCAGCGCTTTGAGCTAGGTTTTGGTGAAGTGTTTTTGCGGGTTGGGCCGTATGAAGGCGGCGAAGGTTGCGGTGTAGCTGAGACTAGTGATGGTGGGCCAGGTGATGGCCATTGCGCCGATGGGGTGCGGGCCGAGGACAAGACCGACGATGGTGGCGAGGAAGTTAACGTGGACCTGCCACGGTTGCTTCGAAAAGTGTGAGGCGGATGATGATGCCGAAGGCGATCCTGCGGAGATTGGCTCACAAAGTAATGTAGCCTTCTAGAATCTGAATTTCGGTGGTCTAGCCTCAGAGGCCCAAAACAGCTGCAGAAAAGGGAGCAGCTCACAGAGCATTGAAGTTGCCTTGAGATGTTTACCTTATCACCTTTGCCCGTTGCAAAGGCTCTCCCTCGGCCTATATAATCTGGAGCTCTCCTCTTGTAATGGTGTGGGAACAATACAGAGAGTTGTGAGAGAAATTGTATTAAGTGTATGTGAGTTGAGTGATTGTAAATCCTCCTACATATAGTGAATCCGCTACCCCCTGGACGTATCCGTTTTTTGGGGAACCACGTAAATTTATCGTGTCTGTTTGTGATTGTTTGATTCGTTGTGTGTGTTTGTTCGGTTCACGATCCCGTTGCACAACAGATCCAGGTCAGGAGGGTTTCGGTTTCACGCTAGTCTAGATGTTGCCGAAAAGATGAGTTTTGGCGAAGCTCCAGGAGGCGTTGCCAACGTTACGGGTGAAGTATGGATCAGCAGAAGGAAGGAAGGAAGGAGAGAGAGAGAGAGAGAGAGAGAGAGAGAGAGAGAGAGAGAGAGAGAGAGAGAGAGAGAGAGAGAGAGAGAGAGAGAGAGAGAGAGAGAGAGAGATGAGAGTGGTGGCCTTTGGCTACTGAAGAATTCCTTGATTCAACTGAACCTAACAGTAACGAAGGAAAGAAGAAGAAGAAACTTCAAGAAGGAGAGAGAGAGAAAGTGGTTCTCTTTATGTTTTAATATTTCTGATGTTTTTGTTCGATGATTACAAAGCAGGGCCCCTGGCCCTTATATATATGCAGAGATTAACAAACTAAAAACAGGAGTTCACTCTAACTAATTACAATTGAAAGCTAATTACTAACTAATCCAGGTGACATGCAGCAAGAGGGTAAACGACTATGATGAGACATTTAGTCCAGTTATCAAGATGGCCACGGAATATAGAAAAAGACCTCGGACTTGTAAGACAACCCCAAAAGATTCTATTTAGTCTTCTCGCGCTATCAGGATGATGCTTCAAATAATCTCCTTTGTTGGTACGTTAAAAGAGTGCATCATCAATTTATAGATATCAGAGAGAGACTGCATCAGATAGTAAGTAGTAATATATATACCCACTTTTCCTATTCTTCCAGACTCCAGTACTCTTTTAACTCCCACATAAATCTACCAGCTATGAAGCCAAAAGAGGATTGTCTGTTTACACGTCTTTCTCTATGCTTTCTTTTTGGTAAGTAACTTTCTCTATGCCAAAGAGGATTGTCTGTTCGTTTGCAAATGCTCACAAACGGATTTAAAAGAAGAAAAAAAACACCCACGTTAAGCCAAAGGAACGCATAAAAGTCTTGTACAATGCACATTGTATAAACTTTTTGTGCACTAAGATTTTGGCATCAACAAAAAAAGTTTTGACATTATTACTCGTATTTCTCTGTATACACACACACACACAAAGGTAATATCATTAACAAGATTTTGTGAAGCGTGCTTGTGTCTGTGCAATACTTGTGCTTGTGTCGTGCTGTGTTTGTGCAATACCCGTGCTTGTGTCGTGCCGTGTCCGTGCTTGCAGCGATTCGGGGGTTGTTTCAGTGCTTTGAGCTAGGTTTTGGTGAAGCGTTTTTGCGGGTAGGGCCGTATGAAGGGGGCGAAGGTTACGGTGTAGCTGAGACTAGTGATGGTGGGCCAGGTGATGGCCCTTGCGCAGATGGGGTGAGGGTCGAGGACGAGACCGACGATGGTGGCGAGTAAGTTAACATGGAGCTACCACGGTTGCTTCGAAAATGCGAGGCAGATGATGATGCCAAAGGCGATCCAGGTCAGGAGGGTTTCGGTTTCACACTGGTCCAAATGTTACCAAAAAGATGAGTTTTGGCGAAGCTCCAGGAGGCGTTGCCTGCGTTACGGGTGAAGTATGGATCAGCAGAAGGAAGGAGAGAGAGAGAGAGATCTGAGAGTGCATCATTAATTTATAGAGATCAGAGAGAGACTGCATCAGATAGTACGTAGTAATATATACCCACGGGTATCATCTATGTTCCTCAACTTGTAAAAACGTTACCATTCAAATAAACAATATAAGCCGTCATGAATAAATGCATATGTTTCTCTGTATCAAGAGATGAACTTGTTTCCTAATTAGGGGGAAAAAAAGACATCGATTGTATGTATTGCAAATAACACAAAAGAAAAAGCCTAATCAAGTCGCTTAGTTTTGTACTGAACATTTTTAGAGATCCATATATCATGATAAACATCAACACAATAGCTGCATAGGTTTATCAGAATAACAACCTACCTCACCTCATCAGAAAATATAGACAGAAGGTTACCAAAAAGTTTAAGTTTTAAAGAACCCTCACCACAATTGACACTCGTTGTTCCAGGCTTATGACCACGAGTGTAGGTGAAAGAAAGCATTCTTGGCTCATCAATTCCATTGATAATGTTTCTGTAGACGCAAAACATCATTCAGTTAACAATAAAAGACCTGTGGAATTTATTGAAGTATGGAACAAACCACCAAACATTGCAATGGGAAAAACCAACACTACAACAAAATGGGCATTTAGGGGCACTTTTGAAAGGGCATTTTTCCAAAAATGCCTTATCAAGTTATTAATGTGGCACCACCTTCTAAAGTGCCCTATTTGATTATCCCTATTGCGGCAGTCAGCATTGGCCCCAAATTTAACATATTTATTTTTTTAATGGTAATTTGATAGGGCGGTTTAAAGTGCCTCAAAAAGCTAGATTTAATAGGGCACTTGCTTTGGAGATATAAAACTACGACGTTTTTGTGATCGACCTTTTTTTAAAAATATCGCCTTGGGAATTTTGTGCACTTTTTAAAGGGCATTTTACAAACTGCCTCATCAAGTAGTTAATGAGGCACTTTTAAGTGCCGCAAAACAATTTCCTCACCAATTTTCCATAATTTGTGAGGAAATAATTCCTTGCCAAACTTAACTGATTTTGTCGGGAAAAAAAAAAAAATTCCTGGAGCAAACACTGGACCAAGCCTATTCGTTTTCATCGTTTTTTTTTTTCAACAGGCCAAAACATTTGCATAAGGATAGATGTTCTACACTCGAATACTGCAATACGTAGTTCGACACATCCGGCTCTTTACTCAATTATCCGAACCATTCATCTTGCAGAACTTGTCGAATTGAATCTCCACGCAAAAGTTCAAATTGATCGGACACAAGCGATTACCTCATTGAAAAACTTTTATATAGAAAATAGATGAGTCTGATCATTTTTCGCATGAATAAACTATTCCGATGAGGCGGTTTTGGGTGTTCGAAAAACTTCATTTTGGGTTTGAATGATCTACTAATTCTACTCTACCATATTTAAAAGATAGATGGTTCCGATTGCGAAAAAATACCTCGGGTAGTGTTCGAGTGGTGCATTATCATACTTTAATTCCTCCAAACGTATTAACACTACAAGAAATTAGTCTTATAGTGCACCGCATGAAGCCTTCTTTTGCGATCAAAATCGTCTATTTTTTACGTAATATGGACTAAATCACTTTGTACCAAGAATGAAGTTGATCGCGTATTGTTAAACACTTGATCAGACTTAAAATTTTCATTTTATTAACAAATTTGCATACCGATGAAGGGGTTTTTCTAAACCGATTGAGCCAAAAATTCACGTGAATGATTTAATCGACAAGCTCAAGTAAATCAACGATATCGATCGTCACGATTGTGTTGTAGTTATGTGGCTACTGTACATTCACCTACAGCACACAACTTAGTTTACTTTCAAGTAAGTTAAACATATAGATTTTAAAGGTCATTGTTGAGTCTATTATTATAATGGACGATCTAAACCGTTAGAATTTCATATTCTATCAATTCAATAAGTATCACCCAAATAGAAGATCATCGGATATCAACAACTACTTGATCGGAAGACATTCAATGCGTCCGGAGGTATTAAAGTCTCATAATACACCATCCAAACACCACTCGAGGTATTTATTCACGATCAAAACCGTCTATCATTTGTACCTTGTACTACTGATCATTCCTGCCGAAAATAAGATTAACGGACACACATAACCACCATATTGGAATAGGTTATTCATGCCAAAAAAAATGATTAGACTCATCTAATTTTTTTTCATTGTAGAAAAGGATTTCGATGAGGTAGTTGCGGATGTCCGATCAATTTGAACTTTTGCGTGGAGAATCAATTTGACAAGTCCTGCAAGATGAATGGTTTGGATAATCGAGTAGAGATCCGGATCACTACAAGAAAATGTGGTCTGATTATGCACGCCAATCGTTCTAGAAACACCTGCGAAATTTCATCCCCCCTAAAAACGACGTCGTTTGCCCAAAATCATATTTCCCTCCTCCTTTTTTTACTACCCTCCCAAATTTTCATGCACCCCCAAACGAAAACCACTTAAGAGTTAAGACGAAAAGCCCTGGTTTCTTTTGAACTCCCCTGATTTCTTTCTTTTGAAAACCACTTTCTTTTGAACTACCCTGATTTCTTTCTAGTCGTCGTCGATCTCTCACCAGCATCTTCACTGGTTGTCGATCTCTCACCATCCGTCGCAGGTACACACACACACACACACACTCTCTCTCTCTCTCTCTGTTTGATCGTAACGCGATTTGGAGCACACACATGCACAGAGTACGGTTTATCTCAAGTTCTGGGTTCGATCTCTCTGAACCTAAAGCTCTTCTGTTGGCGCCGTTGCTAGAGTTGTTTGACAGCATGAAGTACGCGAAGCCATCCGTGGTTTATACAAGTCCGCGAAGCCAGTGTGTGTCAATAGACTAAACAGGTAGAAGATCTAAAGCAAAACCCCAAATTGGTTGTTCGAATAAGAGGATAATCTGGTTAGTATTGACAATTTCCCTTGCATCGATACATGCGGCACTAAGGTGGAGTGCCCCAATACACAAACTACCCCAACAGGTCTCTTATTGAGGCAGTTTTGACTGCCCTAAAAAGCCGTTTTTGTTGTAGTGCAACTTGCCAATTAACTCAATTTTAAAAAAATTAAAGCCAAACTTAAATTATGTGTCTGTCGCAAGATTTACAAACGCAGGAAGGAAGATATAAAGGAAAGGAAAAGATGAAAAAACCCTAGTGACAAAGAAGAATTCATTTGTTCTGTTCCCCTATTTTTTTCAAATTGCAATGATACATATCCAGTAGAAACTCCAATCGATTCTCATCAATTCTAAAAAATTGATAACCTGATGGGTGATGTTTCAAACTTGTATCAAGGGTTTGGAAATAGGTACCTGCAGATCGTTTTGCTTTATGTATTCCCACACTTTCTTCACAACATCTCCCCGAGATAACTCATTTTCACCTGTACCAAAGAATTTCACTAGAGCATCCGAAGGTGTAAGTGGAGCAAGAAAACCCAAACTGTTTTGTGGATATGATGAGGAATCGGTAGGAATATACGCAGGGAATTCGTTTCTCTTGTTTAGATACCACGAAAAACTGTTGTAGAAGGCAGGACATGAAAATGCAGGAAGAGATTTGTCATGTTCCTTTATCTTGAAATTTCGAGGATAAAAGATGAGCAACATTGGCACTCCATTTTTTTTTAATCTTTATCATATATATAGTTACCCCAAGTTATAAAGGGTAATTTGGTAACTTTATATAGGATAAAGACAAAATGTCTAAGTGCCAATGGCTAAAAGTGGAAATATATTTTAGCAATTTTCATTCATGAAACATTGAACTTTTTCTTTTTAGCAACCTTTTTTTCTTCCTATTTTCTCAATTTTTTGTATCTTCCCCAAGAATTAGCTGATCAATTAGACGGTATCGGTTATTTTTGACTTGTCAAAAAAAAAAAAATTAGACGGTATCGGTTTAATTGTGGAAACATATTTTAGATTGCGGCTTTAATTCGGTTTTAAATTCTAAATTTTAGATTCTTGTCGAAGCAGATAAAGTTGATTATTATTGCTGTAAACTAATGATTCAACTGCAATGAAAGTCGGTAGTGTTTTTGTAAAAAAATTTAAATTCAGCTTTTATAAATGCTAACGACGTAAAGTTTGATTTAGAAAAGACTAATCAAATTTCCGATTCTCTATAATGCTAACGACGTAGAGTCAAATTTTATACATATTTTAGCTTCTATGAATTCTCAGAATTCCAAAATCTATTGGTAATTATTTTTGTCCAAGGCTCATAGTAGCTTTTTTAAGTATAAACTTTATTATTTGCTCTTAATTTTTTTTTCATTTTTTTATTTTGTAAATTACACGCATTTAGATTCTTACTAGATCTAGGACTTTACTAGTATAATGGAATTTTAGCCTGATGTAACTTTATTACTCCTCTACATCAATATTGTTTCAGTTCTTTTCAACTTTTTATTCTAGATTTAAAGGTTCTTTTTTTTAAAGAACAGATAATTTATTAACTTGAGTAATACTATAATATTTACAACAAGTAAAGAATATAGAGAGAGAAAAAAACATCATAGTTGAGGATGAATATACAAAATATTTGGCACATCAAACACGACCGTTCGTTCATACGAAATATTCTGCACATCAAACATGACCGTTCATATATGTCTATTTTGTTATGATACTCGGATTCAAAATTGAATTAATTATTTTGAAGAATGAAGATACGTAAAATTAATATATGTTATTGGCATTTCGTTTTCAAACCAAAACATTGTTATTAATTGTGGTTCGAATTTGCAAATTTTAACAAGTGATCGATCATTATGCATATATAGACGTACTCAATTAATTTTGTTCAAAAAATAAAAAACTAATTTTGTTCAATTTAATTTTCAGATGAATATAAGCTAATTAATTACTGAATTGAAATCACTACTGTAGGAAGAAGTGATGTAGAACACGTGGAGGCCCAATTCCATGATCAGCTGGACTGAGCCAAGCCCCGGAAGGCCAAACGGTGTTTAATTTCAGATTACCCAAATTGGCAAAATTCGGACGAGCTCGGAATAGGCCCAAACTTGGTGGGCTAACTTATTTTCACGCTCCGGTCAGGGCCCTGGTGTTTTTCGGCATAATTCATTCGTTTAGGCCTTCAATTGTGTTATTTTGCCGTTTTAGGAAAGATTTGTTTCGTTAATAACTCTTAGACCGTAATTCTTTTTAAGTTGATTCTTTTTGGGAAAATCTTATTTTTCTTTCCCATTTTCAATTTTGGGAAAAGCCCCAAATTCTAGGACTTTTTATTTTCCAAGTTTATTTTTAGGGTTTCTAGGGTTTTGGCCTATATAAAGGTTTGTAACCAAGAGTTTAAGCAGCTTTTTGTCAATAATATTGCAGAGATTCTCTCTTTCTTTCTTGTGCGCAAGATTTGTTCGTTGCGACGAGTTGTTAATCTCGTTTGGACTAGTACGCTAATTAGTCTCTCGTGAATTCCACTGCGTCAAGAAGGATGCCGGACATTCAAGAAACAAACTGGTCCAAATCCAAATCACAAGCAAGGTTTCAGATCTTGGAATATTCGTTCTAATTACTACTACTATAATACGAGGGATAGCGGCATGCCTTTATATTCGGACCCAATAAAGGATCCAACAAACCCAGCTGCTGCTTATACGAATCAAGCCTCTCCATTTCCTCCTCTCTCACCCTTTGGTTCAGAACAAGAACTACTCGAAAATCAGCTCATCGATAGTCACGTTACCATTTCAACAAGTTTTGGAACACACACTACTACTGGCATTAATGATCGCAATGGCAAAATCATCAAAGATTGTGAAGATCATGAAAGGAGCAATATTATAATAAAGTTGAAGGAACATAGGGAAGATTATGCAAGAGAAGAAATCTATGATTATTCAAATATTCCTAGTGTTCCTACTTTTTCTTTCTTTTCTTGAGTGCATGCATGAACCCAGCTATGATTATCCAAAACAAATCTATGATTATTCAAATAGAGGTCCAAATTATCATCCAAAGAAATAGATAACGAGGGGCTTTTCTAACTTCATCAATCAATATAAAAGAAATCTACGCATATACTTAGTTGGCAGGGCTATCCTTTTATTCAAGTGATCGGTACTTCTGAGGATAAGAAGTTGTACTCCTCAATCAGCAAACTCCCGATGCTACTGTTCTAGCTTAAAGCAGCTCTCTCATCTCTTTTCTTCTCATTGGATGATGTATTTTAACAGTTTTTTCTTCTTCTCTCTTTTGTTGAACTTGTAAAGCCTGATTAGCGTTGGAATCTGACTCCGCGTTCTCTCATCTCTCTCTCTCTCTTAAATGTCAAGGTTACATTGGGCTGTCCAAGCACGCAAAATAACTGCCAATAATCATAAATCAAATGCATGTATTGGTTAGTTGGATCATCAAAGAAACTATATAAAATAGAATATAACTACAAATATTTTGCGCTTATCAATTTTAAAAAAACAAGAAAGTGCAGAAACAGGAGGGAAAAAAACAAGTCATTTTACCGGTTCAAATCAGGTATCAAAAGCCTGGCTACCGAGCATGAAAGAACAAGAAAGGAAGAGACAGAAAGAGAATTGTTGTGACTGAGAGTAACTCTGTACAAGCTGTTTTGGAATTGTCTGGGTCAGGTCCAACACCAAAAATGCGAGGTGCCGCAGGTTGCTGGCATTGTGCTGCTAGTGCCTCATGCCATGCTGGAATTGGGAGAAAACCAAGAACAGTTAAGTAGTTGTGATAAGAATAGCAACAAACAAGCATTATCATGAATTGATATGCCAAATACAAGGGCAATTGTAAGAACTAATCCTGTCCTAATTTGTTTGTTGGTTTTCATTGGCGATGGCGACCAGAGATAAACTACAGGGAAAATTGATGGCATTTACTTTTTTCGATTTATATTATGTAGCATTATTCAATGAAATCAAAATTGTTAAGAAACTACAAGGAAAGAAAACTATAAGGAGTGTACGTACCTTGGAGAAGATAGATAAACACAGAAACCATAACCTATCAAATGGACACAAAACAGCAAACAATGAGCAGTGCCGGACCTTAATTAACAATATAGAGAGAAAGTGGTACGTGCGCCGTGCTTGTTCGATTCATTTTCTTAATAAAGTATATAAAAATCAAGGTATTACTAATCACCGCTGACAAAAATCATGAAGCAGCTGTCAGTGGTACGTGCACCGTGCTTGTGTCGTGCTGTGTCTGTGCAATACCCGTGCTTGTGTCGTGCCGTGTCTGTGCAATACCCGTGCTTGTGTCGTGCCGTGTCTGTGCAATACCCGTGCTCGTGTCGTGCCGTGTCCGTGCTTGTGTCGTTCCGAATATATGTAAAATAAATCTCTTTTAATTAAATTTTAGACTAAATGCAATGTTATGTGAAAGAAAAATGATAAAGCCTAAGGGGGAGGGCCGAGCTAATTATTGAGGCTTTGTGCCAATATGTTAGTAGTATTATTTTTTTGAAAAGGTTATGTACTATATGTATGTTCACATCAATAACTATACTTGTTTCCTACGAGTAATTTTGGTTTGTGATTGTTAATATCTTCATATAATATGGTACCGGATCAAGGAGGAAGCCTTGTGGGTATTAAAAAAAGTTGTATCTTGGACCCGGTGCACTATGTTTGAACCGTTTTAAGGCAATGATCACACGCCTCTCAAATTCAATAACAAGTTTTTGTGATTAATGATATTTTCTTATTTCTCAGATTAATTCTCTGTTATCATTGCTTGTAGTAACCAAAGCTTTGTATGATAAATTTTTTATCTGGAGTGGATAGCAAAGCTTTGTACGGTAGGAATTTTATCTGAAATTTTATCTGGAGGGATAAAGTTATTCATATGCCATTAGACCCCACTTCTTTGGCCCACGAGGATGGTTTGACTGTGCTTGAAGGTCTTGCAGAAAAAACATTGTTGCAGTAATATTCATTTTTAGTTTTGATTAAAAATATATATATTCAGCTCATAAACAGTCGAATAATAAAGCTAAGCATCTGCTCGATGAAATACTATCAAATACTAACATCACTTGCCTGAAAATGAAGAAAATATTCACGAACAATATTTGATGTGATTTTCATGTTTGAGTACATTCCAAAAATATTATCATAACAAATTACGTATACTCACGTGCATCGCACGTGTACATTTACTAGTTTGGTGAAAAGTCTTGCTCATGGAAACGATTTCAGTCAATTTGATTCCTTAAACGATCTAATACCATACCGATACATAACAAATATAATTCACGTTGCATTACCATTGTCTGGACACAAGAAGAAATTTTGAAAAGGATGGTCTTCTATTCCCTTCCTCATAAGTCAAAAGTTGTGGACATCAATTCGGACGTCTCCGTTTTATGAATATTTCCCCAGTACCATGCATTTGGCTTTGTTGAAAATTGGATTCAATCAGGCCGCTATGAATGACAGGAATCAACCCGAGTCGAGTAATGAATTATTTTTTTAGGCTTTTGTGAGTTTTTTTGTGAGTTGACCTGAGTCTTTTTTGAGTAGGGGTACAACTGAGATGCACATAATGGGACCCTATTCTAGAAACTCTATTTCTTTTTTAGAACCTCAACTATTTGAGCTTTTTTAGAAAACTCTTTTCCTTTTTTTTTTTTTGCAATGCAACTTGTTTGACATTAACTCATCAAAATATATCAGCTATTGTAAACTTGGATGTAAAATTGCAACTAATTTAAGTATCGAAGTATCGTTATCATGTCGAGTGTCAGTATTGATATTAATAAGGGGTCTGAGTTTCCGCAATTCAGAGACTTTATTGAGGCTCTTCTTGTTTGGCAAGGTCGGAGATTACTTATGAACCCTCAAGCATATAGGGCAGGCTCATGAAGGGCACTAATGCTTCATGGGCTTGGACGAGCACTCTTCACGGCATAGACCACCTCTCCAAATTAAGGCCTTAGGTGGCATGTGCAAAATGGTCAAGATATCAAAATGGCCTGCCTAAATTCGATGATATAATACTATGAATCGACTCATTGGCATGCGCTCGCACACGTTCACACAAATTAAAACAAACAGTAAATGAGCGTACTCGATGATCACAAGACTTCTTTGGAATGTCTATCAAGTCTGCAAGGAGGTCATCTTATTCTTTCTCAAAAAGCTCCTTCCCTATGGGACCAACAATTGCTTCATTAACTGGTTTGTCATTGAAGGAGCTGTAAAAGCCAAACAAGGTTGCTATATATTATTGGGTATGAAGAGAAACTGAGAAAGTGCATTTAGAATCTCCAATGAGACTGAAAGAGCGGAGAGATGGCCATGCGGAGTGGGAGGTGGGAGAATGTAGGATTTGTGAGGGTTGTCTCCGACCTGCCAACAACGCATATGAAAGGATGCAGATCTCTTCCACCCCTAGCTCTGAGGCTGCTGGCGCTCCTTCCGCTCCTCCATCGAAGGCTATCCCTTCTGCTCCCCCTCTTGATAGTATTCTTGTCGCTCCTTTGACCCCCCTCTCGATGGTGTTTTTGTTGATGCCGATCCCCTTATGGAGGGTGCCCCGGCTGGCAACTCTCCAATTACTAAGCGAGTTTGTAAATTGACTTGTTCTTTTATTTTGTGTCTCATGGCTCTTCCATGCGAATTGTTAAGTTTGATGTTTTGACAATACCTACTCGAGTTTGATCGATGTGTTGACTCCGCCACTTTAAATATTTAGAATTGTTTTCACCAACTTAGCATTGGTTAAAACTTAGAAGTAGAAGTCATCTCACGGCTAAGGAAGTTAATAGTAGAAGTTAATGCGAAGTTGGTGAAAACAATTCTAAATAGTAGAAGTTTGGGGGAGAAAATTGTGAGAGTTGGATTTCTAAGGAAATAAAAAACAGAGCTATCTTATTAAAATCAGAGTAGCAAATTTTGACGAACATTTACATCAGTTTATTAAAAGATCTAATCTCAAAATTTGTTCGAAAACACACACTTACTTTCATACAAGTATATTTTGATCAGGTGCATTATTTATTAATATACGATATTACAATCTACTATATAATTTTGGACCTTGTTGAATGTGTACTTTCTAATTTTCTTGACGAGAGAAACACTTTTGATAATTGAAATACACTAAAGAAGACTCACAAATGATCTGACGATTCAGTCTTTTTACTTTTGAACACAACACCAAATATTTATGTGAGAGGTTGTGTTTGAATTATTACGTATGTAGTACTTTTGATTTTTTCAAGGACAGGAGATGAGCTAGATCCATAAAAAAGTACTCCCATAACTATATATTACTAGTATGAAAGTCAATTGCTCACTAAACAATGGAGGATGATGAGAGTTGATTGTGTACGTGAATCACAAGAAGAGTTTTTTATTTTTGGGAAAATTTATAAAAAAACACCTGAAGTTTCAATCAATTCTAAAAAAAACACCTATATTTTAAGTAATGTAAAAAAAAAAGGGCAAAGTACAGATCACCTCCCCATGGTTTTGCCTTTTGACACTTCACCTCCCCGACGTTTGGAAATGACCAATTCGACACCTCATGGTTTCATTTAGTTTGCATATTACCTCCCTGCCGTTAAAAAAGCCGTCCATTTTGACAGGAAGTGCGGTACACGCGCCTATCATGAAACTGGAATGAGAAATGTACTTTAATAAAATTGTACTTTGATGGAAAGAAGACAATACTGCCCTTCTCCACCTCCCTCCAGTCAATTAAAAAACCGTAACCCCAACCGAGTACTTCTGGCAACCAACAAATTATCCAGAGATTTTCTGGCGTGAGGCCGTGGCCGCCGGAATCAGTGGTGAGGTGATGGGTCTCTCTCGATTGTGGTCAAAAGAGGGGTGCGGTTGATGAGAGGGGGAAATTAATCTACTGAGCAAGGCGAGGGAAAAGGGTGGGAGGTGGATCGTCGACTAGTGGCTGCTGGCGTGGAGCCGCCAACTGGAAAACAAGGAGTACCACGAACGAAATCCGCCATTGACATTCACTGTTCATTCTAGTCAGGTTCTCCAAATAGCTCGAAAATCGATTTGCAGCACAAATTCTTGTTCGTCTCTCTTTGACCATCTCGGAACAGTCAATGCAATCACCGTCTGACCAAGGAGTGGTCCGCACGTGCCGTCGAAGCACTGGTTCTTTTCAAATCTTCCAAGAACGAAGTTGCTCAGAAATCAGTTTTGAGTGTCGGGTTGTGTTCGAATCAAGGAGACGATCTCAGTGGTGCAAACGCCGTCATGTTCCGTTGCCGGAGGAAGTCGCACGCAAGGTTTGAAGTTTGTGTGTGAGAACGGACTGCTGCGGAAGGAAGAAAGGTTGAAAAACAGTGAAGCATGTTTCTTTCTCTCAAAGTAGAAATTGGAAAGTCTAGTCAGCATTCCATTAATAGATGACGAGAGAGAGCAAAGAAATGAACAAGAAAATAAAATTAGAGTAGGGTACTATGGTCATTTTACATTTTTCCGTTAACGGTGTTAGCATAGCAACTTAGTCCAAAACCATGAGGAGTCGAATTGGTCATTTCCAAATGTCAGGGAGGTTAAGTGTCAAAAGACCAAACCATAGGGAGGTAATCTGTACTTTGCCCAAAAAAAAAACACTTGAACTTGTCATTTCGTTAACAATTAGGCCCCCGCTGTCCCATTCTGTCAATTTTATGATAATGGAACTAAATGGTGGTAGTTTGTGGCCAAGGAATAGGGAAAACTAAAGGGTGGTAATTTGCGGTCAGGGAATAAGGAAATCAGAGGGCACTTCATCTATTATACTTGATTTTTGCTTTAACCATCCATAAGAGCATCTCCAACAGCCTCGGCAACTGCTACTCTCCGAAATTCTGCCAAGTGAAACCCCACAAGTCAACTCCCAGCTACCTCGCCAGTTTTCTCCTTTGCTATAGTGACTCACCACCGCCAGCAAGTCACTATAGCACTCGTTGCCCCTTCTCTCTCTCTTTCCACCTTCACAGACACCAAATTTGATCCCAAAATCCACTGGTTTGTGGATTTGATTATGGGTTTTCAATTTGATTTTAATATGTTATGATTTTAGAGATGGAGTTTAGGATGTGAGTTGACTGGTGATGCTGATATCGGGATGTATATAGGCCGATTTGGGTGGCGATAAGTTCGTCGGAAAAGATGGATATGGTGGATGGTGAAGGATATGGCTGAATTTGTGTGTGTGTGTGTGTGTGTGAGAAAGAGAAAGAAAAAGAGAAAGAGAAAAAGAAAAAGGGTTGATATGGCAGATGGTGAAGGGTATGAATGGCAAATGTAAGTTAACTCCTTCCGTTTAGTTCCATCCATCACGAAATAAACGGAATGGAACGACAGGGACCTAATTGTCAACGGAATGACAATTTCAGGTATTTTTATTTAAAATATATATAGATGTTTTTTTTTTTTAGAATTGACTGAAAATATAGGTGTTTTTTTGAAATTTTCCCTTTCTTTTTCCCATTTTTAATTGTTGATGTGAATCACAAGAGTTGATTCCCCCCCCCCCCCCGAGAATCATACCAGTAATCTGTATCGACAACAGCAGAAGTAGTGGAGAGAGAGAGAGAGAGAGAGAGAGAGAGAGAGAGAGAGAGAGAGAGAGGGGGTTGCAGAGAAGAGATGGTGGTGGAGAGAGACATAGACGAGCTACCGAAGAACGCAGCTAACTACACAGCACTCACACCACTGTGGTTTCTAGAGCGAGCAGCTACCGTGCATCCCCACCGCAAATCCCTGGTCCATGGATCTCTGCACTACACCTGGCTCCACACGTACCACCGTTGCCGCCGATTGGCCTCCGCTCTATCCCATCGCTCCCTCGGCTTCGGCAGCACTGTAATAATACTCTCTCTCTCTCTCTCCTGTTTTAGTTGAAATTTGAAGATCAAAAGCTCATGTAGTTTTTTTTGAACAGCAAAAAGATTTGCTCTCCAATGGACAAACAAAGATCTCAGCACAAATTTGAGCAAAAGCTTCATTGATAACATAACTGTAAATTGTGAAGAGCATCTCCTATCCTTTACCCTTTTTAATTGACTCAGAAACTCTCTCCAATCGTTGACTCAAAACTCATACCAGTTGACTAATACTCAAATTTTTGAAGGCTTGTATTGCTCTTCATATTTTGTGTCTATGCCATTAATGATGCTTTTACTCAAATTTGTGTGTAGTTGTTAGTTTGTACATTGCAGTGCTTCATACCAGATGAATGTTTTATTCGAAATTTTACTCGAGTAAGGGATGGAGATGCTCTTACATGTTATAAGATTAATATTGTGAAGAGTTGAGCTGCGGATTGTTTTGCTTTCTATTGCTAGATAAGTGACCAAAGTTAGAATTTGTCAATCTTGGTGGTAAACAGGATATGAATATGCTATAAGTATATGGAGCTATTGACACAGCAAAAGGACCCAAAAAAAAAAAAAAAATGATTCACCTAGTTGACCCTCATTTATCTGGTCATTAGACTAAAATGATTTGTCTAACTTAGCTTAGATCCATATCCATATTAGATGTATACCATAACCAAGCCTAGGATTATTTTCTATAAGATGGATAGGATACTGTTTTTTGTTGGATTATTGGGCTTTTTGATGTGGTACAGAGCAATATGGTTAAATATGCAAGTTAAGCACTTACGAGGCACATTATCACTCTATTGTTAATTGTAAACCGATCTTTGGGGGTGGCTAAGTATCAACTCATATGGGTTGTCATGTATTCGTAGAGCAGTACGAACAAAATATTGTAGGTAAGTGCATGTTCACATGAAAATAATACTGTTGTTGATTTCCAATTATGTCTTTCAAGGCAACTATGAGTTCTGTATTGACTCCCTGTCAAGGGATAACGAGTTTTGATTACTGAGAAGAAAAATGGCAATAGAGATACTTAAGAATCCAAAATAATATGTTAAGTTTCTTAGTTGGAGACTGTTGGACTAATAGTGAGCCAGTAATATTTTCTCCAGCATGGTTTGAGTGAGTTGCATATCAATAAAAAGAGTGAATCTTTAGTATGAAGAGTATTTTTGTGAAATTAATTCTGCAAAGACAACAAACAGGGTCTGCTCCCCTTTCGGAAAGATCATCTCTGTGAAGCTCTTTCAGCTTTTCCAAATATATTGCTGAGTTAAAGACCTTAGTGCTGCTGATTTTCTCACCCTTTTCAAGAAGATATTTGGAACACAATTTCAGATCTGAACCAATCAAAAAACAGGGCCTACACACAGTTTGAAAAGATCATCTTTATGAGGCTCTTTTTGTTCACCCTTTCAACACAACATGATTTTGATAATAAAATGGTTTTAAGTTGGCGTGAAGCATTTATGATGTTAATTGGAGGTCCAACACCTTTACTTGCAAATGTCAATACTGTCCGACACCTTTCAACAAGCTATTTACAACATGAATTTGATAATAAAATGGTTTTAAGTTGGCGTGAGACTTTTATGATGTTAATTAGAGGCCTGGAACCTTTACTTGCAAATGTCAATACTGTCTTGCTCACATCTACGATTTCAAAATTTATCTTTTCGTCAAATTGTTTTTTTTTTTTTTAATTTCTCTGGGACCCTTTCCACCTTCCCCTTGCCAGAATGCCTCATTACTGTCGAAGTTGAAAATCCTCTGTATCAGTTCCATGTAAACCAAACCAAAAAAGCCTTTTGTCCTAGTCAATTGGGTTTTCACCGTCCTGCTGCCTTCCATTTCCACTTTCCAATTTTCAACCTCAATGCATGTGTGATGCGGAGACGAAAAATCAGTTGGACTCTAATGTTGTGAAAATAGAGATGTTGTTAGGTGAGCTCTAGAACCCATGACCAAATCACCTTGAGTTCTGATGATAAAAGTCAAATTGGCAGTTTTCTGTGAGCAGTGGCACCACTACTGCATTATAGGATATATTTACTTCTTGATGTTGTTTAAACTAGTTGTCAAATTTCACCTTTACTATACTTCTCTAATCTATAATACACTGGCAGGTGGCAGTAATTGCCCCAAACATTCCAGCTCTCTATGAAGCTCATTTTGGAGTACCAATGTCTGGAGCTGTTATAAACCCCATCAACATTCGTCTAAATGCATCAACGGTTGCTTTTCTTTTGGAACATTCATCATCTGCTGTTGTAATGGTGGATCAAGAGTTTTTCCCGTTGGCAAAGGAAGCCTTGAAAATTTGGCAAGAGAAAAGCAAAACTAGTTTTGTGCCTCCGCTTCTCATTGTCATAGCTGATGAAAGTTGTGACCCAAAGTCACTCAAATATGCTTTAGGAAGAGGGGCAATTGAATATGAAAAGTTCTTGGAAACTGGTGACCCCGAGTTTGCTTGGAAACCACCACAGGATGAGTGGCATAGTATTTCTTTGGGATACACTTCTGGTACAACTGCTAGTCCTAAAGGGGTGGTGTTGCACCATCGAGGAGCATATCTCATGTCTCTGAGTGGAGCATTGGTATGGGGAATGAATGAAGGGGCTGTATACCTATGGACTCTGCCAATGTTTCATTGTAATGGTTGGTGTTACATTTGGACACTTGCAGCTCTTTGTGGGACAAGCATATGTCTTCGACAGGTAACTCTTTCAGTTTTTACTTGAGAACTATGTTAGAGATCGTAATTATCAGCCTAGCTTGAATCCTCAGGGGACCTTTTAATCTTGACTTGATTTTTTCTTCTGAAAGAAGAAGATAAAGTAGAATCTTTATGTAGCTGTCGGTTGCGGGCTCAGGGCTGTATTGCTGTAGGGCCTAACTTGTGTTGCTAATTAACAGTGCACGTGACTAACAAAGTAATAATCATGACAAAATGTGGATGAAAATGAAATCTAACTTTTGTTTGTCTGACAAGTAGGTTACAAATCTAATTCGTAACTTTTTTTTGTAGATGAGCTGCAATTTTTCTCGCTACTTGGAGTGGGAACTTTCTTCAACTGTAGTTTAGACTATTTCACGGGCTATTACTTATTCAGTTATTTGGTCATGCTAACAATTGCCCACGGAGTGGTAGTTAAGAAGCAAGTAATGGATGAAAGTGCAGAAATTGGCCTCAAATTTCAATACCAGTTCACATATTTATGGACACTTTTTACATCTCCAACACTTCTTCCCCCACTAAATGTACCTGCGACATAAGCTAGTGGATTTTGCATTTTCTTGAGCGAGAACAAAGGTGGGACCTCTCCTTTTTGGACTGAACTTCTTGAGTTGGAGCTTTGGACGCGAACCTTAACCACCTCCCTATGTGCTTCCTTTAATATTTTCCTTTGTTATTTTATCAAACTTGTTGTTTAGCACCAAGAAAAGCTAGTTGCTCACCTCACAATTCTCTCTCCTTGTCCGCGTGGTTTTGTTTAGGTCACAGCGAAGGCAGTTTATTCGGCCATTGCTAAACACGGGGTAACCCATTTCTGTGCTGCGCCGGTTGTGCTCAACACAGTAGTAAATGCTTCACCAGATGAGACCATCCTTCCCCTGCCTCATGTTGTCCACGTAATGACAGCCGGTGCGGCCCCACCCCCTTCTGTTCTCTCGGCAATGTCTCAATGTGGGTTCCGCGTCACCCACACCTACGGCCTCTCAGAAACCTATGGCCCATCCACTGTCTGTGCATGGAAGCCCGAATGGGACCAACTTCCCATAGAGTCCCAAGCCCGACTTAAAGCCCGCCAAGGTGTTCGATACGTTGGCTTAGAGAACCTTGATGTTGTCAACACCATAAACATGGTACCAGTTCCAGCGGATGGAACCACAGTTGGGGAGATTGTGATGAGGGGTAATGGTGTAATGAAAGGTTACTTGAAGAACCCTAAAGCAAATGCTGAGGCTTTTGCAAATGGGTGGTTTCACTCTGGGGACCTCGGAGTAAAGCACCCAGATGGGTATATAGAAATTAAAGACAGATCGAAGGATATTATTATATCCGGAGGTGAAAATATTAGTAGTGTGGAGGTAGAAAATATGTTGTATACGCATCCGGCAATTTTGGAAGCAGCGGTGGTGGCTAGGGCGGATGAGCGGTGGGGGGAGTCCCCTTGTGCGTTTGTGACGCTGAAGAAAGGGTTTGAGAAATCGGATGAGCCGCGTTTGGCAGAGGATATAATGAAGTTTTGCCGGGGTAAGATGCCGGCCTATTGGGTTCCGAAGTCGGTGGTGTTTGGACCTCTGCCCAAGACGGCTACTGGTAAGGTACAGAAGCATTTGCTTAGGGCCAAGGCTAAGGAGATGGGACCTCTCAAGAAGAGTAGGTTATAATCCTACATTGGCATCGAAGTATCTAATTAAAGGGTAGTAATGCTACAGATTCAGAACATTTACCGGAAAGTCAGCATTGCCTTCGCCTTCATCCTGGTGGACTGCAAAGCTGCCAGCCAACATTCTCGCCACTTTTTCTGGAAAGTTTGGGGCACGTAGTGTATTTTTAAGGTATGATACTGTTATTTTTGCGTCTGTTGTGGGCATATATAAGCCCTTATGTTGTAAAATAAATGGGACTTAGTTCAAATTTGTCCCCGTGTTTAATCTTGTCCCTAAGTTTCGAAGTTATAGCTCAAATCCTCTGTACCCAATCATGCCTGAACTGGTGTTCGGTTCATTTCCAGTCGCTGGATCACATTAGAATCTTCTCGTTTCTGGCAGAATATACATGCCAGACCTGTATGCCCAGAATTGGGTACATGGGGTTTGAGCCTGTTTTTAAGACTCTTGCAGTTGCTTTTGTTGTTTTATGTACGTGATTACAAACCCTTGTTATTTGAAATCGGATTGGTTCAAGATTGCATTGCTTACCCTAAGCATTGAGTTTTTGGTCTTTTGCAAAATGGTGAACGTATCTTGTTTTACAAGACATCCCATCAGTTTACAGGAGATTTCTGTTGCAATTTTATGGTATAGAAAGGCTGTGAAAGGCCAATGTTGGTGACTTAAGAACCAATTGGGTCGACAAAACTGGATCTTTCTAGTCTACTGCTCAGAGTGGTCACTTCCACAAATCCCAATACTACAGAAGAAATTAAGTGAAGACCCAAAAGTATCATTTCTAAGTGTGTGATTATGGTGTTATAGATGAATTTCGAAGTGACAAATTGAAAATAAGATGGGGAAATTCGTCTGTGCTAGCTTAGTCAAGTAGTGGTAAACGGCCAATGTTTGAGAGAGAGAAGCTTTTGTTTACGAACTGTTGTGGGAAAATTGTAAAATGCTTCAGAAGACATCCGGGCATACAAGTGTGTTCGGGGCTGTCCAATGCATTTGGGACCCATAGTGAATTTGTGGGACTCACGTAATATGGGACGGTTTCGGATTGTGTTCGAATCTGTGTCTGGATACTGCTCTTGCTTGGTGCAAACTGCTTTTGTGTTATTTTGTTGAGAAACTGCTTTATTGCTCCATTTCAAATACAAAAAAGTCTAGAAACACAACTTTAAAACACAACTCCGGGCGTAACTCTATCTGCAACCGTTAGATGTAAACGAATCCTTGTGCATCTAACAGTTCCGGAAAAAGAATTGTGTTTTAAAAGTGTCTTTGTAGCATTGCTCTCCCAAATAAAGTGCACCATTTATAATGCTATCAAAATCTCAATACAACTATGTTTTTACTAGTGTAATCCCTAGTTTTTCTTTCTTTTCTTTAGTGCATGCATGAACCCAGCTATGATTATCCAAAACAAATCTATGATTATTCAAATAGAGGTCCAAATTATCATGCAAAGAAATAGATAACGAGGGGCTTTTCGAACTTCCATCAATAATGTGTAAAGGTTGATCAAATCCCAAAACGACCCCCCACAATTTTCTATCCCTTAATATGTAACTGACACTAAATCACTATACACTTCATGTCAAAACCACTACTTATACCCGGCCCCAAACCTCCCTAGGCGTTGAACTCCAGAACATTGAAATCCCAAACTTTAAACTCCAGGACATTGAACTCCCCAACCTCATGGATATCAAAGTAGTTGCTCCACAACCTGATCAACCAGGATTTCTTAACCAAATCGTGGTATGGTTAAGGGATTACGGAAGATATGTCCTAATAATTGAGTTGTTCATAGGAGCCATTGTTGGATTCACCACCATTCCCAAATCCCATAAGCGGCCACACCACTCCTTTCATTGGTGTAAACCGAATGTCACAGTTTCTGCTGCGGGAGGATCCGACCACACCACAATTTTGGTAGCTGTCCAATCTGCGCCATTGAATCACCGTTACCGGTATTGCATATATATCCGGGAAGGGCGGTATGCAGAAAATATACAAGTCAGATAAGAGTGTCAAAATATAATGTCCTCAGCGATGGTTGGGGCAGAACGATCATCACCAGCGACAGGATATGCGGTGATTTCGACGGTGATGATCGTTATGTATAAATCACCGCATATCATGTCGCTGGTGATGATCGTTCTGCCCCAACCGTTGCTGAGGAACATTATATTTAGACACTCTTTTCCGACTTGTATATTTTCGACATACCGTCCTTCCCGGATATATATGCAATACCGGTAAGGGCTATTCTAACGACGCATATTGGACGGCCGCCGAAATTGTGGTATGGTCGAATCCTCCAGCAACAGAAACAGTGACATACAGTTTACACCAATGAGAGGAGGGGTGTGGCCACTTATGGGGTTTGGGAATGGTGGTGAATCAAACAATGACTCTTGTGAACAATTCAATTATTAGGACATATCTTTCCTAATCCCTAACCATACCACGATTTGGTTAAGAAATCCGGGTTGATCAAGTTGTGGAGCAACTACTTCGATATCCATCTTTGAGGCTGGGGAGTTCAATGTTTTGGAGTTAAAGGTTTGGGATTTCAACGTTTAGGAGTTCAACACCTAGGGATGTTTGGGACCGAGCATAAATAGTGGTTTGACATGAAGTGTATAGTGGTTTCATCTCAGTTACTCTAGCTCTGGTGGTCCTTCACCAATGACCTCTGAATGCCAAAAAAAGGCTCCAGATATTTAAATCCAAGCAAAGGTCCTCGAGAGCACCCAGTCACAACCTGAAAGAGAGAACACAAAAGAAGGAAAGAAAACAAAGGCGTTTGGTTACTGTGCTCTGTAAATATCTTAAAAGAGCTCAAATTTGTTTAAAGCAAATATTCCAAGCACCTCAAGTTGTAATGCATAGAAATCTATAAATGATAGAAATATAGTATTAAAAAGAAACCGCTAATTTACATATACCGGCTTGAAAGTAATGCAAGGATTTTGCACACTCAACTTGCCGGCAAAGTTCATGCTCCCTACAGATCTTATGATTAGCTTAAAAGAAGACACCGGCTTCTTCTTGGCAGAGGAAGGCATTAAGTAAAGGAGCCATGCACATAGTCTAGTGAAAGATCTGTTTTCTTTGTGTTCGAAAGCAACACCATGAACAAATAGTATGGCTATGAAGTATGACATGCATGCACGCAGAGTTCGTAGAATATTTTCAATAGATGATGAGCTCACTTCAAAATTTTCATCTGATTTTCCCTGGAAAAGTTACTGAGAACTGCCCGAAACATATCAATGACGTTGTGCTCCTTAAAGTCGATATTCTATAGCGTTTTTATGTCCAAGACTTTTAACAACATCGGCTAATACAGCATTCGGAAAAACGCTGTCTATACCATTTAATAGCATTTTTCGAACGTTGTAAAAAGCGATTTTTCTTGTAGTGCACGGAGCAATATCAGTCATTCAAGGACCAAGGTATAGTTACTGTTAACACATTAATGGACCTCATGTAAACTTTACATACATGAATCCATCCATATACATGCAAGCACATAAAGTGCTAAATCTGGACATGATGATATACATTATATATTCAATACAAACGGTCAAAATGGCTATAACCAACAAAAGATGTCAGTGCATTGATATGAATGTAGTAGTGATCTTGGGAAGTAGTCTACATTAATATGAACAGAACGTTTGTGGATAAAATTGGTGCCAACAAAAATAAAGCTATATACTATAATAGATGCACTCATTCTAGTGTTATTCGGTTTTCACTGTTAAATACATACTGCGGGAATACATACCTCGATATATTCATTAGATAGAACGGGACGTGGACCGGACGGTATCCAAGCGTAATAGAAGAGCAAGAGGTTTCTTTATCCTGACCCTTAATCCTTAGATACCAGACCAAACTTACTTAGATGGGGTAAGTCTAGAATTTCTCTTATGGGTGGTCAGAGGACCTTACTCTGATATGCTTATATAGCCATTTGCCCATCATCAATGGACTTATTAAGCCAGCGGATGGCTTGAGTCAATAATGCAGACATATTGCTTGGTAACAATGATGCTCACTTATCATGTGGGTCACACACATCTTATCACCTTCATAATGCTCACATGCTGCCTCGTCATGTGGGCCAAACATAAATTATTCTTACAACACTTCCTTGTAACTTTGCCATACTCATGCATTAGGAAGAAAAGAATCTGTCCTCAAGATAATAAATTGCCACATATATAGCAGCATGTCTTTGGCTTCATAGTTAACGTCATTGCTCATAGTAGTTAATTTGTGGCCGGATGCAACTTTTCACATAGCAAATACTCCTACTTATTGGAAGGTACACATAGCAATCACTCATTGAATAACAAATGCGAATTTTTTTTGAATAAGGACAAAAAAAATAAGCCAAATGGCTTATCTTAGCCGAACAAGCCCTTACTCAAGTGCTATTAGATATTAATCTTATGTCTTTATAACTCAACTCATGATTGTCGACTTAAATTCAGCTGCAACTGTGGCATAAGAACAATAGGTTCTGAGTTTGATCTTATACCAGTGATGGTCATACAAGTGAGGAAACGAGCATTCCAACTAAGTTAGTACACTTGCCTTCGACCTGAGAAATATTGTCCGAATCTTTTTTTTTTTGGTTGAAGATTTTTTTTTTGATTGCAGGAAAAGTCCACGAATGTCACTAGAAAATATTTGGCGTGGCCAACAGCCAGAGGAACTTTTTAATGGTCCGACGTGATAGTTATGAGAAGCGCATATATATATATATATTTATCAGCAAAGAAAGGTTTAATATTGTCTGAATCTTTTTTCGATTGATGATTTTTTTTTTATTGCAGGAAAGTCCATGAATGTCACTAGAAAATATTTGGTGGCGGCAACTGCCAGAGGAACTTTTCAATGGTCCGGCGTGATAGTTATGAGAAGCGCATATATATTTTTTTTATCAGCAAAGAAAGGTTTAATATTGTCCGAATCTTTTTTCGGTTGATGATTTTTTTTTTTTTATTGCAGGAAAAGTCCACAAACGTCACTAGAAAATATTTGACGGTGGCCAACTGCCAGTGGAACTTTTCAATGGTCTGGTGTGATAGTTATGAGAAGCGCATATATATTTTTTTTATCAGTAAAGAAAAGTTTCTAAATCATTAATAAATGATACAAAACACAAATCCTGTAGTAATACACCAGGGAGCATTATGCACAAATGGTAGTACCTCACTTATATATACACATCACCTCACAATTTCTTTTAAAAACATGAGAAGCGCATATTAACCTAATGAGTAATGACAATCTTTGCATCAAGAAGGTTTCGAAAGAGGCCACAGAAGTTCAAAACTTTGCTTCGAGCCTCGAGGGAGGTCTGCAAGATCTCGTAGTATTTTTTTTTTTGGCATGCAGTTCAGCTTGCAAGCTAAAAACACGAGTAGGACTCCTACAGACCGTGAAAATGAATATGAGTATGACTCTATTTACACCTAATTTTGGCCCAAAATTATGGGAACGGTTTTTAATGCCAACGAAGGTTTTAAAATTGGTAGTATTAACGTTAAAAGGGTCGTTCGTTCGAGCCCAAAATGATTGTTTGCTAACACGAATTCGGACTGCAATCCAGTCCTGACACGCCTGCAACACTAACCAACTTGGTTTTGCACTTTTTTGTGTGGAAAACAGACTCCTACGGTCCTAGTAAGAGTGTCTAGTGAGTAACAAATAAAAAAGAAAAGATAGACAGAGAATACATGAACTATATACAATTACCTTCAGCCATGAAGAGATATAATTGGAAAACTATCAAGACGCCGAGAAAGAATAAGATGAACCTTCAACTATTTCCTCCCAAGAATTGAGACAACCTTGACCTGTAAATATATTCAGATAAGTTCATTTGGAAATAAGAATATAATCATAAATAATCATGATTGTTGTATGAAATATAGAGTACAATGAAAACTTGACAACGAGTGCAATGGTGAGTTTGGGGTGGCAGGTATGATGTCGGAGAGCAGGAGATGGTTAATTGAAGGGCTTTTCTGATGCTGATGGTTGACGAGTGCGTCTAATAAAACAAAAATGAATTACGATTTAAGGTTTTTTGAAGATGCATGGGGCATTTTGTACTAAATTAAACTTTTTTAGTGGGTATTACGAGAAAACAACGATAAATATATTTTCTTTTATTAGTTTCAAATAAAATCTCCCTTAAATCATTGCACTATGTTTGTCTTACACGTGCAACGTTAAAAATTGTCCTTTGTAAGTCAAAAAATTACAAACGAAGGAAAATTTTGAATTTCCAATAGCCAAAATGAAAAGCAAATTTTTTAGTACAAAATGGGATGGCGAAAATAATTTCACAAATAAATCAGCCATTTTACACACAAAAAAAATGTCCATGGAATTATAGCACAAATTTATGGCAAGGACTTCGAACTAATTTTCCAATTGGACCTGGATTCTCTAAATTCCAAACCCAGACTACATGGTGCATTCGTATTTCGGTCTTCTATCTTGACAATTAATGGTCTAAATTTTTTAAAAATTCTTTCCGGCTAGCTGGTAAGTGAACTTTTATTACCGGAGAAAGTATTTTAGCAAATCTGAACAATACATTAAAAATATTTTTGGATGACTGGGATTACTATAATTGTCTAAGGCAGTCCAAAACTGGACTGTAAACAAACTGGATCCTTTCCAATTATACCATCGGCCGGTGCATGTGGACGGGGAAGACCGGTTAATGACTAAGAAAATGGCTTTAACACAATAAAATCAATTAACCATGATATCGCGGCCCGGAGGATTAAATTCTGACCTTATTTATGATCGGCAGCACTTGAAGTCATTCTAGTTTCTAGTCCTGGTTCGTGTTCTTGTTATACATTGAGAGTGTTGGGCTGCTGAAAAAGTGAAGAAATTAAACTCGACATCAGCCAGATCTGGTTTGTAGATAGCTGTTGTTTGAAATGAATACTGCACCGGAGCCACCGTAATGGTGATCTGCGCCGGCGGAGCCACCGTCATCAACAATCGGCAACCAAAAGCTGGCCGCTGTAAATTTGGTATAGAAATTAGGTCTCCTTCATTTGGGTAAGTAAGCAAAAAAGAAAGAAGCTTTTAAGATGGTAGTAAAAACTGGTATGCTAATCATCAATCATACTGACCTTGTTTGTGATCGGAAGCCTCAGGAAATCCAGTTTGTACGGAGTAGACTGGTTTTGAGTGTTTTTGTTTTTTAAAAGACAGCTGATGCAACAAAAGTGAATTAATTCTTTTAATTAATAAGGGATGTACTAATCAACTGTTTGACTACTGAAGCAAAAAAAACTACTACAAAATTCCACATCTAGAGAAACTCATAGAACTTTGGAAATTAAGGAAGGAAGAGAGAGAATTTAGGAGCATGTGATTTCTCACCAGATTTCATGGTATTTTTCATCGAAATTCGAGTTTCACTACCCTGCAGAGATAAGAGCATGATTTTGTAACCCCAGAATCCGGAGTTTTTTTCACCGGAATTCGGTCTCACTACTACTTGGGGGGGGGGGGGGGCGGGTGTGGGGGTGGTGGTGGCCGTGGTTCACCGGAATTCGGTCTCACTACTACTGGGGGGTGGGGGGTGAGTTCCTAGTTCCTATTTCTTATCCTGTGAAGATGGTCTCCCATTTGATTTAAATGCAACCAACCACAATAAAAGCACATTCCAGTGATCAATAAGTATTCAACCACACACAAATACTTATACGCATTCACAAGCCCTATTGTGAGTGTGTGGTTATAGCATTGTTGTTCAAGTGGCCCACTTCTTATACTTGCACAATATAATTGGGTTGCACCCAATCTAGCTAATTGGAGAATTTTTTGGGTACTGGATGGGTACAACGTGGCCGTGCCCACGTGGTGCCTGAGCAGCCCATCTAGGCCGTCGAAAAGTATGTTGGATTGTCCAGATTGAAACTCTCTCTTTCCTCTCATCCCACCACTCTCCCTCCTCTTTCTCTCTCCAAATCTGAGCCGTCCAAAATTGAAATGGGCGGTCCGAATGCACCGAGCGGACACCACGTGGAACCCATCAGGCACTGAAAAATTTCTCAGCTAATTGGCTTTCACCCTGCACAGAATACAGAAACACTATGGGTACGCTGTAGTGTACAACTATTGCCACTATAAGAAATTACACAATTGTCGACTAAACTTAAATAAAATTTGGTCACCAATTGTTGAAAAGTTAAATATTATTGCTTTCTTGTAGTGTGCACAATTGAATTTATGGCTCATTTTTGCATCATATGAAATGATCCGAGTCGTTTATTAATTTTATAATAATTTTTCAAAAAAGTCAGCTTAATGAGATAACCTAAATGCTTGAACTAATCGCCCCAGAATGTAGGCTCCTGATTTCAAAAATGAATATAAGATTATTGGTTCTAGCATTTGTAGTTATCCGATTAAGCTAATTTTTTTTAAAATTATTTTTTAATAATTTTAAAATTAATGAACAACTCGGATTATTTCTTGAAAATCCGAAAGTACGTGGGTAATTTATATACAGTTCAGTTTCTCCCCTCGAAGACCCAAGAGGTCAGAAGAGTACGGAAAGTCATATTAATATATCTCTATTATAAAACAGAAGGGTGTGGGGACAAGTTGTTGGAACGGCTAGGATTCATTTGATCCAAAGGCTGTAATGCATCCTCCCACTTCCCGGTTAAGTGCCCATGGTTTTCACCTAAATCACACAACTGCCATCCCCTTCCAACCGAAATGCGTAGTGCCGTAGGCACGGGCTAGCACTAGTTATTATTATGTTTTATAGTAAAGGAATGTGGCGCTCCATTTCTCATTCCTTTTATTACAAAAATGTATCTTCAAAAGGCACCTTAAAATATGGGGGAAATGACGGCCTTGATAATTAATATCTGCCAAGGCACCTTAAAATATGGGGAAAATGACGGCCTTGATAATTAATATCTGTCAAGAACATACTGAGAACATTTGTTAATGTTGAAAATATCTTTAATGGGTATTAATTATTAAAATACGTCATGGGTCGTCATTTCCCTAAAATATGGGATCCACACGACCAAGACCGGGGCCACACAACGCTGCTTTGTTGTCCATAGTATTGAAAAAACAAATTATTAACTGCTCGAGCCACCTGATCCCTATCACACACATTGGTGTGGGCCGTGAATTTATACCAACAAAGCATGTGTGGTGGTGGCGCAGTTGGCCCAGCAGTATACCCTTAATCTATGACAGCATCTCCAACAAGAGAGGTCAAAAGTGAAAATGTAAAATTATTTTGAAGGTTTATGTGACAATTTGACATCAAGCTCAGCTCCCCCTCTCCAACTCTTATGTTAAATTATTTTGAAAGCTTATGGTCAATTTTGAAAATTAGCAGTCTAGAAAGTTGATGTCAAAGTTAACATATTGTGACTTTCCTTCAAACCATGTCACCTCTCTTCATAGTCATGTCACTTTTAGCATGATAGAGGTATCATAATTGGATGGTGACTTAATACCAAAACTAACTGTTTAATTATCCACCTTAATTTTAACATCTTCTGTTGGAGATGCTCTGAGGTATGGGGTTCAAGCCCCACCCTCCCCCCACGAACATCTTAACATTCTCCAAAACAATGGCAAAAAAGAAAATACACTCTGTAGAGAAATGTGAAGTGCCAGCCCCACCTTCCGTTTTTTCTTTTGGTAGAAGCCCCACCGTCCTTTTTTGTTTTTTTGGGTTGAAAGCCCCACCTTCCTTTACAAAAATGCTAGGGGTAAATATGAAATGTACATATTATATGTACATATGAGTTATGTGGGGCCCACCTCGGGTCCCACAAAGATGATTCAAACCGTTCATTATTTTTCAAATATTTTTTTACGGAGTCCTGTAAAAAATCAGCACAACCTGATATTGGTAAGGATTTTTTCTGAATTTGTGGGGGCGAAACTACTTAACTACTTAGTTTCGCCCCTACAAATTCAGAAAAAATTCTTACCGATATCGGGTTGAGTTGATTTTTTACAAAATTCCATAAAAAGATGTTTTAAAAATAATGGACGGTTCGGATCATTTTTGTGTGACCCGATTTGGGCCCACAAAATTTATATGTACATTATATGTACATTTCATATGTACCAATAGCAACACTCCTTCCTTTACTACCATAGCATATGACTTTCAATAATGCTAGCCACCGGACCCGGGGACCCTGCCGAGCGGGTGTCAAGCGGCCAATCCGGTCGTTCATCTCGAAATCAACGGCCCGGATTGAAACATCTTTTTTCTTTTCCTTTTCTTTTTTTTTAAATCCGTTCGGTACCTTTACATCTGAACCGTCCAAAATACTTTTGGACGGCCGAGATGTGCTCGGCACCCCTGCCAAGCACCCCTGCTTGGCAGGGTCTCCCATTCCCATCATAGCCACCCAGACATTACAAACAGATCTTGCACAGCATTATTGTACGACTTTTCGTACTCTTTTCGTACGACTTTCCTCTCTGTAACTCTTCATCATTTTCACAATTGGGACCTTCAATAATTGTATCAGTCCAAATTACTTATATTGCTTTTCTATTTGGGTATTGCTCTTCATCATTTTCCTCAGTTGGGACCTCCAATAACTGTACCAGTCAAAATAACTTACTACTACTATATTGTTAGATTGAAAAATACTTCCCGTGAACGAATCCGGGCATTGTCTCAGCCTATGTGAACGGGGGAATAGGGTCCAAAACTCATTCTCCGCTGTGCATGGGTAAACGGCGACCTTAAGGTTTCACATCTTGCGGGGTATCTTTTCAGTCCAAAATTGAACATTTTTAAGAACACCAAATGGAGCAGGTTGATCCGGATTGACTACGAGTGCTACAAACCCTACGATCATACCTCCTTTTAATTATCTGAAAAGTTCAATTATTTCCTAAGTTTAGTTAATCTCAATCAACCGACAAGGGGTGGTTACCTAAGATCCCCGTTAAATTAGTAAAACCCAGTTTTTAGTAAGCACACATCACTGTCTCTGTGGATTCGACTCCGGTCTTACCGGATATTGTGTTACGTCGATCTCCGCCCTATGCTTGGGACAACCTATTAATTTAGGACTAAGAAATCGTCAAGCACTGCCGTGCTCAACTAAGTTACACCATCTTTGGTTTCTCAATGTCGTCACTGATATATGTGTATGACATCATTTTTATGCTCACCTCGTCTTCCACTTGCATCATTTCCGTCTACCTTAGAACTGTTTGATAAAATTAATGCCTCAACTACGTTCCACCATTTTTGGTTTTCTGAATTCTGTTTATATACAACTTGGGAACCTCCAGACTTGAAATTGATTACAGGTCAAGCCCGATGTTTTCAGTTTGTTGTGTATATAGATATTGTGACCTAGTTCTTGGTCACATAACCTCTAAGGTCTTGTAGTGACAACATTGAAATTTTTGTCAAATTATAAGTATTAAAGGAAAATGAAATTTTGTGTAACGATAATAATGAAACTTGAGGCATTTTACAGGGATCAAAAAAGTAAATAAGCCTATACGAAATTAAGCCCGCATCGATGAAAACAATTAGACCTATATATGCAAGAAATTTGTCAGCATGAAATAGTACTCTGACCTCTTTTTTATTCAATTTTCAATCGATAACTTGAGAAGATGAAATACATTAATTCGCTTCAAGAATACGAGCAATAGTCCTAATTATACCCCCAAGAAGTGATGTTTTTTTATTCTCGAATGTGATTGGGCTTGGGTAAGACGGCAGGATTAAGAACACCTTATCACACTGATTGATCTCGGCCATTATGAAATCTCCTGCAACATCCATAACTCTATAATTACGGGCAGCCAAGGATTTGCTTGCTTCGGCACAATTGTTAACCACCAGCTTATATTCTAAAAAACAACCATCGAGACGTTTCTTGAGCTCAACATCTTTTGTTTGCCCCTTTAGCCTATTGATCTTGGTAAGGGCAGCTATGGAGTTTCCGACCGTGAGTTCAATTGCGACGTCTCCAAGT
Source organism: Rhododendron henanense subsp. lingbaoense (assembly GCA_020567845.1). Classification (NCBI taxonomy): domain Eukaryota; kingdom Viridiplantae; phylum Streptophyta; class Magnoliopsida; order Ericales; family Ericaceae; genus Rhododendron; species Rhododendron henanense. The sequence continues at coordinate 1,657,198 of CM036313.1, forward strand.
CCGGTAAGATTTGATGTGGCAGATCGACTATCAGACCTCAAAGTAGCCTTACAAAAACTAGGATTATTAGTTTCTGCACATACACCATCGACTAGATCTATTGTTCGTACAGTTGAGATACTCAACCAGAATACAAGTAACAAGAAGAAAAGACGAAGAGCATAGGCCATGATATTTTTCTCAATCAATCGGTTCTTAAAAGTAGTACTCTCTTGCTCTCTTTATTTATCATTTAGATGCAACAATGGCACTCTCTTATATAGGCCCCAGGGCACCAGTAAATTTACTTTTTTTGGTCAAACGGAATAATTAGGACTGTTACTTGTATATTCTTGAAATGAGGATTGTGGAAATCATGGAGCCAGCATACGCATTAGTTATAGGCCCCTGTTCAGATGATAGGAAAGGATGAGAAAAGATGGAAAAATCAACTTTTCCATAAATTTTGTCATGTTTAGTTACCAAAAAAATAGTATGACTCACAAAAACACTTTTCCCATGAGGATTCACTTTCCCTCAAAATGCATCTTGCAAAAAAGTAGAAATTTATTTTCCTGGGAAAGTTTCCTCTATTGTTTGTACAGTTGAGATACTCAACCAGAATACAAGTAACAAGAAGAAAAGACGAAGAGCATAGGCCATTCTTTTTCCCAATGAATCGCTTCTTAAAAGTAGTACTCTCTTGCTCTCTTTATTTATCATTTAGATGAAACAATGGCACTCTCTTATATAGTCCCCAAGGCACCAGTAAATTTACTTTTTTTGGTCAAACGGAATAATTAGGACTGTTACTCGTATATTCTTGAAATGAGGATTGTGGAAATCATGGAGCCAGCATACGCATTAGTTATAGGCCCCCGTTCAGATGATAGGAAAGGATGAGAAAAGATGGAAAAATCAACTTTCCCATAAATTTTGTCATGTTTAGTTACCAAAAAAATAGTATGACTCACAAAAACCCTTTTCCCATGAGGATTCACTTTCCCTCAAAATGCATCTTGCAAAAAAGTAGAAATTTATTTTCCTGGGAAAGTTTCCTCAAGCCTGGAAGCACTCTCTCCTTATCTTAGTAGTGAGTTGACATTCAAATTATCTTTTCCTATATTAGTTTGTTTCTTTAAAGTATTTTTTCTGGGAAAGAGCAAGAATTTTTTTTTCTTGAATGTATTTTGTTTTTATCTTAGTTTTATGCTCCAATATGTTTGTATGGACCAAATAATTAACCATTCTTTGTTGAAATTTGAGATTTATTTTAATAATCCTAATGATTTATTTTGTTTCTGTAGCCATTACATTACAAAAAGAACTTACCAACTGGAGTAGTATTTTTCTTTTCTTGGGTTTTGCGGTTTTGCCCCAATGTGTTAAATAAAAAAACAAACCGAAAAAAGAAAAGAGAAAAGAACAAAAATAAATGGGCCCACTTGAGCTAATTGAAGAAACAATGGGCAAGATCAAAATGGGTGGGGATTGAGTGGTGCTCTGTGCATGTGTTATGTGTACTATGCTCCAGAAGCTTCTCGGCAAATATCATTTGTTTTGTTGCCATGTATTCCCAAGCAAGAGAATAAAGTCTAAAAGGCAGAGGACGAACGAATTAGAGAAACAGACGGGCGACGACAGATGTTCGATTAATTAGTAGCAGCTTTTTTACTTATCTTTTTCTTTCATAGAGCTTTTTCCCTTGAAGTTTTGGAGTTTGAGTCAAGTATTTGCGTTCCGGTAACTTATTTTGATTTCTGTTTTTTATAAAAGTTATTCGTTGGAATTTGTTTGGTTAATATCTTTCGTTTGTTTTCCATTCTAAGTTATAGAAGCATGATTCAAATTAGGGTTTTTTGCGTTTCTTTCCCAATGACTAGTGAGTAGTCGTATAGGTAGAGTCGCGGAGTGATTAGCACACCGTGGCCAGTTCGGACACTGCTCTTATTTTCAAATAATGGAAAATCGATTTTAGATTGAAAAATACTTCCCGTGAACGAACCCGGGCATTGTCTCAGCCTATGTAAACAGGGGAATGGGATCCAAAACTCATTCTCCGCTGTGCATGGGTAAACGGCGACCTTAGGGTTTTGCATCTTGCGGGGTATCTTTTCAGTCCAAAATTGAACGTTTTTAAGAACACCAAATGGAGCAGGTTGATCCGGATTGACTACGAGTGCTACAAACCCTACAACCATACCTCCTTTTAATTATTTGAAAAGTTCAATTATTTCCTAAGTTTAGTTAATCTCAATCAACCGACAAGGGGTGGCTACCTAAGAGCCCGTTAAATTAGTAAACCCGAGTTTTTAGTAAGCACACATCATTGTCTCTGTGGATTCTACTGCGGTCTTACCGGATATTGTGCTACGTTGATCTCCGCCCTACGATTGGGACAACCCATTAATTTAGGACTAGGAAATCGCCAAGCACTGTCGTGCTCAACTAAGTTACACCATCTTTGGTTTCTCAATGTCGTCACTGATATATGTGTATGACATCATTTATATGCTCACCTCGTCTTCCACTTGCATAGTTGGTCCACTTGCATCATTTCCGTCTACCTTAGAACTGTTTGATAAAATTAATGCCTCAACTACGTTCCACCATTTTTGGTTTCTGAATTCTGTTTATATACAACTTGGGAACCTCCAGACTTGAAATTGATTACAGGTCAAGCCCAATGTTTTCGGTTTGCCTGATGTTTTCGGTTTGTTGTGTATATAGATATTGTGACCTAGTTGTTGGTCACATAACCTCTAAGGTCTTGTAGTGACAACATTGAAATTTTTGTCAAATTATAAGTATTAAAGGAAAATGAAATTTTGTGTAAAACGATATTAATTATGAAACTTGAGGCATTTTATAGGGATAAAAAAAGTAAATAAGCCTATACGAAATTAAGCCCGCATCGATGAAAACAATTAGATCTATATATGCAAGAAATTTGTCAGCATTAAATAGTAGTACTCTGACCGCTTTTAATTTTATTCAATTTTCAATAGATAACTTGAGAACATGAAATACGTACATTAATTCGCTTCAAGAATAAGAGCAATAGTCCTAATTATACCCCAAGAAGTGATGTTTTTTTATTCTCAAATGTGATTGGGCTTGGGTAAGACGGTGGGTTTAAGAACACCTTATCACACTGATTGATCTCGAGCATTATGTAATCTCCTCCCAAATCCATATCTGGATCCACCAATGGTCATATGGGGGCCATGGCCACCCCGTAGTTTCAGTGTTTTTTTTTTTTTAATACAGGACAACATGGTGGCAGAAACTGGAAAAATCCTTCCCTTCCCTTGTTCGTTTCCTGACTTTGAAAGGAATATTTTCCCTTTGGGTGAACGACCGGCCGGTCTAATTTCAGGTATAGAGCCCGTGAAGCCCGGACGACGGGAGCGTGTTGTGCAGCTTCGTGCTGCATAGTCTGCTGCGCAGCCTCTGGCGAGGCTTTTCCGGCATCGGTCCGATGATCGGAGATGTTCACCGCGTAGAGCTCGTCGAGTTCTACATGTTCACCAAAAATCAGCTCGATCAAATATTGTTAAGTGCCTCATCGGAACATATAAAACTTGAAAAAAAATGAATCTTAATGGATACGAAACACTGGATCAAAACCACTAAATCCATTTTATTCAAGTTATATATGTTCCGATGAAGCACTTAACGATATTTGATTGAGCTTATTTTAGGTGCACATGTAGAAATCGACGAGCTCTACGCGGTGAACGTCTCCGATCGTCGGACCGATGCCGGAAAAGCCTCGCCGGAGGCTGCGCAGCAGACTATGCAGCACGAAGCTGCACAACACGCTCCCCTCGTCCGTGAAGCCCTATGCGCCAATGTACAAATTCACTGCTGTCCTTTTTCCCACATGTCATCCTGCATGTGGTCCTTCTCTCTCTGTCTCCCTTCTTTCTCTTTTCTTCTCTCTTTCTCTCTCTCTTATTTTAGTCTTAAAATATTTATAATTTTTATATCATATTTCCGATTTTTATGAAATATATATATTTGAAATCTGGTGGACGAAATCTATCAAACAAGTACTATATTGAATGTGAAATTACGTATATAAAAAAACAAGTACTATATTGAATGTTAAAATATTTTTGCAAGAAAAATTCAAATTTTTTTTCAATAATTCATTAGATATCGATGGATTCATGTAATTTATGAAAAAAAAAAAAAATTTATTAAAAGAAATGCATTATTTTTTAGTCCTCGTTTTGCGGACCGGACAAATATTTTGAGACGGAGGTAGTATTAATTTAGACATAAATTAACACTGTTAATTATTAATTTTATACTACTAATTATTAATTATTAATTTAGACATAATTAACGCTGTTAAATATCAATTTTACATTGTTAATTTTAACATAAAAAAAGATGAGTGATTTTTACACTTTTTTTTTTATATCCACATACTTCTTTTCTTTTTTTTTCTAGTGTTAGAAGTGTGTGTAAATTTTTGTTAAAATACCAAAAAGAGTGTGTATAAAAAAAAAAGGCGAAAACCAATTCTAAAAAGAATAAAAAGAAGAAGCTAAAGATGATTAGAGATGTATGGAATTGGGAGTTGCTGTAGTGCGGCAGACACACTACACCGTATGGTGCGACAGATTCGACCTTACATCTCTATGTGAAAGGCTCAAGTTTAATTCGAATCATACATTACCGAGATGAATCCGAGATATACCGGTGGTTTTACCATCACAAGTGACCATAATTATCTGCAAACTTAATGGAGTCCAGACACAAAGATCTGACATTGGTAGGGAAGCACATGCATATGTCAATTCAAGCTGCGATTTATGATACTCCAATAATGGTGCTAGTACCACTGCTCTGTGCAGAAGAGAGAGAGGAGTAACGCTACAGCCACCGAACCCAAAAGCGGTGACCGGTCATCGCACGAGTGTGGGGCCAACTCCGGGCCCCACAAAGATAATCCGAGCCGTTCAATAATTTTTTTTAAAAAATCGAGTGGAATCCGTGAGAAATCACTCTCGTCCGATACGTGTAGGTGCTCGATTCAATCTTTCACTTTTGAACGGGTCAGATCATTTGATTTTTGAAAGTTTGGATCGAGCACTTACAAGTATCGGACGGGGGTGATTTCTAAGGGATCCCACTCGATTTTTTAAAAAAAAATTATTGAACGGCTCGGATTATCCGTGTGGGGCTCAGAGTGGACCCCACACGCGTGCGGTGGCCGGTCACCGCTTTTGAGTTCGGTGGCTGTAGTGTTTTTGGAGAGGAAGAGAGGAGAGAGAAGAGTAATGAGCCGGAACCGCGTGGGACATGAGTCACATGATAGACTTACAGAGGACCGGCCGGAATTCCCCCAACCCCTTGTTTTTTTCCCGAAAATGATTGAGGTACCGACCCGTGTGTAGGGATTTCGTACCGACGCCCGCCTGTGGGCTGTCTCCGACCACTGGACGGCCGATCCGAGCCGTCTAAAAATTTTATAAAAAAAAACCGAGGGGTCTACGCGAGAATTAAGGGCATCCGAGGTTTGTAGGGTGCTTGATCTGAGCACCTCTTTTTCGTGTATCTCTATTATAAAACAGAAGGGTGTATGGACAAATTGTTGGAACGGCTTAGATTCGTTTGATCCAAAGGCTGTAGTGCATCCTTCCACTTTCCGGTTAAGTGCCTATGGTTTTTATCTAAATCACACAACTGCCATCCCCTTTCAACCGAAATGTGTAGTGCCGTAGGCACGGGCTAACATGAAAAAAGGGTGCTCGGATTAAGCACCCTACACCCCTCGGATGCCCTTGATTCCAGCACGGACCCCCTCGGTTTTTTTTTTATAGAATTTTTGGACGGCTCGGATCGGCCGTCCGGTAGCCGGAGACGGCCCGCCGGTGGCCGTCAGTACGAAATCCCTCCCCCCTCTCATTTAAAGGAATACGTGTTACTTTTTCCTTGCACGCTTAGGACCCACAATTCCCACTTGAAAACATGTTTCCCTTCTTCACACTCCTCCGGTCATGATTTTTCCAAAAAACTCATGGTGGTTTTTCGGACCAAATGCCCCAAGTCCTTTAGTGAGTTTTGGTTTAGGAAAAATCAATTTTGACAAATTGCTAACCTAAGATAGGAACAAATTACGATTCAACTGAGTCATAAACTAGAAACAAATTAAAATTTATGGCCATTGAATGTGTCCTTTCTCATTTTTTTCTGATTGGTATTGCAAAAGAAAAAGGTCTATGATCATGGCCGAATTTGAATTTTTCTATTTGTATTTGCTAAATGGCTACTCCAATTGATATGTAAATAAATGATACGATTTTAATTCAAGAGAAACTCAAAAATTTACATGCATCCATGCAATATAATAACATAATTAATTAAAATTTTAAGCGATAATGAAAGAGTACACAATACTTAGTTGGAAGACATACATACGGCTCTGTTCGGCTAAATAAGCCAACTGGCTTTTTTTTTCCTTATTCAATTATTTTTTTATGATAAGATTTATTTTTTTGTATTTATTAGTTTTTCGTCAATTTTTTTGAAAATTATTGCATCGTCATGACAAGAGAAATCTAAAAAGTAAAAAATTATGATCGAAATCTAATTTTTTTAATAAAGACAAAAATAAGCCAATAAGTCAATTTTTTCTTCTTTATTAAAAAAAATAGATTTCGATCATAATTTTTTACTTTTTAGATTCCTCTCGTCATGACGATACAATAATCCCCAAAAAATTGACGAAAAACTAACAAATACAATTTTTTTTTGAATAATGACAAAAAAATAAGTCAATTGACTTATTTAGCTGAAAGGGGCCCACGTAGAGAATCTAAAATAAGGACAACAACCACAAGGCCACATCAAAGTACCATTATTATAATAGCTACCATCACACCCAAGCAGAAAAATCAGAGCGAGAATAAGGCCGAGTCCAAACCAATCTCTAGCTGAAGGAGTCGGAGGTGTGTGCTCTGCTGAGAGGGGGAGAAAAGTCATCGAGATTCGTCTAAGGAGAGAGAGAGGGATTGAAGAGGCGTGAGATTCTTCTGCCATTGTTGCAAGTATACGTTGTAAAGGAAGCAGTAAATGGGTGTTAGGTGAAGTGAGTAGCACGCCTGAAATTGGAACCAAATTGTCATTAAGCAAAGATGAAAGGGACAACAAAGGGAACCGAACAAAATTATTATCAGATTTTGTCCATTTTGTTTTTGTAATGATTACAAGATTATAGGTGACTTTTGAAACATTGTTTCAATCACTCACCATGTGCCATATATCAATTCATTCATCAAGTCACCGATAACAAGTAATGGTACCAACAATATGAACCAATTATGTGTGAATTGAAGCACCACGTGGTAGAAATTTGATGCGCCCGTGTAATAAAGGATTTTGTTTGGTGCGTATCTTATGCGTGGGACTTGATCAAGAGTTATGCGGTGGGGCGGGACTGGCCCATAAGATTCTATTCGATTTTGGACTATTTCATGTATACTACTACAGTACATGTTTTGGGCTTTGCTGGAGATTACTTCCTGCTAGTACATTTTATAGGAACAAAACATTGATTGAAAGTTCATGCAAGTGTCATCATTTACCAATGATGATCAAAACTAAACAAAAATGTTCAGTCAGTACTAATAGCTGTTATTTAGCTATCAATTTTAAAAACGGAGAAATGATAGGCAACCCGTACTACTGCCTGTTTGACAAGAGTCAGCCCCGGAGTAAGTCCCACAAGCTCACGGGGTTGGGCAACCAAAAATCATTTTTGTAAACCCAACAAAAAAATTTAGTTTCAGATTAAACGAAGAAAGCCCATTCTAAAACTAACAGAGATGAAAAGTGAAACCCTTGCCTTGTCTACGACTCTACGCCGGCGCCATTCGAACTCCGATCTTCGACTTGTATGTCTTTTTATTTTTATGTCTTGGTGGGCAACCAAAATTTAAAATTGGACTAGAGCAACCCAAATATGAGAACCGACACTGTGCTTGACCACCAACCTCATTCTCGCACAACCACCACCACACCACACTTCGAATCTTCGATAAACACTCCGCGCATAGGCGCCGTAAATGATTCCAAATTTTTGGAAACAATTCAGACGAAAAGTTTTCAATGCCAGTGTAAAAAGGAGTAATCACTAATCAATCAATTGCTGTTGTGGGGTGCGGTGGGGCCCTGGGGGTCTATCTATCTATAAATATTTTATAGGAGTGTAGTCCACCTTCCAAACCCTCCAAATCTTCAATTCTAATTTTTTAGATTTTTTATTTTTTAAAAAAATAAAAAAACCCACATTTCACACACTTCTTAGATTTTTCATGAAAAAAAAAAAAAAAACCACGCCACTACGCCTTAGAAAAAACCCATGTTTACATTAGTCACACTGACTCAGGGGGTGTTCCGGTTTCTCCAAAAAAGAACTTTTAGAAAAAAGAAGAAGGTAATTTCAAGCTCAAAAATCATGTGTTTACGCAAATAATTTTTCTACCAATATGGATCTTGTTTGATAGATCTCATTAAAATCTTTTAAACGGTGCAAAAAAAATTAAAAAAATATTTTTCATTTTCATTATATTTGAGTTTGAAATTACGTGAATTTTAAAAAAAGTATTTTTTAAAAAAAATTAATAAATTGGACCCTTCGCTGAGTTTGACAAAATTGATAGATTGGACCGCAATTCCATTTTTTGCCTTTCTGCTTTTTTTCCCGAATATTTGGTTGATAGATTGGACCCCAATTCTATTTTTTGCCATTCAGTTTTTCCCCTTTTTTGATTTCGTTAAAGTTGACTGTTATTATTTAAAGCTATCGCATGAAAGCTTTACAAGGGAAAGAAACTAGAAGCTGTTTTTGCTTCTGTATTTTCCTAAAACTAATTTGAATTGCTAGGGGATTGAGATGTGTTCCTGTATTGAGTGCGTTCAGTTTTTTAGTGCCGTAAAGACCCGGTATTTTTAATAAATAATAATAATTACCCAAAAAAAAATTTGTTTTGCTCATTAGTTTATTTAATGCGAAAAAAAATTATTTGTGTCGTCACACCAATTTTGCTTCCGTAATCGATTGTGCGTGCATATCCGGCGAGTAATTTTTTCTAGTGTGTGCATGTGTTGCACCGGATCATTTTTCCAACCCAAACCCATTTCTTCTCCCTTTTTCCATTTCATACTTTCGGATGAAAAAAATAAAATAAAATAAAATATCCTCATCCTCCTCCAATCAAAATTCGACAACACATGATTAACCACAGGCTATTGTCCCCCATGCAAAAATCCAAAATCCAATTATATATTCCCTCTTCTCCATTCCCTTTTCTTGTTCCCAGCCAATTCCTCAACCTTTCGGCAGAGAGAGAGAGAGAGAGATTAGTTCACACCTCCTTCTCCATTTCTTCCACCACCATTTTCCCCCTACTGTCACAACTGAACTCACCCAATCCAAGTTCTAAAAATCAGCCCGTTACAGCCTCGTTCCACCTCCGTTTAAGCACCAAAACAGCTCGTGAAATACCAGTTCCGAACAGCTCCTTTCAGCCCCAAAAATCAGCTGCATTCCAGTCCAATATCTGTTGCATTTCAGCTCCAAAAGCCGCCATGTTCCGGTCCGAACAGCTCGGTAAACCAGCCCCTTTCCAGTTCCGAATCAGCTCCAGAACCCGTTCAAACCAGCACCGAACCGGGTCTCGATCCGGCTCCAAAACAGCTCCGATCGCAGCCTTGTAAATCAGTCCGGAGCCACCACCACCGGATCACAACCAGGCGAGCTCCACGCCACTCCGACCGCCACAGATATCTTTCCGAAACCCTGTTTCGCCGGATGAGAGGTAGTTCGGAACTCACCTCCCTACGTATATATCGTGTTTATATATTGATTTTAAGTTTCGGTGTGATAATAATCGAACCCGACGTCGTCGGTCGAGTCCGGCCGAAACCCATGGTTTTTCCGTTGAAAACAGTCACGGGAAAGTTTTGAAATGGTTTTAGTATATTACAGTTTAGCCCTCGAGATTTAAGAGCTTATAAATTTGACTCTTGAGTAGTAAAAATTGATATTAAGTCCCGAGGATAATTAGTTTTCAATTCGGTTCTAATTCCATTAACATCCCGCGACGATTAAGATTAAACGTAGACTTTAGTTTTGAAAAAGAAAAGAGAAAATAATAAGGATCACTTAATTTATTTTAATCGCATGATTAATTCTATGACATGACTAGTTTTATCGCATGATTTGTTTTTATCGCGTGATTAATGTTGTTAGCATATTAGCATGTTTTGTTGAAATGTCCTAATGATGTGGAGATCTAAACCTATTAAATGCAAGTATTAGTTTAAAAGACGATTGGTGTTAGGTCGATTACTTTGTTTAAGTGATAGTTGGTAATGAAAGGTGAACATGGTTATTAGTTCTTGTGAAGCATGATTTATTTTGTCTCTTACTTAATTCCTATTAACTGTGGACATGCATGATTTCGAAAACCTAGAATGGACATTAGAACACGGGGTGGTATACAATTTGAGGATCACGTAGACGCTGATAAGTAAAGGATAAATTGGAAAGTGATTGAGTTATGATTTTGATATGGGTGCTAACAGGGGCCCAGTCTTGTGTTAAGATGGGTGCTAACAGGGGCCCAATCTTGTGCTAAGATGGGTGCTAACAGGGGCCCAGTCTTGTGTTAATGGGTGCTAGCAGGGGCCCAAGTTGTTGAGAAACGTAACCCTAGGCAGGGCACAGTGGTGATTGGCTGCGAGAACATGTTTGGTTCCTTCCTTGTGTGGTTGCGTCGACTGTAGATCCGAGTAAATAATTTGGTAGCTATCAGCGGGACACAACAAGAGGCTGTCTGAATCACACTGGGTTGCCCTACGCTGGAGGTTAAGGGTAGGATGGATCTAGAGGTGGAGATCCTAGACTTTCATATAAGTTGAAGGATAGTAATGAAATCAAGCGCCGACATTTGCATTGCACTCTTTATCTTGTTATGTGTAAGTTATGGGTTCGGGTGGGTTTTGGCTACTGAGCGTCATCGCTCACGATACTATGTTGCCCTGGTAACTCGAACACTAGGTACAGAAAATGGAACATAAGTATCGTACGATTCGATCGAGTTCAATCCTATTGAGGAAGAAGCTGAAAACCTTGGTTCCCATGCGCATAGTCGCTCTGATTAATTTAAGTCGACTTTATTTTGGAAGCTTGTAAGTTTATTTTGGAAATTGTAATGTTTTGATTTATTCGAAATGGCTGACATATGCTTTTGAAATGGTGACGCGGTAAATCTATGAATTTCTTTTGGAAAAATAATCTTCTTATGTTTAAATAATGTCTCTAAATTTTCGGGGCGTTACAAGTGCATTTCGAAAGAAGCGGCAAAATGTTTCACTCATCCTTCATGTGCATATTTTGACAGATTTAAAGTTTTGATAATTGAAAGTAATTCGGATCTCACACCGCTCAGCTTTGCTAACCTCTCGGTATGATTTCGTCTTCTCTCATGCTTTTTATATACCTGTCTTTTGTTGGGTGTTAATTTTTTTTGGGCGTCCGGCCAGCTTTAACTGTTTTCTCTCTGCTTCGTAAGTTTGTTAATTGTGTCTTGGGTGTCTAGGTCTGATTTGATCTCTAACCACCCCTCCAAACCAAACCATCCCAATCTCCATCCAACCCAATTGAGACAGCCACCCATTCGACAAAACCCCCAACCAAATCATGGACCGAGCCGCCGCCGCCACCATCACCACCACCACCAGTATCCTTGACTCAATCGGCCAAGAAATCACCACCATCATCTCCCCTGTCTCCATCTGCATGCTCCTCGTCTCCTCTCTCTCTCTCCTCCCCCACACCCATCCGCTCCGCCGTCACCCTCGTCTACCTCGAAACCCCCTCCGACAACCACTCCCGAAAACTTAACCTTCAATTTCAGGGTTCTAATCGGGGGAGGGGGGGGGCTGCCGCCTCCTCCTCCTATCTCATTAAAAGCCCTCGTTAAAATAAAAAAAACAAAAAAAAAAAACAACCTTTTCACACCCCTTCCTCAAACCCAACTAGTCTTCTTTGATTTAAAAGATATTACCTTTATAAAAAAATGAGAGCTTTCGATCTTGCTGGTGGTGGATTGCGTACCGTAAACATTCAAGACTTTGAATGCTCAAGAAAACCCCCAGTATTTATGGGGTTCGATGTTTTGTAACTCCGAATTCGATGGGAAGAACTCTCGAACAGTAAGCTATCCTTCGAAATCGAAAATGAAAAAATAATTGATTAAGTGTTTGCACTTTGCTCGGGAGTGTTTGCATCGCCCAAACCATCTCACACGAGCAGCGGCCGTGGCGTCAAGGGCAACCCGGAGGGTGGGCTGCGGGGGGATTGTGACTATGCGATCCGGAGTGTGGGCTACGGAGTCAAATGCTGGTATTCTAGGGTTGATCGATTTATGTCATGCAAGGTTTGTTTATGGTTGGGCCGTTGGGGATTCTGTTGTTCTGGGTTTGGGTGGTGGTGATTGGCAAAGGGGATGGAGGTTGAATAGGGGTGGTGGTGGTTGATGGAGGTTGAAGGTGGAGGGTGTAGAATTTGTGGCGGTGGGTTGTTGCCGGAAAAGAAGTGGTGGCAAAAGGCAATGGTGGTGACTGGCGCATGAGTGGAAAGGAAGGTGAGTTTATAATATAATGATAGAGTTCCGAATATGCCCTTGTAATTGACGGAAAATGTGGATGGAAAATGTGGATGGAGTTAGCTCCAAGAACCATTTAAACGTACATTTTAAATGTTGGGAATACAATAGACGCGATTTATATATTAGGGCCCGAATTGACATTTTGAAAATACTTTGGGGACCATCGTACAAATAAGTCAAAAGTTTTCCATTGACTCGTTTCTAATAATTTTGTGAGAAAATTTTGGAATGCTTTTTTCTTATGAAAATATATATTTATTAACTTGAGTAAGAATCGCTACAAGCTAATAACTGAGATAAACTTGAGTAAGAATTGCTACAAGCTACTAAATGAGAGAAGATTTCAAATTCATTAAATATTTCGTCAATATTTTACCTATCGATTTGGGGCCCTATAGCGAGGGCGGGATCTGGGGGTGCTGTATTGCACCCTCGCACTGAACCTAAAATTTTGTGTATATATGACTAGTTAATAGAGCTAGTAGAACTAAGGTAATTATTGAACACCCTTATAAAATTTCCTGGAGCCGCCATTGCCTCCCTCCCTCTGTTGGTCATGAAGATGGTTATCCTGTCTGGTTGCAACAACATTTGATGGGAAAAGAAGACGACATGGTGATTTGAAGTCTGCTTAAGTTCTTCACGCTGCCTAGACTAAAGCTTGCTGATAATATCTGCCTTCACAGCCATCCATAACTTAGACCTCCCGTGGTTCAATCTAAGAAAAATTGATACCCATTATCTTACCCATTCTCTACCAAAATATTTTATTTTCTCTGATATGCACAAATCCCCTTAGTTTACTTTTATATTAATTGTAGGGTTGTATGGCGACGGCTTCATGGCGTCACATTTAACCGTGGAAAATACAGCCGCCGTTGCAGATAAGTATGTTGTGGCGGTGGACAGTTCTTCGATATTTTTCATCTTTTATCGATTTGAATTTAAAGCACAATAAGATGCTTTACTCGTTAGAGGAGAACGCCAACTCTATTGCGAGTGCATGATACATGGTGCTAGCAACCTTGTATTTGGAAATGCACATACGATTCTCCAACGGGTGACTTTGATAGTGTCTGAAGAGTTTGATTTTTTCCCTATCTCAAGAAACGATAGGATCAGCCCTACTAGTAGAGTTAGACTAGTATTTCACTTATGTAATTTTTCATATTCACATGATGCAATCTATTTCAATGCATCATTGTACTGGGGTGTACCTTTAGGACCCTTTGCTAAAATAGTAATAATGCAAAGCCTTTTAGAGGTTAGGGGCACTTGGTCTTACACCCCCTATACACCTTCTACCGTTTTTTATGGTCAATACAACAATTTCGGGCCAGGTGCAGTTGATGGTATTACGTCACCATTTGTTAATACATTGGAACGTAATCAAGCATCTGAATTTACCGTTCGAGATTTCTTGAACGGTGAAACTTGGTTGTCGCCGGATATACCACACGACCCTGATTTACTTTAGAGAACATCGTCGTTTGGTGCTCAATACAACATGTTCTAGACGACGATGTTCTCTAAAGTAAATCAAGGTCGTGTGGTATATCCGGCGACAACCAAGTTTCACCGTTCAAGAAATCTCGAACGGTAAATTCAGATGCTTGATTACGTTCCAATGTATTAACAAATGGTGACGTAATACCATCAACTGCACCTGGCCCGAAATTGTTGTATTGATCATAAAAAAACGGTAGAAGGTGTATAGGGGGTGTAAGACCAAGTGCCCCTAACCTCTAAAAGGCTTTGCATTATTAATATTTTAGCAAAGGATCCTAAAGGTACACCCCAGTACAGTGATGCATTGGAATAGATTGCATCCTGTGAATATGAAAAATTACATAAGTGAAATACTAGTCCACCTCTACTAGTAGGGCTGATCCTATCGTTTCTTGAGATAGGGAAAAAATCAAATCCTTCAGACACTATCAAAGTCACCCGTTGGAGAATCGTATGTGCATTTCCAAATACAAGGTCGCTAGCACCCTGTATCTTGCACTCGCGGTAGAGTTGGCATTCTCCTCTAGCGATTAAAGCACCTTTTTGTTTAAATTCACATCGATAAAAGACGGAGAATATCGAAATTAAAGACAGATCAAAGGATATCATATCTAGAACATTTACCGGAAAGTCAGCATTGCCTTCATCCTGGTGGACTGCAAAGCTGCCAGCCAACATTGTCGCCACTTTTTTCTGGAAAGTTTTGGGCACGTAATGTATTTGTAAGGTATGATACTGTTGTTTTTGCATTTGTTGTGGTGCCCGTATGTTGTAACATAAATAGGGCATAGGTCAAATTTGTCCCCATGTGTAATCTTGTCCCTTTTTATTGAAGTGTTATAGCTCAAAACCTTTGTACCCAATTATGCCTGAACTGGTGTTCGGTTCAGTCCAGTCACTGGATCACCTAAGAATCTTCTCGTTTCTCAGAAAATACACGCCCCACCTGCATGCCCAGTATTGGGTACATGGGGTTTAGGGGTTAAAATAAGTTGTTCCTACCAAATCACCCCCCAAGACTGGCTGAGCACTGGAATTAGTTTTTAATGAAGTGCAAAACTGTTCCAAAATTACTCTCGAGTTTTGTTGTTAACGAGTACATAATGTCATAGATTCTGAAAATCTTCATCTAAAAGTGTCCAGAATGCAGTGTTTTAGCATTGTATTCAATTCGGTGGAGAGTGTAAATTAAAGTTGCTAGTGCGACATTTCACGTCACTTTTCTGGAAATTTCTGGGTCTGTATACTGTTTTTAAGATAGCGTTGCTGTTGCTTTTGTTGTTTTATGTACGTATTTAGGAAGCCTTTACTTGTTATTAGAAATCGAATTAGTTGAATATCGCGTCGCCTACCCTAAGCATTGAGTTTGGTGTTCTGCCATTATGATCTTCTGATTTTCCTGAACTGCAAAATGATGAACGTGTCTTGTCAAATAAGACATCCCATCAGTTTACGGTCCTGTTGTATAGAAAGGCTGTGAAGGGGGAATGTGCGTGTGTGTGAGTCTTTTTCGGTGGGCTGGCTGGTGTTGGGCTGTCAGGGTAGGTCTTAGTTGTGTCTCCACTATATTATTTTTCTTTTCCTGGTCTTGGGCTGGTCTGCTCATGGTGTCTGGGTCCCAGGTTGGTTTGGGTCTTATGAGGTTTGGTGTTTTGTTTTGTCTCTTCAGAGCCTTTGTTTCTGGGTTTTGGGGCTGTTTTGCGTCTGTTTGGGCTGTTGTGTTTCACTTTGGTCTGGTTTCTTTGAATGCCTGTGTCATGTGAAGTCTGGTGTCCTTGTTTGTTTTCTTCTTGTCTTGGGTCTAGTTTGAGTCAGTTTGGTTACCTATTCTCTATTTTGGGAATCAGTTCTATCTTGCCATGCCAGAGTTTGTTCTCTGCCAAGCTTTGGTATGACCTCGATGGTTAGCTGCTCTATCAAAGGATGGTCTAGGCTCTTCTAACCAAGATAGGAAACAGTTCCCCTCATGCCAGAGTTGGATCTATTATCCAATTTTGGCATTCCCCTGATCCAAAGACGGTCTTCCGCTTCAGTGATCTACTGCTGCTGGTCTCCAAAATTCTGCTGCTGCCTTGGCTCTTCTTGCCAAGCTATGGAAATAAATCTCTAATGCTAGAGTTTGGAGTTCTGATTCAAATTTTGGCATGCCTCTGCTTCAAATGTGATCTACTGCTGCTGGTTTTATGCTGGTTATGTCAGCTTTGGGGAACTGGACCTTGCCATGTCTCCTTTCAAATCTGAAATGTGTCTGATGCTGCTCAACATTGGTGGCCAATAAAATATGATTTGGTCTATTCAAGCCAAGTTGAGGAACCAGATACCTCCCTATAGGCCAGGATTGGACTCCTTTTCCAAGTCCTGGCCGCCCACCCTGTCTCACATGGGGATATTTGGCTCCTCTCTGGATGGTCTTTCTTAGGATGGAATCCTGGCCTTCTCCTACTTTGTCGCTGCCCTGCCTGCTCATCCTGAAGTGACCTTGAGGCACCTTATGAGCTTCTTGCCTCTAATTCCTAAGCATTGCTCCCAAGTTGGATTATACTCTGAACCTGCTGTGATGCTTACTTATTTCAACCTCAAGATGCAGTAACTCTATGGAGTATCATTTTCAATCTTTCGTTGGATGTAATCTACTTTTCTGTTTTCTGTTCTGTTTTAGCCATATTCTATGTCCTCATTTTCTTGTTGAGGCTTGTGTATAGTTTTCAAAACCCTCGATGTACCATTTTGTCGAGTTTTTATTATAAAGTTGGTTGCCAATAAAAAAAAAAAACTGGATCTTTCTATTCTACTGCTCAGATCGAGTGGTCACTTCCACAGGCCCAATATTACAGAAGAAATTAGGTGAAGACCCAAAAGTTACCACTTCACAGTGTGTGATTGTGGTGTTACAGATGACAAATTGAAGATAAGATGGGGACAGTAGTCTGTCCTGGCTTAACAAAGTAGTGGTAAACGGCTAATTTTTGAGAGAGAAGCTTCTGTTTACTAACTGTTGTGGGAAAATTGTAAAATGCTTCAGAAGACATCCAGGCATACAAGTATGTCCGGAGCGGATCGGGAGATCCTGCCAAGCAAGGGTGCTTGGCAGGGGTGCCGAGCGCATCTCGGCCGTCCAAAAGTGTTTGGGACGGCCCGGATGCAAAAGTACCGAATGGATTTTAAAAAAAAGAAAAGGAAAAGGAAAAAGATGTTTCGATCCGGGCCGTTGATTCCGAGATGGACGGCCGGATTGGCCGCTCGGCAGGCACCCCGGGTCCGTCCGGAGCTGCCCAATGCATGTGGGACTCACGAAATAAGGGACACGGTCTTGGATTGTGTTCAAGTCTGTGTTTTGATACTGCTCTTGCTTGGTACAAACTGCTTTCGTGTTATTTTGTAGACAAGCTGCTTAATTGCTCCATTTTTTTTATACACAATTTGCTACATTTCCAATAAAAAAGTCCAGGAACACGACTTTAAAATACAAATCCAGATACAATTGCGTCCAAAACCGTGAGACGTATATAATATGAATCCTTGTACATCTAACGGTGCCGGACACGATCGTGTCCGGAGTTGTGTTTCAAATGTGTGTTTGTAGTATTGCTCTATTTCCTGGTTTTTCTTTCTTTTCTTTTGTGATCATGGTATGATCAATAGCAACTTCAGTGCATGCATGAACCCAGCAATGATTATCCAAAACAAATCTATGATTATTCAAATAGAGTTCCAAATTATCATGCAAAGAAATAGATAACGAAATATAAAGAAATCTACTCATATACTTGGTTGGCAGGGCTATCCTTTTACTCAAGTGATTGGTACGTTTAAGGATAAGAATGCTGTACACAATCAGCAACTCCCCATGCTACTGTTTGTACCTTAAAGCAATGCTATCATCCACGTAGGTTGTCTAAATCTTTTTTCTTCTCATTGGATGATGTATTTTTCTAACAGTTTTTTTTGTTTTTTTGTTTTCCTTTTGTTGAACTTGTAAAGTCTGATTAGCATTGGATTCGAGGTTTACCCTTACATGAATCCAACTCCGCGGAGAGCTCCCAATCGTATCGAAGGTATTTTTGGTAATTCCGTCTGACGCGCGTGGCTAAACTTGAGTGCTTTGTTATGACATCTTTCGGACCCAAACGATATTATCGAACCTCGTAAATCGTTGTGTTACTTGGTGGAATCACGTAAATCTTTATTTATTTCTTTTTTTTATTAGGTATTTAGGTTTCTCCAGTTTGTATTCAATTCATTCTCATCCAAAATTTGTCTCCACTTCATATGTGGGTCCTCATGCTTTATCCAATCCAGATTGGCCAGTTTCTTGGGCCATATTTTGGTGATCATATCTCCAACAAAACACCTCTATCTCTCTCTCTCTTAAATGTCACGGTCACATTGGGCTGTCCAAGCACGCAAAATAACTGCCAATAAGCATGCATCAAATGCATGTATTGGTTGGTTGGATCAACAGGCCATGCTCTTCGAGTCAAAGAATTGGTTGCTGGTTACTTGATGTGAACACCCCTCTCTCTCTCTCTCTTTCTCTCTCGGGGACCAATATACACACATCTCAATTAATTCCGAGATTGAAACTAATATCTGGCGAACTACTTTGACCAATTACCCTCTCAAAGTCTGAGTCTTCGAGAGAAAATAGGGATACGGAATCTTGCCCCTCTGGACCCATTACCTATAAATCTAAGCGTTAGGCATATACAAAACATATGTACACATTTATATTCTACTTTGGGATGGGGATGTGGAGGAGTTGTGATAGAAAAAATGGTCCAAAAAAAAGTAAGGTTTGTTGACACTTTGTATGTATGGTACAGTAATTAGATGACGCGGCATACCATGTACACTAACATCCCCACTGGCTAGGAATTACTGAGGGGTTGGTATCTGATGGTGAATTCTTGATATTTAGGGGTTGTTTTCTCTTTAAGGTTTTACGTTTGACACCTTTCGGGTGCTATTAACTCTTTGGGGGTCAGTCTATACGGAGGTTTGCTCCAACTGTAATTGAGTCTCTCTCAAAGTGCTCGAAAATGGTCCAAAAAAGTAAAAGGTTGTTGACGTACACTTTGTATGTATGGTACAGTAATTAGATGATGCAACATACCATATGCACCAACATCCACTAGCTAGGAATTACCGAGGGGTTGGTCTGATGGTGAATGCTTAAAGATTTAGGGGGTTGCTTTTTCTTAAATTTTCATGTTTGACATCTCTCATGAGCTATTAACTTCTTGGGGGCTAGTCCATATAGAGGTTTGCTTCGACTGTAATTGAGTTTCTCTCAAAGTACTCGAAATTTGGCCCGCACATCTGATTGTGTTTTTTTTTTGTTTTTTGTTTATATCCACTAGCTAGGAAGTTTCATATAAGATGAAATATACCCATATCTTTTGCATTGATGTTCTTGCCTTCCCCAATTGGTTGTTTTTTCGAAGTAGAAATTGGATCATATAGATTATAGAGGGTGTGTGTAAAATTAAATTCTGTAAAAATTCAGATAACTCTTAAGAACAGATTTTAATACTACTGTTTTCTGTCGAAGAAATTAAGAGAATAAGCTACAGTGACATGATTTTCGAGATATAATAGGTAACATCTGTACCCCAAAAGCTACCGCAAACGGGCCGAGATCTTAAGTATTTGGCCAAGTGAGAATGAGAAAAATAATAAGTGTTTACTGTGCTTGCCTCCATGAGATCCCATGTTAATTTGAATTCCATGGAGGTCAGATATTCAAAACCTTAGAGCCATTGGAGGGTTTGTCCGGTCATGTACTTCACGGCCCCGTAATTAGTTGAGGTGCGTATAAACTGGTACGGATATCCGGTTACCTAATAAAAAAGAGGCCCTGAAGTTGGAATTGGGGGATGGTGTTGTGAAGTGGTTTGCACAGCACCGTGCTACGCACTTCCGAGCCGTCGGATCGTGCACCCCACGACTCGAATCTCATCTCGGCAATGAACGGTTCTCGATCATTGTTTGCTGAGATGAGATCCGAGCCGTCGGATGCACGATCGACGGCTCGGAGGTGCTCAACACGGTACAATACCTCACTGCACAGCACCAATCCGAAGTCATCGGAGTTGATGGTAAATTTTAACTACATAATTAAGTGATGATGAGAGACACTAGTGCGTGGTGTTACTTACTTTTCGTAGTGTGGTCCATGGATCTCTTTTAATTATTGCATTTGTCATGCATACAATACTGATGAAAAGTGTAATAAATACTGGGATTTTGACATGGGTCTTTTTTTATTCGATCATTTTCCGTTTTAAGATTCCGTTACACTTGAAACAAAAAAGATTACGAATTATTTTCAATGCTATTGCTCACTTGATAATTGGAGTGGTTCACACTTCAGTATCATTATCATGGCTGGACATAACTTGTAGCTAACTTGTACGTAGCGCCGGAGTATAAGAAAGCAACTACAGAACTTGCCCCTCAAGTGGTCACAAGTTTGAATCCGACGAGTGTCAAATATTCCAGACATTGGGGTTTTACTGGAGGTTTTCCCGATCGCTGACTTTAGGTCGCCGAAATTAGTCGAGGCGCGTGTAAACTGATCGGAACAGCCGTTATTAGAAACAACAACAACAACAACGAAGTAGCAGTGACATCAGTCAAGGAGTAAAAGGCCAAACATGGTACATGCCCCTCATTATATATGGATTTGAAGCAATTACTAGACTGATTCTTCGGAATTCTTTACGTTACGGAATGTAGGTACTAGGTAATACGTACAATGATCTCAAATCATGACTTGTATCTTCCAATTTTTCGATTCGATTTCATTCATTCTTTTTTATTTATTTATTTTTTTTAATTTTTATAGGCGATTCGATTTCATTCTTGAATTAAAGTCCTCTTTCATCTAAATGTGGAACAAAAATAATCCAAAAACAGATTTAAAAAAAAATTGATGTTTTTTGTCTTCAGTGAGTTTTTTAAGGTTTTGATCATAATTTTTTACATTTTATGCTCCTCTCATTGAGCTGGACTAATAATTCACAAAAATTTGATGCAAAATAAAAATAAAACTGAGAAACTGTGAATGAGGACAAAAACATAATCCAAAAGAATTATATAATAAGCCATATATGTGTATGTATAGAAGCATGTGCACATATATAATCTGAAACTACCACACTCAATTAACAATAAAGCTATGGGTACATATAAGTTTGTACAAACCATGTATATATGAGTTTTGTGGGGCCCACCTCGGGTCCCACAAAGATGATTCGAACCGCCTATTTTTTTTAAAACATTTTTTTATGGAGTCTTGTAAAAAATCAACTCAACCCGATATCGGTAAAGATTTTTTCTGAATTCGTGAGGGCAAAACTACTTAACTGCTCAGTTTCGTTCCTGCAAATTCAGAAAAAATCATTAGCAATATCGGGTTGAGCTGATTTTTCACAGGACTCCATAAAAAATTATTTTAAAAATAATAGATAGTTCGAATCATTTTTTTGGGACTCGAGATGGGCCCCACAAAATTCATATGTACATATATATATATATATATATATATATATATATATATATATATATATATATATAGCAGTACTCATCAATTAATGCTCTTTGCAAGCGCATGACATTTGGCTACCCTACAAACAAAATGATGCAAATGTACAAATTAAGTCACAGTTCTAATCTTTTTCAATTTTCTCTTTTTCAGGAATATTATATTAGCATCCGTATGTGATCATTGCAAGAGAGAGTTTCATCCCACATGAATAGGAGGAGTATAATGCAAAGAAGAGTGAGAGGGAAGAATTCTTAGGAAGCAATCTTCTTTTTTGGTGTCAAACATATCACATGTATGCATGTACACCAACCCAAAATAATAGTAATAGAATTTCTCTATTAGCCCATGATCGTTTAATTTCGAGTCTGTTGGGTCGAAAGACAGTGTTTGGGTGTTCACCCCACCGGCTGATAGATGATGTTTTGGGCTGTTTTGGACATTATTGTAGTTGGGTGTGTTTAATTTCTTTTCTTTTTATTCGACCTTTGGTTGAATTTCTCTCCCTCTCCCCTGACTTAATGTACCATTTGTCAAGTTTCTTAATAAACCTTTTACCTATCAAAAATAATAGTAGTAGAATTAAGACCAATAAACGGATCAAACTATCTGAGTCTGAACTCGAGTTTGTTCGCTAAGAGTTTCATTGCAAGAAAGATCTTGAACGTTTTTTAAATCTTGTTAAGCTTTCGTGCCAAGCTCTAATAAATTACTACTTGGCTTATTCAATACGTTTATGACATTCAAAAAATTCAAGTTACTTGAAATCGCCTTGTGATTAATTAATTGTCTTGATTGAAGCTCGGTCGTTTGACTGTGTACGTTATATTTTCAAACTAACCTTAACCAATTAACTGTGTAAGTTGCCGTTTCAAATTAAAACAAATTAACTGTGTACGTACGTAGCTCTAATCAGAATTAATATATTACTGTATAACTAATTAAGGACTAAAGAATGAGGTTACGTAGGTTAATTACATGGCATGCTATATATACATGCTACTATATTCCCTATAATTACATACCAACCTTGAGATTTACCATAAATAAACATTAAACAGCTTTTTGGGTAACGTATCAGTCAGACACATAATCCTTTATAATGACCTTTACCCTCAATCTCAAGGCGCGTTTCCGCTTTCCACTATTTTTTTTTCCTCAGGCCAATGACAATATAGTCAAGTCATTTCCGCTAAATGATATTTTAGTTGATATATGCGAGGAGATTAATGACCAGCCTAGAAATTCGTGAAACCAAAGTACTTCATCGCCCTCACGAATTTCAATTGTTTGGAGGGTTTTTGAAAAACGCTTTCGTACTCTCGTACCCGCCCACGGATTATGTGACTTAGCATATTGCCCTCACTAATGTGATTAATGCAGAAAAAGGAGATTCGTTGGTCCGTGAACTACCAATAGTAGGAGTATTAATTTTTTTACTTGCACCACACAGTAAGTCAATGTCCACATGCACTAGCCAGGCCCCTATATTCTAGTTTAAAAGAAAAAAAGAAATGCTTATTATAAAATAAAATAAAAAGATTATAGTTTCAGACATAAAAAAAGTGCATGTGTATTCAGTCACTCATGGAATTAAAAAAAAATATACTCCTCCCTCACTTCACCCGAATGGGATTCCTTTTAAGTTTTTATGCACCAATTCGCTCCATTTTAAAAGAACTTTGGCTATTCAGCAGTTCGGGTTTGGATTGCAGGAAGCACTCGCATTCTGGATCGCCCTTCTCGTCGCTATATGGCCCGGATTCGTTAAAGATTTTCATTGAAATAATATGTTTCTTATCACTGGTAAAATTCTAGTATAGTGTGAAATGGACCAAGTTTGTCCACAAGAACTCGAGAGGTGATCCGCCCCCCACTCTCTCTCTCTCTCACTATTCTCTCTCTCTCACTACTGACTACTCTCTCTCTCTCTCTCTCACTACTCTCTCACAGCACCAGCAGCAACATCATTTTAAAAAACGACATGGAAATTCCATCACGTAACTTGTCATCCCACATCATCACCACCCTCAAAACGCAACCTCTCTCTCTCTCTCTCTCTCTCTCTCTCTCTCTCTCATCATCACCACCATCAAAACGCAACCCCTCTCTCTCTCTCTCTAAACTACTATATATAACATGCATACTACACTTCATTCTCCACATAACCCAAAACACAACACCAAAACTGCCGAGCCAAAATTAAAAAAAAGGGGGGGGGAAATGCATCACAAGCACTCACACACTCATTTCTCACTCCTAGTACTCTCCCTAACCCTCTTATGTCTGTACGCTCCCACCGGGCACTCCCGACCCCCGTTCGCGTGCGACCCGCGCGACGCCTCGACCGGGAACCTACCCTTCTGCCGGGAATCCCTGCCGATCCGCGATCGCGTGCGGGACTTGATCGGACGACTGACGTTGCAGGAGAAGATCAGATTGCTGGTTAACAATGCCATAGCCGTGCCGAGGCTCGGGATTAAAGGGTACGAATGGTGGTCCGAGGCTCTTCATGGGGTTTCCAACGTGGGGCCAGGAACCAAGTTTGGTGGGGCCTTTCCTGGGGCCACTAGTTTTCCTCAAGTCATCACAACCGCTGCTTCCTTTAATGCTTCGCTTTGGGAACAGATCGGACGGGTGAGATTTTTTTCTTGTATCTTCTTTTTTTTTTTTTTTTTGCTATTTTATGTTGCTATATACTCAGTATTAACACCTGAAGATATTTGTATTTTGCTGATTTCATTTTGTATTTTTCAAGACGAATGGAATTAATTTTGCCTATAAAAAAAAATCTCAAGATATTATTATTAATCATCCTTTCCTAATACTACTAAATTAGTCACGAGCATTCACTTAAAAGGTCCATTTAAATCTATATTTGGTGCGTTTGTTTATTTGTTTGGATGATGCATGGTTGCATGCTTGAAATTAGAACACTTTCGCTATCAAATTTTTATAATTTCCTTTCTTTTTTCTAGGAATATAGATAGTGCTTTTTAGGTCGTTAATGCAATTTGGAATAATATACCCTTTAAGGGGTTGGCTAAGTTGGTCATGACCTAGGACTTAGCGGTTTGTTCACTCCTGCGGTCTCAGGTTCGATTCTCCTTGTCTGCAACTCTTTGGGTCACATCACCCTCCCGTGTAAGCTTGTGAAACAATTATGTGAGGGGCTATAAGGATTAGCCCGAAGTGGGCATGAGCTGCCCGGACATCTTCCAGAAAAAAAAAAAAAAGGAATACCATAGCAAAAAAAAATGGTTAATCTCATATGGCAGCCAGCTTTCGGCTTCTATGGGGACCACTTTATATATTCCCCATCCGATTGGTCATGCGTCTACAATCCAACAATATTTTTGGCCCACATATTTTGCATGCCATAGACTTAGACTATTGATCCACTTGTTTGGCCTAAAAATATAGAGAAATTATAGGTAATAAATTAAAGGGTAATTTGCACTTACACCCCCTGTACTATCACCGATTTGAAGATACACCCCTTATACTTCAAATTTAAGCACTTATACCCCTTATATGTAAAAATACAGGGGTGTAAGTGCAAATTCCCCTTCTTTCACTTCAAAGTACAGGGGTGTAAATGCTTAAATTTGAAGTACAAGGGGTATATCTTCAAAACTGTGACAGTACAAGGGGTGTAAGTGCAAATTACCCTAAATTAAAATGTTTTTTTTTTATATAACTCGGGTGTTTGGGCCACTTTACACGAATCTCGACTAATCTTGAGAAACCAATTCCACCGTCCATTATTTTGATCGGCTTCCACCGTCCACTTATGAAGAGCGAACAAAACTGCATATGTACTAAGCATAATCAGATGTTATATAGCAAGAAATTCGACATTACATGCGGGATTGAGGTTATAATATCTGAGCCTTTTTATATTTTCAAATTTCAACTATTATGGTCTATTATCTAATGATGATACTGCCCGAATATTTAACAGGTTGAGTATTTTGGCGTAATATTTTTCAACAATTGCATTTTAATTTCAAACAATTAAGTCGTGCTTACGCAGTGGTTAATTGGAAGTTAAGAGAAAAGCAAAGAAAGAAAAGTAAACAGAAAATTGATAAGAAAGTAGAGGATTAAATAGAAAAGTCACTTTTCCACTATCATTTTCTTTGATTTTAATTTTATCTACTCCTTTCTCTTTCCAAACTTAAGAATCAAACAAGGAGGCGGAATTTTTTTCCCCTCTCCCTTTCTCTTTCCTTCTCGAAGTTCCAAACAATCCCTTACGGTGTTAGTCAGTTTAAGCGACTTTCCTTCCCGAAGTTCCAAACAATCCCTTACGGTGTTAGTCAGTTTAGGCGATTTATGTAGTACTCTGTATTAAGCTTAATTTCTTTATGAATAACAAGGCTAATTATCTGGTTAAGAGTATTTTGTACTTGATTACTACTACACCATTAGGAAAAGAGCTGGATAAGTAGAGATTAATTACCTGGTTAATTTATCACTAAACGTAATCACCATAGCTAATCTATTATTGTTACATAAAAACTCTATATTGTCATTATAGAAATTCATCTCTATATATTCCACCAACTGACGTCGAACACAAAGTCGTATTCGCCCTGCATTTTTTTTAACGCGATTTGACCTATTTTTTTCGATCTCTTTTTCCAATCGCTCCGGCCCAAATATTGAAGAATTAATATTATGGTGACTACATCTTATTTCACATGTTATAACTACGATCTTAATTATTTGAATCTTTTTATGTGCAGGTGGTATCGGATGAAGCAAGAGCTATGTACAATGGGGGAACGGCTGGGTTAACATACTGGAGCCCAAATGTGAACATATTCAGAGACCCCAGATGGGGCAGGGGCCAAGAAACTCCCGGCGAAGACCCCGTTTTGGCCGGAAGATACGCTGTCAGTTACGTCAGGGGACTGCAGGGCAACGCCGCCGGCAACCGCCTGAAGGTTGCTGCTTGCTGTAAACACTACACTGCCTATGACCTCGATAACTGGAACGGTGTCGATCGGTTCCATTTCAATGCAAGGGTACGAAATTAATGTTTTCAGGTCCATGCTATCTAAGAATTTAGTACTCAAGATGTGCGTAAATTAGCTCGGATACTCCGTTTTTTTTTTTTTTTTTTTTTTCGGGAAAAAAAAGTTGCATGCTCTAAGGGCAAAAAACACAAAAAGATAAATTAAAAAGTTGCCAAAAGCACACAAACATAATACTCCCAACGTCCTCAATGGTCAAATAATTACAAGAGAAGTTGATGATGATCAATCGATCTTTCTTAATCATGCATCCCAAAAAGCTTGATTGGGAGTACAATAATAGGAAACATATATAATTAAAGATGACAACACCATATATGCAGTCACTTCACACTTTCTAGAACGACTTCTGAGTCAAGAGACTAATGCTGTGTTTGGATGAGTTTTTGAAAAATTTTGTGTTTGGTTTTTGGGGTAATAATTGGAGAGAGAAATTATAATAATGATTGGAGATATGGATAATGAGTAGAGAGAGAAATGAGAGTAATGATTGGAAGCAGAGGTAATTAGTGTTTTTTGAGTTGATTTTTTTTTCTTTCCAAAACATGATCCAAACAAGGCATAAATTTTTCCGAAAAAGCAGTTTTTTTCGTTTTGGGGTCTCGGAACCCATGCATGGACACGGTTTTCAATAAATTTTCTCTATCTATCTTTCTTTACTAATTATTCTCAAAAACCTCCCTCGGAATACAAACCGAACAGGGTGTGTCGTGGGAATTTGGTTGGTTTAAATTAACCAAGCCATCATCGGCTAAAAGATATCGCGGGATTCCTCAAGAAAATTTATTAGTGTTTTCCTGACGTGGCGTGAGGGATTTGGCAACTTGGCTTTTCTGCCTCCCGGACGGACTGAAGATGAAAAAATACGAATCTAGTTTGGCTTTAGCACAGCTTTATTTGGAAGCAACGTCTGATGCGCTCGAACTAATACGAATACGATGAATATAGTAGGACAAGCACGAATCGCATCGCGAATTGTAGTAGCACTCAGTCATAGTACCAGTGATGGACCGAGGGCGGATGAGCCCGGGCGGTCATCCTATTCAAGTTTCAAAATTTCTATCGAAAGTGTACATAAAAACTGTTTGATTTCGATTTTGATATTGTAATGTAGGTGAGCAAGCAGGAATTGGAGGAAACATATAATGTTCCATTTAAAGCATGTGTGATGGAAGGGAGGGTTGCAAGTGTGATGTGCTCTTACAATCAGGTCAATGGCAAACCCACATGCGCCGACTCTGATCTCCTCCAAAACACCATCCGCGGCCAATGGCGCCTCAATGGGTAACCAAATTTATTTCCCTAAGACACCTTTCAACAATTAAGATAATTGCACGAACTGCTCTCTGCATTCCAAACTCAGTCGCGCTAAATCTCTTTTCTGACTCCAAATATGGATTGACCTTCCATTAAAATCACGTCCCGTATCATACTTTTCTTGTTACGTCCCATTGAAATTTGAAAATACGATAATCTTCGTAGTTTGTACGACGTTACAATCGTCCTCGTTGCAACTAGTGACAAATTTGATCAGTTGATTTTTTTTTTTTTGAACTTCTAGTCAGTTGATTGTTATGGTAGATATTCCTCTGATTTTTGTGTGTTGTGGGCCCAAACAGATACATAGTCTCAGATTGTGATTCGGTTGGTGTTTTATACGACACCCAACACTATACCGCCTCACCGGAAGATGCGGCTGCAGCCACCATCAAAGCAGGCTAGTACCACCCTAATACTACACTTCTCAAACATTAGAAAAGGCATTACATTAATAAAGGAGGGATCGAGCGATATTCGCACTCTCCAAATTGTTAACCGCACTTCCTCATATTGATTTTCGCACTCCCCAAAATTAACAATTTAGGGAGTGCGAAAATCAACTCTATATTGATTTTTCATATTAATTTTTGCACTCCTCGAAATTAACAATTAAGGAAGTACGAAAATCAACTCTGTATTAATTTTCGCACTCCCCTTAGAAGTGCGGTTAACAATTTGGGAATGCGAAAATCACTCCCTAATAAAAATGCCCCCAAAAGAGATTGATCAGTCAATCCAACTCATTTTCGGGCCCTTTGGACCATTTTCTTGATAGGGATCATTTTGTTTTCTTCATATTATCCGGAGATAATGCACGCCAAAAATTGGATTGCCTTTGATACGTTTTCACAACACACGTATCTTGAGAAAAATGAGTTTTGGTAACATTACAGCACGGGATTGATGCACATTTTTTTAAGACATACATTTCCTAAAAATATTTAAAACGATATCGAATCAACATGATTTTCGACATGACTGATGTACTCGACAAGGTCTAAAAAAAATGACTAGTCTTTATCATTGAAATGGGCCCTGGAAGAGCCCGAAAATAGGTTGGACTTGGACCATACCATCCCATCCCTCGGGGACATGATCCAATTCCAATATATAAAAAAAATTAAAAAGCAAAAATTTAAGGATATTTGGTCAAATTTTGTGCAGGCTTGGATTTGGACTGTGGGCCTTTCCTAGCGATCCACACAGAGTCGGCCATACAGGCAGGGAAACTGAGCGAGGCCGATGTTAATGGGGCCTTGGCCCATACACTTTCGGTCCAAATGCGATTGGGCATGTTCGACGGAGAGCCATCTAGGCAGCCCTTTGGGAATCTAGGCCCAAATGATGTGTGCACCCCGGCCCACCAACAACTGGCCCTCGAGGCGGCCCGGCAAGGCGCTGTGCTGCTACAGAACCGTGCGCGGTCGCTGCCACTGTCCACCACCCGCCACCGGACTATCGCGGTTATTGGTCCCAATTCCGATGTCACCGTCACCATGATCGGAAACTATGCCGGTACGTTACGCATCTATATATCCATGGCGTTTCAATAATTTTGAAACGTATGTTTTGGAACATTATTTAGATGTTTCATCCAAGCCAAATGAGTGCCAAAATATTTCCTTTTCCACTCACCTCATATTAATTTTATTTGCATCATACCTTTTCTTATTATCCTTGTCAATTGAGCGGACTTTGATGGATAAAGTGACGCTAACGTAGACTATACACATGAAATTTCATTTACTTATTATACTCCACCAATACCGGCCAATCATGCGTTATCTTGTCAATAGAAAAGGAGATAAGATGATTTAATGACTACTAACTATTGATCGGGCACCATCTGACTGTGTTCCTGAAAGACTTAATAATTTCACGACATACTTACTAGAGTATTATAGCTCAATCAATTTGAGCAATTTGTACCAAATCCAAATTACTTGGTAATCAAAGTTCATAAAATCACTTTTGTTATGTGATGCAGGAGTTGCATGTGGTTACACTACTCCCCTACAAGGCATAGCTAGATATGCGAAGACAGTTCACCAGTCGGGCTGCAACGGTGTTGCTTGCCCCGATAACAAGCTCTTTGGGCGAGCTGAGACCGCGGCCCGCCACGCCGACGCTACGGTCCTAGTGATGGGCCTTGACCAATCAATAGAAGCGGAATTCAAGGATCGGGTTGGGCTCCTATTACCTGGACACCAACAGGAGCTCGTGTCCCGAGTCGCCATGGCTTCGAGAGGTCCGGTGGTTCTGGTCTTGATGTCCGGCGGGCCTCTTGATGTTTCTTTCGCCAAAAATGACCCACGTGTTTCGGCCATTTTGTGGGTTGGTTATCCAGGCCAGGCCGGGGGAACTGCGATCGCTGACGTTTTATTTGGAAGAACCAATCCAGGTACTTGTCAAGTACGGCCGATGATATATACTTGTTACCAATCTGGAAGACTATTTCATTTATCTTTTGTTGTCCTATTTGAGCCAACAAGATCAAGTACCAATGCTCTAATTTGTTTGATTTTTCAGGAGGAAAGCTCCCCATGACATGGTATCCACAAGACTACTTAGCCAAGGCCCCAATGACAGACATGGCCCTGCGGGCTAACCCATCAAGAGGCTATCCGGGTCGAACCTACCGGTTCTACAAGGGCCCGGTTGTGTTTCCATTTGGGCTTGGGTTAAGCTACACCAATTTTGCCCATGAGATAGCCCATGCTCCAACCGCGGTTTCGGTACCTCTGGCAACCCTCGACGGGCTCAAGAATTCGACCACGTTTAGCAATGGCGTAAGGGTGAAGCACACAAACTGTGACGCCCTTTCGCTAGGTGTAGATGTCGATGTTAAAAACACCGGCGATATGGATGGGACCCACTCGCTGCTCGTATTTTCGACACCTCCCGTGGGGAAAGGGGATCTAGAAAAGCAATTGATAGGATTCGAAAAGGTACATGTGGTGGCCGGCGGGCGACAGAGAGTTAGGGTTCACATCGACGTATGCAAGCACCTAAGCATTGTCGACAAATTCGGAATTCGAAGAATTCAAATGGGCGAACATAGTCTTCATTTTGGGGATATTAAGCATTCCATCTCTCTCCAAGCAACATTAGGTGACATAAAAACATAGTTGAAAACCATCAATAGGACTACACCCAAGTGCCAAAATGGCCTTTAGTTTGTTAAAATGTTGAATACAAAGCAAGTGTAAAAAAAGAGAGTATGTTTCTTGGTTATTACAAGCAAAAAAAAAGGGAATGAAATTAAATAAAGCTGAAAAGATAGTGTAATAATCTGGATTGATTATTGATAGATATTGAAACTGTAAATTATTGCTTGAACTTTAATGTTGTGTGTAAATGTGTTTCACATGTAAATTGTGCTAGCTCCCAAAAGATGAGGAGCTAACCCTGGTATTCCTCAAACGGTTGTGCTGAATAATTTTGGAAATATTTAATAATATTGGAAGCATCTATAGTTTTCAACCCATTGATTTTTTTTCCTTCTTGGTCTTTCTTTAACAGAATGATTCCAACCATAAAATGAGAGAGAGAAAATACAAATAAGAAATGCAATTTTTTTTTAAAAAGGAATAAGAAATGCATATTTGACTTGGATACATTTGGTTTTTGGTACGGGCATACAAAGGTTCAAATCCTTTTACTCCAGATTATCATGAACACCCAATCGGATCTGTCAAGAACGAGCTAACGAGCTAACCCTAGTATATATTCCTCAAAAATGGTGGTGCTGAATAATTTTAGAAATATATAAATATGGGAAGCATATATATATAGTTGTCAACCCTTTTATTTTTTCCTTCTTGGGTCTTTCTTTAACAGAATGACTCCAACCATAAAATGAGAGAGAGAGAAAAATACAAATAAGAAATGAATTTTTTTTTTGTAAAGGAATAAGAAATCCATATTTGACTTGGATACATATGGTCTTTCGTTAACATTTTAGGATTAGCACCACTCACCTAAATTTGCCAACTTTTAATTTGTCAACCTGTCTAACGCAATATGTCACTAATACCTTCATAACAATGAGACTTCATCAACTAAGTTAGGTAGAACTTCCAATTAATTGCAGAATAATTTTAAGTCCCTACTAATTAATAGCATTTTGTTGTGGAGTTGCTTCATTATGATTGTACCCTTAGGTTTAAATAATTTTAGTTTGGAAAAATCATATCTATTCTAGTTTGGAAAAATCATAATTTTTTTTCCTAGTTGAAAATATTATAAATCAATTTCTCATGCATGATGAATTACCCTTAGGTTTAAATATAGTCATAGTTACCAAAATAAAAACAATGAGTAAATGACACACATCCGTTCTTTAAATTTTGTGGATGGTCTCTACTCCCTTTTTTGCATTCTCAAATGGAGTGGATTTTATACTTCTTAAGACATGCAAATTTGGACAAAGGTGGTGCATTATCCGTTATAGGTTCGGAAAGTCTACGTGCACGTACTTATGTACACAGATCTAATGTGTCTGAAGCTGATAGATGCATATGGGTCCCGCAAATAAAAAAGGTTAACGTGCATTGAATGGCTCCGAATACGTATAACTGAAGAGTGCACTTAGCATTGTTCTTCCTAGTCATTCTCCCCCAATTCTTTTCATTTAATTTTTACCTATCGTACTTACCATTGACTAATTAATAGTCGAAACAAGTTAAATTCATATTAAAATAAATCTAATGGAATAATTAGGGTTAACTTAAGTTCATCTCATCTAATTATAAAGCCATGAATTTAATAACTGGACAAACTTTCAGTATTGTCGGAAATATTTTTTTAGCTGATGTAAAAGACGAACGTTCAAACTCTCCCCCATTTGGGCATATTCCCACCCGACCAATCCCTTGAGAAGATTCCATTGAAATTTTCAAATTGAAACAAAATTTTACTTATTAAACATCCATCATTCAAGTTCTCATCGGGCGGCCTAAGAAAAGTGTCATCCGTATCCATATATATCTAGCTTTAATCCATTGACAATTCAATATATTGCCACAATCGACAGGGACAAGCATTATTAGCCGTTTCATAACGGTCACATTGATGTGAAAGTTATTATTTTTTTTTTTTCAATCGTCATACATCAGCGGGAGTTAGTGGGGGTGTTAGAGTTAGCACGGAGTCCAGAAGCTATCCATAGCTTGGGACCCCAAGGGTGTTGCTCCAGCAGGAGTCGAACCCAGGACTTCCCCCTTAGGGGAGAGATGACATACCAACTGCACTGGGCAATGGTTGTCCATTGATGTGAAAGTTAGAAAAATAACAAAACTCTAGTTGTTTAATATTTATAAAATAAAAAAAAAACATAGCCTCTATGATGAATGTGATTGGTCCTCTATGACCTTTTTATAATGCCAATGACACAATCTTTTTTTTGGTACACAAAAAAAGAAGAAGAAGAAGAAGACTGTGCCAATGTCGACACAATCACACAAATACTTACGTAGAAACAAAAGCACGATCAAAGTCCTTATACGTTACACACTAGACGTAGTGACTGCGAAAGTACGTATCACGAGTCATGATCAATCAACATACAATTCAACCAAAATATACAAAAAAGAGAAAGACATAAACAACTTACTAGTTTAGAAATTCACGAAGCGAAGGTTATAAAGGTTCGGAAAATTCATTCATGTACATGAAAAGTGTTTGGAAACATGTGAAAGAACGTTGAAGCACCTGAAAAGTACGTTAAAATTACAAAACATTTGGCTTTTAATGATTCTAAACCATCCGATGAAAGTTATTACCATGACAGTGAAATTATAAACGAAAGGAGTTACTCCGTACCATAGTGGATGCATTTTTATTATTCAAAAAAGATACAATAAAAATAAAAGAATTAAGGTAAGAAGGGAAAAAAAAAAAAAAAAAACCTCGCACGTGTGTAGAGGTGTCGGTGGCTGAACGTGACAAGCACGTGGAGGATTATAAAGGCCAGGATTAACAATGGACCAACCGATGTTGATGGCCTAACAGACTAAACAATTGATTCACACCAGGGTTGTAAACGAGCCAAAAATTTGAATTCGAGCTCGGCTTAACGAGCCCAGTTTAATCATTTACAAAATGAGTCTTTTTAATTAAGTCGAGCTTTTGTCAAATGAGTCGAGCTCGCGAGTTGCTCGGTTCGTTTACAGCTTCTCACACAAAAACATTAAATAGGAGTAAAATGGGAACTTATTTAAAAAATTCAAGCATGGGATTTACAACTAAAATATCGTGATAATGATGATGATTTTGAAATAACTTGTGGTTCTGATGGGTACTTTTATCTGAATTCCACACCAACTTTTAATATCGCTATCGCAAATTGTTTATGCAATTTATTTTGAATAATTAATCATTTGGTTTTTTATATTTATTATTAATAATTATGGGGTAGATCGAGATAAGGTATTCATTTTTAAATATCAAATGCACTATGAGGTTTCAAATTAGTTTCATTTGTCATTATAGTACAAGTATTTGATTTCTTAATTTTCATGTGTCATGTGTGCATGTACGATGAACAATCAATTCTTTTGTTGATCATTTGAAAGCATTTGTATGACCTACTTTGACGGTAAAAGTTCGAATTCAATTAATTCGGGTTTTTACTAACACTAGGAACACAAATATTAATGACTGCTTGAGAATTTTAAGAGACGAAAATCAAGAATAAGTACGTGGCTAATACTAGACCAGATTCAATTTTCCTATCGAGAGTGCGAAAATCACTCCCCTTCTCGTATATCTTTTTTCCTATGTTTTTGTACTTTTGAAAGCGTTAGTATGACCTACTTGATGTAAAAGTTCAAATTTAATTAATTCAGGTTTTACACAAATATTAATGACGGCATGAGAATTTTGAGAGACGAAAGTCAAGAATAAGTATGTGGCTAACACTAGACCAGATTTAATTTTCCAATCGGGAGTGCGGTTAATAATTTGGGGAGTGCGAAACTCCTTCTCGTATATCTTTTTTCCTATGTTTAAGTACTTTTATGCGAGTGATTATTCAGTGCCTAAGGGTATTGCTACGACTCTCTTCTCCACTACATATTTGTGTAGTCCTACTATAAAGTGTATAAAACTCATACAAATATATAACGGAGAGATCAGGGCACCACTTAACAATGCCCTAGGGCACTGAATAAATTTTCCTTTTATGGACTTTCCTAACCCTACTTTTAAATAATCTTCTCCTCCACCCTACCTCACCGTCACCCACCCACCTCCTATAAACTCTTGTAAGTTAGTTAGCCTTTTGTTCCCCATCGAAAAAAACAATTCACACACGCACACATATAAAACAAGTCGATTTTCAAATGTACGATAAAAAAAAATACAGCTGTTTAGAAAATAAACGGTTCGGATCATAAAAATAACATCTCAATAACTTCAATTTAAACACCACAAGACGGTTGAACAAAAAACAGAAAAAACAAATACCGTATCAAAATACCCATACGGTACCATACCACACCAAAAAAGTACGATACCGTACTAAAACGTACCAAAGCACCCATACGGTACAAATACCGTACCAAAATACACATATGGTACCATACCACACCAAAACGGTCAATACCATACCAAAACGTACCAAAGCACCCATACAGTACCACACCAAAACGGTACAATACCGTACAAAAGCACTCATTTGATACAATACTGTAACAAAACACTTATACGGTACCATACCACACCAAAATGGTACGCTATGGTACCGTATGGATATTTTGATACGGTATTATAAATGGCATTGTTGTTAGAAAAAGGGTTTTAGCCTTTTGTTTCCAAATCTACTCTTTGCCATTAAAAAATTATAGATACGCCTTATATATTAGTAGTAGCATATTCTTAGCCCACCCTCTCACTCAACCCTTTCTTTCCCCCTACCCCTCCTCTGCCTCTCTCTCTCTCTCTCTCTCTCTCTCTCTCTCTCTCTCTCTGTTTTCATTCTTCACTTTTATTTCTCGTCTCTCCTGCTTTGCTTGCTTCTCCCCCTTCCTCCAATTCCAGGTAATCGCAGATTCCCCTCTCTCTCTCTCTCTCTCTCTCTCTCTCTCTCTCTCTATTTTCTTTTTGACTATGGATTTTCAGTTGTGAACACTTTTAATTCTCTTCCTTTTGTGGCCTTATATATGGGTTCATGTTCTTCCAATCTCATCTAACAGATTGCTCTCTCTCTCTCTCTCTCTGGTAAAACAATACCCAATATTTTTCCAAATGTTTTCTGTGATTTGAGAAAATTCAGTTTAGTTTTTTTTTCAATTCTCTGTATTTTAATGGTTAATGATTGGGAATGATGCAACAGGGTAGATTGCTGAGATGGAAAATTACAACAGAAGTTGTGAAGAGTACGTGGCTACCAAAGAACAAGAGGTACTATTTCTTGCATACGTACTCGCATATGATATATTTATCGTTCTTGTTCGGTTGTCAGGAAAGGAAATTACGAGAATGTCTAACTTTTTGTCTTTTTTACGAATTCAATTAGCATGAGAGTTATACAGCTGCGCTTTTCATTAAGATATTTCTACTTCAAAATTTATCCCGCGAAAGACACAAATTTTACGAGAACTTTATTTGTATATCATTTTTTTTTGTACAATTAAGCTATTTTTTTTAAAAAAAATCTCATATAATTTTGGTTTGTCAATTGAAGGCATAAAGTAAACCACTAAAATCTTTTTAAGAATAAGTTTTTCTGTAGTTAGTGAATAAAAAAGGGAAAGAAGAAGAACCTAAAATATCTAGAAGGAAATTGTGATTTGTGCAAAACCATAGAATATTGTGGTCTTTTAAGAAAATGGAGCCCACATCAAAAATCAATCCAGGCCATTCAATCATTGGACCAGGATGTTTCTTTGATAAGGAATCTGAACAAACTCTGATGCTGATAGAGTTCCGGAGGAGTGGGCCCACATGGTGGATATACACTACTTTTTTTAATAATCGAATGCCCGATCTAGTATGCGCTCACTTCGATTAATTTTAAAATCTTACTACAAAATCAATGAGGAGGTAAACTCTCCGGTAGTTCCAAGGTCTATAACGTTTTTTCGACCTCATGGCCACTTGGCCAGATATACACTACTTTCTAAGCGGTTGATAGAAGATCAGACCGTTTTGATGCATGAAATAGCACACGTGTGAACTGCATGGTACACGCGGCGACCACTTAGTAATTTTTAATTTGGAGGATTTTGGAGTGCTTGATTTTGTATTTATTTGGGAAAAGATTTGTTTCTTTGTTTTGATTTTTGTTCACATCCTAAATATGGACCGAAATATCCGGCTACGGAAATAAATACAGTACAAATTTATTAGAGTATTACGATACTCGGCCCTTGGAAAGACCCAAAAGAAGGGGGCATGAATAATAAATGTTGATAACTTTATGGGGTACCCTAGGAAAAAGGTTATCACGTGTGGCACGCTTTGTAATAGTATTAGGACTTGTGGTCCCTTTGAGCTATGACCTTTGAAGTTAGTTGCAACTAATACTCGGATTATACATACAAATTGTATATAGCTATGAAATTGTTGGATTTTTGCATTTTTTGGTGGAATTCTCTAGTGGTCGTCGTATCCCGTGTGCGTAAACAAAAGACAAATTTGAAGATTCTTTTGTCGGATTTCTAAATTCTACATGATCGTAGAAGATGAGAATGGCAACAAAATCTGATTTTAGACTCGGTTTTGAATTCCAAGTGATTAACGCTACCCAACAAACATGTATCCCACGTTGTACTGAAATCTAGATTTTAAAATCTAGAATCAGTAGTGGAATTTTTGAACTTTATTAAAATTTCATTTCCATTATAATCACAAACACTTCATTAATTTGCAAGTGATTTAATAAAACTTGCTGAGTGGAAAGTGTACAGGGGCAGGAGAGGGAATCTAGGAATTAACAAAACAAATACTGTGCAAGTTGAGTGGTCAATTGGGCAAATTGGACCATTTTTGTTTTCATATGGTGGGTAGAGATTAGTTTTGTGTGGCTGCTTTTCTAAAGTATTGTATGTTGAAATTTGGTTCTTAATTCTCATCTGAAATCTTCTTCTTCTCTCAGATATATATGCCAGTTGAGTGGTCAATTTGAGTTAGGCACCACTTTGTTTGAATTTGAATACAGTGAATTTGAATACAGTCAATACTAACTACTAGTCTACTTACTACAAGGAAGTTTCCTGGATTTGCTGTGTCTTATGTGTGATTTACCAACTTGTAGTGGGTTAGAAGTACTTGGAACAGATTTGGACCAAAACTTGGTCAAGTTCTAAACTTCTAATCCTAAGACTTAAGAGGCTTGGCCAAGTGGGCATGAGTGGGTTAGAAGTACTTGGAACAGATTTGGACCAAAACTTGGTCAAGTTCTAAACTTCTAATCCTAAGAGGCTTGGTCAAATGGACATGAGAAAGCAAATAAGTGATTTGTCCTCCGTGAGGTCAGATGTTCGAATCTCACGGAGGCCAAACGTAAATTCCAAACCTTGGGGCCACTGGAGGTTTGTCCGGTCGTCAACTTCAGGATCCTAGAATTAGTCGAGGTGCACGCAAGCTAGCCTGAACATCTGGTTATAAAAAAAAAGTCCAGCCCTATGTGCACCATTTTTTAGCCCAAAACTATGTTTTCGATATAGTTTTTGATTTTTGAATGGCCTTTTGAATAGCAATCTGCATTCTTTACCAAGTTATGTATCTTAATATTCACACGGAAAAGCATTAGCGATTTAAATTAGGCCATACATCTATATGTACGTATTTTTTGGAAATTCTGGCCTAAAAGTTGTTGCCAAATTACACCTAAGATCATCGCTAAAACGGGATAAGGATGTTAGATGGACGCGGCCACTCGGACATGGATACGGACTCGCACACGGGACACATGGAAGTATGACACGACAATTCCCGAAAAATGCAGAAACGGACACAGCATGAGACACTGACATGTCCCATCTGAGAAATATTTGAATTTATGAACGCACAACATGACGTGTCTCATACTTAGTTTGGAGTGTCCCCGACATGTCCAAGTCCCCGATGTGTCCAACATAGATTCGGTGAACTCTTCTGTGTGACTGCTCATTATATCGAGAGCTTAAACAAATTTTTCTGGGTGGTACTGATCACAGGGGGATGCTGGGAAGAAATATGGAGGTCTTGTGCCAAAGAAGAAGCCTTTAATTTCAAAGGCAAGTACTGATAAATTTCTCTACAACTTACCTTGTACTGTATTACTATGGTTTTGGCAATGTGTTTGCTAAACAAGAATATATACAAGTTGTGCGCAGGATCATGAACGGGCCTTCTTTGATTCAGCAGACTGGGCCTTATGCAAGGTACTTTTCTTTTGGTTTTGTCAGATTTTTTCCTTATAAATAATTGGGTCATTATGGTAAAACTGAATGCAATTGTGGGCTGCAAACGAGCCGAGCCGAGCCAAGCTTGGTTGTGTTTGAGCTCGACTCGTACTCGTTTACTAAACAAGCCAAAAACTCAAGCTCGAGCTCGGCTTAGCTGTAAACGAGCCGAGCCTCCTTTTTTGAGCCGAGCCGAGCTTTAGAGTGTTAAGTTCGTCTTGTTTACTTAACGAGCTCAAGCTCGGTTCGATTACTAAATGAGTCGAGTCGAGCCGAACCTCGAGCTGCACGCGGTTTGTTGGCAGCCCTAGGATGCATTCAAGTGAATTCCATGGCCCTTCTTTGGGTATGTGATTTTGCACAAGAGGAAGCTTAGGCAAAAGTTGGTCATAAATTGGGATTCATAAGAAAAACGTCATATAGATTCTCCTTTAGCTGTTTCTAGTTATTGGCCTAAATTTTCCATTTTCCCTTTCCTAACCCCAAACAGCAACAGCAAGGTACAGGAGTGAACCAAAAAACAACAATTGCCATCGAGACTCTACGGCCTAAGTTGCAGGTAATGAAATTTCTTAGTCAATATGATCACAATCTGCGATACATGTTTACTCGGCGGACCTGTTTGTTTGACCATATATGAACGGCAAGGAAAATATATTCTGCATCTGATTAGAATATTCACAACCAAGTTTAAACATGCCCCATTTATGTAACTCGATCTCAAAGTTTAGAAGTGTAATACTCTGCGGGTGGTATCATTCTGGGGGTGGGATTGCATGTCCAGTGAGATTACATATCCTTCACTATTAGTCCCGTCAAACAAACAGATCTATTTGTTTATTCGCAATAAATAAAGTTCATTGCGAATCGCCCTTTTCATACGTCTAAAACGAAATAATCTTGGGAATTATGCAGAGAACGCCTCATCAACAACTCCCCCCTCGAAGACCTGCTTGTACTTCCGGAAGCCATGTGAGTGATCCTACCAAAAGTTTCCTCTCTTTTTTCCATTGAAGTTTAGGGCGGGGCATATTTTTGATATTTTCGCGGTTGATATTTGCAGGCAGAGTAGAGGTTCGTTGACAAGAGGTCCACAAATAATATGTCATTGTAATCGATTCACCTTTTGGTGTTTTCACAGTTATGAGGATGGTGTAC
Organism: Rhododendron henanense subsp. lingbaoense; assembly: GCA_020567845.1. Lineage (NCBI taxonomy): Eukaryota > Viridiplantae > Streptophyta > Magnoliopsida > Ericales > Ericaceae > Rhododendron > Rhododendron henanense. The sequence continues at coordinate 1,697,834 of CM036313.1, forward strand.
ATTTTCATTGGGGTTAAATGATTGGAATGTTCATGTTATTCTAGTGGACGCTACACATCATGATATTCGACATTTTGATTCCATATTTTGCTGTGTCACATGGGTCGAAAATGTCTTGTTTTAAGAAAAAAAATCTCGGAAAAATATGAGGAAAGCTAAGGGTGGAATTAGGATTTCGACGTACACCTCCGATTTGTCGGTGGGGGCATGCATCATGTCTTGAGAGATTGGGGTAGATTTACGTGTGACGTGAAATGCTAATGGTGTGCGGTGATCACAATTCATGGAGGAATAATCAAGGAAAATGAAACTGTCTAAAGAAAATCAAATAAATTTACCTTCTGTCCCTTCATTACCTTAATTAATGTGGCTTTTCACCTTTTCATTTCCTTCCATATAGTTCTCTTTGAAGCCATAATCCAAATACCATATAAGTATTGATTAAGAGGTGAGCCTAGTATCAACCAAGAGTGGGACCAGGGGATCTAGTGGCGGCAACTGTCACGACAAAAAAATTAGAAAATACAATTATTATATGTTAAAAAAAAAAATTATGCCCAACTTATATAGTCTCGCCACCACTAGATTTTTTTAGTATACATTTCGCCACTACTAGGGTAAAATTCTGGTTCTGTCACTAACAACTCTGGACAATTTGAGCCATCGAGTGTGTTCTTATGCTGGCTTCCTACCTGATGAGTATTGCTCGTGTTTTTTGACATAAAAATTCAACCAACTATGAAATATGTTCGAATTTGAATTTTAAAAATTGTTTAAGAATAAAGCTACCCACACTTATTTTTGGATATTTGTCAATTAGAACTCGTTTGAGGGCTCGTTTGGCTACCCATCTTATTTGCTTCAGATGGTTGGCAAAACAAGCAAGCAAAGAGGTAGTTTACTACCGCTAACCGTAATGCGCGTGCGGGTACGGGAGCACGAATGTGAAAACGTCTTTCAAAACTCCATCAAACAACCAGATTTCGTGAGTGTGAGGATTGAGAGTGCGAGCACAGAACGAGAATTGAATTCGGAAGCGAATGTCATTTTAAAGGATTATGTGACTAAAGGTTAATTTGAAGTGCTTTACAGATTAGATTTTGGATTCGAAGTAATTCTTTTTTTTTTTAATTTAACTCAAAACACTTTACGAGAAGCAATTTGCATTTTAGGCTTTGACACAATTTTCAAGTTGAACAATTCTCGGCTCCTTGACTTGTTTATGGGCCCTAGTTTTGTAGAGCAAACTACGCCGTTTCTGATTGAGGCAACTATTCAGCCGTGTCAATGCACTCCCATTCTTCAGAGAACACAACAGTTCTCGTTGATTCCGTTGTTCTCACTTCTCACAGCGACACATGAGACGTCTTTCTTCTTTGGCTTCTAGGGCTTCACCTGCAACCAGAAACCTCTCAGAAGAAGTGAGCAATCAAAGCAAACCCAATAGAAAAAACCCACCAAATTCCAAATCTGTCACACCTTTTGACCAAAACCACACCACCAATAACTCTGTCGCCCCTTTCAGAGGTAAGTCTTCATTGAGATTGTCTCCTGTTCCGTGCACTACTCTTTCAGTTGATAACAAACGTAAGAATCACTTAGAACCAGCTGATCACCACTATATTTCACAGATTCTGTCAAGAAAAGACTGGTCTTTATTGCTAAGCCACGAGTTTAAGGCGAAAAGGATTAGTTTGGATACCCGGTCAATTGTGAGTATTTTGCAAAATCAAGAAAACCCATTACCCCCGTTGAGATTTTATATCTGGGTTTCGAATATTGATCCGATTTTCACTGAGGACCAGTCGATTCGCGGTGTCTTGGCTAATACCCTTTATAGAAAAGGTCCAGTTTTGCTGTCTGCTGAGTTGATTCAAGACATTAGGAACTCTGGGTGTAAGGTTACACAAGATTTGCTTTGTGTTTTGATTGGTAGTTGGGGAAGATTAGGTCTTGCAAAATATTGTGCTGAGGTTTTTGGGCAGATTTCCTACTTGGGTCTTAATCCAAGTACTAGATTGTACAATGCTGTCATCGACGCGTTGGTGAAGTCCAATTCTATTGATTTGGCTTATTTGAAATTCCAACAGATGCCTTCTGATAATTGCACTCCTGATAGGTATACATATAATATATTGATTCATGGAGTTTGCAAGGTTGGGGTAGTGGATGAAGCAATGCGCTTGGTGAGACAGATGGAGAGTTTAGGTTACGTGCCTAATGTATTTACCTACACCATGCTCGTTGATGGATTCTGTAACGCGAAAAAAGTTGACAAAGCCTTTAAGGTTTTTGAGAAAATGAAGGAGAGGAATGTGCATCCAAATGAAGCCACATACAGATCTTTAGTCAATGGGGTGTTTCGTTGTGTGTCACCACGCAAAGCATTTCAATTGTTGTCTCAGTTTGTGGAGAGGGAGCCCATCTTGCCTAAAGCAGCTTGTGATAGTATTCTGCAGTGTCTTTGTAGCAATTCTTTGCCAAAGGAAGTAGCCGAATTTTTTAGGACAACTAAGGAGAAAGGTTATTTACCCGACAGTTCAACTTTTAACATCTCAATGACTTGTTTGATTAAGGGGTTGGACCTTGATGAGGCATGTGATATACTGGATAGTTTTACTGAGAGAGGTCTGAAGCTGGACTTCAATGCATACATTGCGCTTGTTGAGGGTTTATACAAGGTTGGAAGAGTAGCGGAAGGGAATTGGTATTTAGATCAGATGGTAAGGGATGGACTAGTAGCAAATGTCTTCTCATATAATATCATAATCGATTGCTTCTGTAAAGCTAAAATGATGGATAGAGCATTAGAATCTTTCGGACAGATGCGTCAAAGGGGTATTTTTCCTAACCTTGTTACTTTCAACACCCTTATTTGTGGGTATTGTAAGGGTGGAGAAATGCGTAAGGCACGAGAGCTATTGGAGATGCTCTTCAAGCATGGCTTCAAGCCTGATATTTTCACTTTCAGCTCACTAATTGATGGCCTTTGTCGGGTTCACCAGATTGTGGATGCGTTCGATTGTTTCTCAGAAATGGAAGACTGGGGAGTCAGTCCAAATGCTATTACGTTCAACATCTTAATCCGTTCTTTGTGTATTATTGGGGATGTTGCTAAAGCGAGGAAACTTTTGAAAAAGATGCAAGCTGATGGAACAAGTCCGGATGTTGTCTCTTTTAATGCTCTCATCCAAAGTTTTTGTAAAATGAATAAGGTTGAGAAAGCACTCAAGGTTCTTGTTACCATGCTGACATTAGATTTGATTCCTGACAATTTTACGTATACAGCTTTTATTAAGGCTTTGTGTGAACTAGGGAGATTCGATGAAGCTAAAAACTTGTTTTTCTCAATGGAGGCAAATGGATGTGTGCCGGACGCTTATACATGTAACACATTTATTGATGCTTTAGTCCAGTCAGCTCGCTTTGAGGAGGCCTGGGACGTAGTGAGGAAATATGAAAAGAAGGGAATTTCAATAAAATCCATCCCTATTTTGTAGTATAAGGCTTCTGTCTGCTTGTTAAGAGCTGTTACTGATTTATGAGTGTAGCTGCTTCGTGGAGCCTTTGGCTTTCCCCGATTTTTTTCCTGCTGTATTGTGGAATGAAGCACCCCTTTGGAATGTGATAGGAACTCCATTGCTGTCCCTGGCTCCCTGCTAATTTCTTTTGTAACTGTTGAAATATGCTTGTTGAATGATCGGCTTCTATGATCTATCTGCTGTTCAAAGATAATTTTCATTTCATGTGGCAAAACTTTATGTCGGATTGTCATCTCTTTTGAATTAATTGCAAGATGGCTCGTTCTTGTCCGTAAGAACAGTATAATGGTTATATTTGAATTTTGAACTTGAAAGCCTTTACATCATCCATAGTGCACTCTCTAGTTAATTTTGTCTGTGAGTGGTGATGGATTTGGATTTTCTAAACGGTTACGTTGTTAACATCATATCTACTACTTACAAAATAGTGATAAGTGTACGGAACACTGTAATGCTCGATACTATCCAGAGATTTGGTTATTGACATGTGTCCTAGACTCCTGGCAGGGTAGCACTAGTATGTGCCCTTGGTGAGATTTGCAGGAATGTCTTTGACTGAAAATAGACACGGATCTCCTGTTTTTTCAGATTAGGAATACTTCTTTTTTTGAAAGGGAGATTAGCAGTACTTCAAAATATAAGGTCTTCAAGGGTGATTGAAGATCTTACAATTTTAAAGATGGGTATGTATTGATTTGCTCATATCACTAAGCTGGGGATCACTTTGACTGAAGAGTTATATACTGACTCACGGATTTTCAGTGATTCTGTCTGTGCAGCATGCCAGCATCTGGTGGCTTAGTAAACCACTTGTATGGGTCATGAACTACTTTTATCAGCATGCCGAAATTGGGAGGAACAAGTAGTCTTTTTGGAAATAGTCAGTGAATAATGCTCAAAAGCCAGTCTTTTCGATTTATTTATGCAAATATTATTTTTTTGCACAGAAGAGCACACTGTTATATTCTTTCAGTCATTCCCAGATTCAATTAGGACTACGCGAATTCATCAGAAACTCAACGGCTTAGTAAAGTGAAGTGTTCCACACGCTGCTTTCTGGCACAGAGGATCCTTATGTCTAGAAGATCATCCTTCAATTTTAAAAAGATACGTTGTCCGACATTTCTAGCTAGTCATTCATGGCCATGGGGATCCCTGTAACAGAAATCGTTCACCAATTTTGGTTTGAGTAATTGAGCGATGGCGATTGTTTAAGCTTTAACTATCAATGGACCAGACTCCAGAGCAAAATGAAGATGTTTCTATTGGAGATCCATCCTGCTTTTTTTTAACCTTTAACCAAATGGGAAGGAGGAGTCCTAGGTTGATCAGAGTTGGCTAACTTTTTTTCCCCTCTCACTCTTACTGTAGTCAGTTGTAATTCATGAACTCTTGCGTGTTACATGAAATAAAAGTTCCATTTCTTTGCAGTGCCCTCATTGAAGTTGAATGGCGTGAGAATAGTAGCTTATTGAGATTCATATACAAGCTTCATTTTTTATTTGATTCTAGATCATTTAATTTCTCTACTCTGGGTAGGTACCTCATTGCATTTCAAAAAGAAGTTGGTGAGTGTGTTGGTTTGTATATTGTGCAGTGTAAGACAGGCTTAACAAGTTTCAAACACTTTTCACCTTCTTCTCTTCTGCCCTTGTTTTCTTGTGCATCTAGGTTTCTCAACATTTTCCTCTGAGTTTTGCCTGTGCACGGCTTATGTGCTCAAGTCCAGACACAAGGGGATTGGTCAATTCTCCCTTTTTCTATTAGTTAGGTATTGGAACAGTATGCATCAAGGTTTTCTTTTTCTTTTTTTAACGTGCACGGATTTTGTGCACATACCCAGAAGGAAAACTTAACTGGTTTAGTGTGAAAGTGCAAATCTGAATTGAACTTTCTTCACTACAAAGGAGAATGCCTCTCAACAAGTTAAGTTTGGTGACTTGTACTCCAACTGCCTTCTCCTCTTAGTCACCTCCAACCCATCCATTCTTTTACTTTTATGCTTTTCCAATTCCAGTTGGATTTACCAAACAAGCTTCTATTACACTCTCTCTATCACAAGTGACTTCTACACATGCAGAAGGTGAAACCATTCCCCAAAGGTTTTATGCAAATTAAGTGGTCCTAACTATAGGTGATTTTTCAAATCTGTTTTTTATTTCTTGCATGCTTCAACATAAAATAAGTACTCTGTTGAATAGTGGGATATTCTGGAATTAGGTACATGCTTTCATCCATATATATAGTTGGCTGAAATCTTGACAACCTCTCTTCCATCAGCTTATGCTTTTGTGCTACTTGGTTCCTGTAATGGCATTCATAGTCACAGTTAAGCACCAGCTTTTCGCTTTATCTCTGATCATCGTCTTTGTTTTCAATGGGAAATTAGGTGGGTTTCTGAGAACATAAAGCTCATCTCATACACAGTTTGTTTATACAAACGTTCTGATATTTTCACTTAATCCTTGTCAGGAAATGCGGTTTTTGAAGTTATCCCTTCAGATGGTGCTCAATCTGGTAGTCAAAATGGTGGTCAAAATGGTGGTCAATCTGGTGGTGGTCAATCTGGTGGTGGTCAAACTGGTCAATTTGGTGGTGGTGGTGGTCAAACTGGTCAATTTGGTGGTGGTCAATCTGGTGGTGGTCAGACTGGTCAATTTGGTGGTGCTCAATCTGGTGGTCAAACTGGTCAATTTGGTGGTCAAATTGGTGGTCAAGCTGGTGGTTCAGTTGAGGATCCAACTCCAATAGTTGCCAAAGCCTTGCTCTGTTTCGACGACAACTATGTAAGTCTGGTTGCTGGTTTTAGAATCACTCCTCCGGAATAATATACAGTGTTGTCATGTCTTAGTCATTTTCTTGTGGAAATCCTTCTCAAAATGTTTTCTTTTTCAACAAATTCCTATAAAACAGTATTCGGAAATCATCAACCAAACAAGTTTCTACAAATTTTCAAAGCTGGTTCTTAATGCAGCAGTGATTGAGATATTTTATACTTTATGGTTATTAATCAATCTTAACAGAAGTACATAGTACTTCAACTACTTATATACACATTACTAGTATAGAGTACATACACTGCTTCCTATGAATCCTATCTATCAAAAGTTATGTCTTTTGTCTTCTGTGGTTTATTCATCATCTTATCATTCTGTGAATTTTGTGGGTGATCAAAATTGTGCATGGTAAGAAAAAGGAACTTAAGTGATGAGTACTTAAACGGGTCTGAAAATGCCACTTTGTGTAGGTTTACAGCAGTTGTCAAGAAAGTTACAGACTTACCGAGAGCGGAGACCTCCATGTGCCACACGAGGACACCGATCAATTCTGCGAGGGTCCGTGCGTGACAGAGACACACCTCGTCCTCAATTGTATCGGAAGTATAATGTCACACTTTGAATTCTATAACAAGGCCACAATACAGGATGTGAGTGAAACAATTAAAGATGGTTGTGGCTTTGGTAATCAAAGAGGTAAATTTCGATACCATAGTTTTGTTTTTTTCCTTTGGTTTGCTCATTTGCTTACGTATGTACCAAAAACGGTTGTTTTCTTCTTTTCTCTCCTTTTTTTAAGGGAATTTTAACGTAGCCGAGCACATCCAAGAGGATAACAGCGGCGGGGACAAGATTACTACGCGGATGGTTGCTGCTGGGTTTGTGTTGATGATTTTAGTCCAAGGTTTACTGTTTTGATGATATCATTGCAATGGGAGATTACAAGTTTGTCTAGCGTTGGTATGAGTTGGTGGGAAAAAAATGGATTAAAGAGTGACTATTGTATGGTAGTAATGCTTATTGTAGTAGTAGTAGTTTTTTTTTTTTTTTTTTGTAGCATTTGCTGCATAAGATAATAATTGCTGTACACTTTTGCTTCGTTGTAGAAGTTTCTTCTTCTATTTCTTTGTTCTGTTTTATAGGCAAATTTTTAACGAACTCTTAAACATAATTTCTTTTTGTTTTTTGCTAAACAAACGTGTAAAGAAATTAGGAAGGAGATCCTCTCTGGTTTGGTATTAGGTATTATGGACTCGTCCGTCCAGTCCAGCCCTTTTGTGGGATTTTTTTGGGCTCACGTCAGTTATCCAAACCGTTTATATTTAGAACTTGTAGAGAAAATCAATCAGATTGATCAATCTTTGGTATGATTTCGAAATATATTTGTTCTAGCTTAAATGGTTTAAGTGGGTTCTTGATCTGTGTTGTAATCTTTTTCTGTTTCGAGATAAATATGTTTTGAAATCATGTTGTACAATACCCGAATACTATAAAACTCGGCTCGTTTGGCGTTTGCACCCTTTTCCTTTGTGTTGCCTTCTTGAAGGGTGTTTTGAGCGTTATTGAATATCTGCAATAGTTTATTTAGGTTTTAGGTTTCAGATTTTTGTTCTTTTTTTTTCCTCCTGGGGTATGCCCTTTGTAGACTGTATATTCGGTTATCCTTTTTTCTATTTCAAGCTAAGTTACCCACACACAAAAAAACGTGAATCAACATGAATAGCACTGTTCTTGATATATTATGTTCAAATGTTGTATGTCTAGCATTGCTCGCATAGAGCCGAAGTATGGGTACGATTACGAATGATTAAAACCGTTCCGTTTATTTAAAATATTATTTTAAGGGTCTATGAAAAATCAAGGGAAAAAAATCGAAATAGTCCATGTAGTTAAGTGTTTGTGTTAACTTAGTCCCTGTAGTTGTAATTGGCTCGATTTACACTCTGTACTTTCCATTTTGTTTCAATTGCTAACTGCCGTTAGTCTGCCGTTAAGTCCTTTTGACTAGGGGTGAGCAAAAAATCCGTCAAACCGCGAATCCAGTCCAAACCAATCCAAACCGAAAGGTTTGGTTCGGGTTTTTAGTAGTATGGTTTGGTCATGGTTTAAAAAAATTGGAAACCGTGTTATATGGTTTGGTTCGTGGATTCATGTTCACGGTTATGGTTCCAAACCGATCCGAACCGTATAATACATATATATATATATATATACACACACACATAATTTAATTTAATTATAATTCACCAAATAAATATGACAGCTTTAGTCAACTACTTTTCCAATTTATTGATCCTATTAAATTCACCGTGATATTTAGTTTTTCTTCCCTGCCAAGATAATTTAAATTAAACTTCTATATATCACAACTGCCGACTAGCGAAATGGAGATCACTCTGATTTTGCTAGAACGGATCTGATATTGTGTAGGCAATTTTATTTATTATGCAAAATGGAGATCACTCTGATTTTGCAACAAAATTTTCATTTTGGTTCTTGGGGAAAGTTGATCACTTCCCATATATCTATTTTTATTGGGTCATTTGTATTTCTTTGTTTTGTTGTTTTTTTGTTGTTATTGGTGTGACTTATATACTCCTTATATATAAAGGTGGATTACAAAATGGCTCAACTCAAGCAAGAGTGGTAGAAGTTTAATTTAAATTATCTTGACAGAGAAGAAAAACTAAATATCGCAGTGAATTTAATAGGATCAATAAATTGGAAAAGTAGTTGACTAAAGCTCTCATATTTATTTGGTGAATCATAATTAAATTAAATTAAATTATGTGTATATATATATGTATATGTATTATACGGTTTGGATCGGTTTGGAACCATAACCGTGAACATGAATCCACGAACCAAACCATATAACGCGGTTTCCAATTTTTTTAAACCATAACCAAACCATACTACTAAAAACCCGAACCAAACCTATCGGTTTGGATTGGATTCGAGGTTTGACGGATTTTTTGCTCGCCCCTAGTTAAAAGGACTTAACGGCAGACTAACGACAGTTAGCAATTGGACCAAATTGGAACAAAATGGAAAGTACAGAGTGTAAATCAAGCCAATTACAACTATAGGGACCAAGTTGACACAAACACTTAACTACAAGGATCATTTCGATTTTTTTCCCAAAAATCAATGCATTCAGAGATCGATAAACGTTGATCAAATCGTCCAATTTTTGCCTTTTCGAATTCAGGGATGAAAATTGATCAAGCTTATACCGATATTCAAATAAGCTGATTATTATAAGAACTCTTGAAAAACAAATTGAATGACTCCGATCATTTTCCGTAAGACCCGAGATGGACACACATATACGACTTGCACACAATCACATACAAGTATACAACCTCTCTGTCCCCACGCTATGTCGACATGATATACATACATACAGAGATATCCCGAAAAGATGTAGTAAAAAAAAAAAAAAAAAACAGAAGAACCGAGAGGAATTCTCTATACTTAACGAGCACGTTCAGACAACGATCCTCTCTCTCTCTCTCTCTCCTCTTCGCATCTCGTCTTCCCCACGCCGGTAAACCTACCGGAGCTCTCCATACCAGCCTTCACTGCCGCCGCAATGAGGCCGCCGGCGCCGATCAACTTAAACGTCGTCGCTCGGAGGGTCGACGTCGACAATCGATTTCCCCTCCGCCATTATTATCGAATCGCCGATAGCATCCTCAAACAGGTATTTATATTTCTTGATCAATTACACAAAAACATATTCCACGTGTATGTATGTTGATCAATTGTATCCTTTTCTTCTTAATTTAGTTTGGTGTTTGATTCTGCAATGATACGAAAGAGCTGTTAATTGTCGTCAGCTGATTTTAATTAGGGTTTTAGTTTACCATTTGAATTGTATGCTGTCGACCAGCGAATTAGCAATTCTAGGGTTTTAACGACTCAATGGTCTCTGAATAATCTGTTAGGTTAAAAAATTGAAGCTTTTTGGGTTCTCCTCGATGGGTTTTGAATTTCAGTATGTACCCTAGAAAAATAGGGAGTCTTTGGGCTCAACTCAATGGTGAATTCCGTGGTGCTATCAACTCCTCTGGGGCCAGTCCATGTGGGGCTTTGCCCGGCTTTGATTGGGCCTCCTGCTCGTGGATGATGGTACTGGTCCCAAAAGATTAGTCAAAGAGTGCGAAATCTGGCACGGACACCGAAAAAAAAGAAAGAAAAGATTAAGTGGTTTGTTTGTCTTGAATTCTTTGGTACAAAAGGGGGGCACTGTTTTAGTGGTTGAAACTCGGCCTATTGATGTTTCATGTGTCCAAGCCCAACATGGAAATCCCCTTCATGAATGTAATGCCAGATGTTAGGTCGTGAATCCAATCTTTCCACCTATATTGATGGGGACTAATTTGGGGTATGTGTTGGATTTCTTTATTTAGCAGTCAAGAGGGGGAAATTTGGTTGTCAAATTATTACAAGATGATCCTAATTTAGGGGACATTTGATATGATTTTACCATTTTTCATGTACCATTTGACTTGACTTGCCATTCTGAGTAGTGTAGTGAGGCAGATTTTTAGTGAGATACGGGGGTTGTCATTTGACTCATTTCCACTTTATGACAAGGGGAACATGGAAAACTACTTAAACTAGTTATCCATGTGCATAGTTGTGTTCACTAGATAGCTAAAGCTATCTTTAGTCTTTCGTATGTAGAATGTAAGAGCATCCTCTGCAATAGTCCCTACTTTTTCTTCAACTTTTGATGAAAATTAGAGGTCCCCTACTTTTAGGGGACCGCTTTTAGATTACCTTCTGCAACCATACTCACTACTTTTTCTTGCCTCTTTATTGTGTGCTTAATTTATCACGTAAGACACGTTGATGAAGAGTCACTGACTCACTGTCTCATACATACTTTGAGAGTTTGAGGAGTGTCCTTGTTTGACATGGATATCCGACATGTGTGCCTCTGCGTAGGGTTGTCCGTGCTCCTTAGTAAGCCAGCTTTTAGTTTTCCCATAAAAAAGAGTGGTATAGCCACTATTGGATTTGCTTTCTTTGGTTTTGTTTAGAATTTTTCAAACAGTATACATTACAATTGTATGATTTGTAATTTTTTTGCCCCTTCTCTCGTTTCTCTTATCTAATCTACATATTGTCTTGTCAAATTTCTGACATCCAGGCGAGTATTTATCGGGAGGAGAAGAACATCATAGACTTGTATGTCATGCTTCTTAGATACTCCAGGTATGGTAAGGACATTGCTGCTTGATTTCTTTGACATTGCTAATCTTCCAGGAAACTGTATATGTATAAGCTTAATTCTTTACTTTGCCTAGCTTGGTGTCTGAAACTATACCCTTCCATCGAGATTACCCGGTTTTGCTTCCAAGAGAAAGAGCATTTTACACAAAGGTTAGTAGGGTGCATCAGTTTTATTTTTACAATAAGTCTATGCAAGACAATCAATATTTAGTAGTTTTGGTAACAAGATGTCATTTGACTTGTCTTTGTTTTTTCTTCCAGAAATTGACAGTTGTGCTGGATGAGCTTGAATCGTTGAAGCCTAAATTTCAACGTCTACTGAATGAAAGAAACAAAGCTCATGCAGGGACTCAAGATTATCAACTTGACGCCCAAGGAAGAATTTCATATGGTTTACAGGAATCCCCCTCGGATAGGAAAGCTTCTTTGAGCCTGAATGATAAGCAGGTATTTGTGAGTACATGAGTTTTATTGTGACTGATGCTATACCTTTTTGTCCCGCGAGGTATTTTAGTTGTTTAAAGTGATGAATTTGTAAAATTACCAGACCAATGGAACCGAACCTGAAGTCCTAATGATTTGGGGCGGCTACATTAATTCGTTTTCTCCTTTGAGATTTGTCGAGGGCATTGTGTTCCATGACATCCAAGAGACTAAGTCTTTCCTAACAAGCGCCTCTACTACCAATTTTGGTCTACATGTCCCTTAGTCATGTCGTAGTCATATCGCTTTTGCTGACTACCGTATTGATCGATCTAAGATAGACATGTCCAGATCACCTTACTCTACTCTTTTGCATCTTATCTTCTATTGGTATCCCCTACCATCCCGCAAGGGTTTTTTGTTCTAATTCTATCTCGCAAAGTCTTACCACACATCCATGTCAACATTTTCATTTGAGCAGCGCTCGCATGTTGTTTCTTAGTTGCTCAAAACTTTGTGCCAAAAAACATGGCTGGTCTTGTAACAATACAATCTAGATTTTGTGTCAACTTTGTGGGTATTTTGCGGTGACTCAATACTCCCGAAGCATTCCACCACTTGACCCATCCAACTTGTACTTTGTGCGTCACATTCTTCGTAATCTCTCCATCATTGTTAACAATAGAGCCAAGATACATAAAATGGTCACTTCTTGGTATCTTCTGAATTTAGAGGGTCACTTTGTCAGCACTTTTACTACCACTAAACTTAGATTCCATGTGCTCTTGTAGTCAAAAGTAAGGCGAAGACTTTGGGGAGATGCATTGGAGTCAAAAGTAAGGCAAAGAAGCGATTGTTTTCCTAGGGGATAGCATCCTAAATTTAGCATTAAAACCTCTTGTAGTTTCATCCTAAGTTATGAATTATATTTTTGTCTTGGAAACTATGTCAACCGTTCTGGCACAAATTTTTCTGTTGGCTTATGGGGGAGAAACAGATTAAAGAGCTGAGAAAAACAAAACTATTTTGAGATGCTCCATTTTGATGCTTTCTTACTTTTGCTTTTGAATAGGATAAACACCCAGTTTCCTATGACTTGATGAAAGCTTTGTTTATTGAGCTTTCATGACTATGCGTAGTCCTTAGGGCATCTCAGCCTCACTCTTGGATGCATAATGATTGTAACAATCCATTCAGTTATGATCCCCCATTAACTGTCTATATGGACTGTGAAGTTCTGTTATTTCCCCATGCTTGGTTTCCTCTTAGATGGTATTCCTGGGTTCCTCTTCTTTTAACCTGCTTTCTTCATGTGGTTGTAGCTAGCCAGACAAGCTCCTTCATCTTCATGGAAGCAGAACAATGTCGATACTAAATTCTTACCTACAAATTCGATTGACGCACAACTCCAGAAGCTGTGAGTAGCTCATCAATGCCATCATATTTTATAGATACACAGCCTATAAAAGTTAGTTTTTGTTGTTTATTGCCTATACTAGTTTTTATTGAAGGATAAAGGATTATGTTTCAATGAATATCCCCAGTGTAGTCCGTATTACGGGGATTATGTTATATGTGAACAGTAGCTGCTGTTGGGTTTGAACCTATCACCTAAAGGGTGATTAGGTAAACTTTTAACCACTTAATCAATGTTGTTTGGAATTTAATGTTGAAGATTCTTATTTCAACAATTTTATTTAGAAACCTTCCTGATGAAGAGTTCTGTTGCCTGTTCCTAAACCTTGATGTAGCCCTCAGCAAATAGCTTCTTGTTTAAACTTTTTGATAGGACTAGTGAAGGATCAACAATTTCTATTCTAGATCTCACATAAGCTTCTAACCGTGGCTAGAGGTTTCTAATTTGGAAGTTCTACTCCTGCATCCTCCAGAATGCATTGACATGCTACTAGGATTAATCAGGAAGTGTCAAGAAGGTCGTTTGTTTCAGAGTTTGGAAACATTCTGGAAGGGTGGGAAACTCAGTGGAGTGGAGGTCCTTTATGTGCAAACGTCTATCTAGGCTTTCCACTATGATTCGTATGAGTATGCCACTTTAGTATTATCATAGTCATTCATTATAGTCCTTCACCCCATGTCATGGGTTTAGGAGGTTTAGTTCTACACGGGGTGGTGGCCAGTTTTGGTGATCAGCGTATGGAATGGAGGTATAGGCAGTTCAAACTTGGTCTCAGAATGTCATTTGGATCTGCTCTAGAATTGCTGGAAAATCATTCCCCTCCACCCTCAGGAAACTTGCTTTTGCTGCTTCTGTTTACTTTCTTGGCAAGAACGGAACTTCTGTATCTGCAGAGGCATCCAGAGATCTCCCTCAGTTGTTTTTAGCCAAATTAGATTTGAGATCAGAATCAAGGCTTCCCAATGTTAAAGATTCAGGCATCTCTCACGGTCTCACCTGCTTTGTACAAAATGGTGCATTCCTTTTGTGTATTTTCAGTTCATAGGCTTTTCTTTTGTATAGTTTTGTTTGATTGTGCTTGGGGAATTCCCTCTTGTTTTGGTTTATAATACAGTTCTCAGTTTCCAAAAAAAACTTGTAGGTGGTGCCTTTGGTGCTTGTCTTGCTCTTCCAGATGTTTTCGTATCTTTTAAATCATCTCATTTCAAACCATTTTTAGCTGAAAAACTCTCTTCCATAAATAGAGCATGTAGGACTTCTCTTTTTGTGGTTTAAGGAGATCAGTCTATTTGTTGCTGGAACTGAATAGTGCATGTGAATATAACATCATCAATCTGTTTAATTTTGGTATGTTATTAAGGATAAGATGTTGTGACAATTCCTGGAAACACATGCAGTTCTCTTAATGTACCTATGCCGAAGAAGGAAACTTTGTCTAGACACTCTTTATTGGGCCCAAATGGTCTTCAGGGTCAGTGGCTGGGACCTAGCCCAGAGATAAAGGTAAAATATTTGGGTTTGCATCTCATTTTGTGTTGACTTGAACACTCTGTTAGTCTAATTCCATTTTGTGGTGCAGGTTCACTATCCAAGCCATGCTGATTTGGCTCCAAATGAAAATTCAGGGTCAGGGCTATACCAACTTTGTCCTTCTGTTCTTTCATGGTTTTATTTTTCTAATTAATATTTCATTGAGGCGTTCTCACCTACTCGATCTATTTAATTATTCCCTCTGTTATGTTATCTTAAGTTCCTACCACAAATGTTTCCCTTGTAATATTTTCTTCTGTTGTTATCCTCTGTTATAGCCTGAATCAGGCTTCACAATATGACATTGTGGCATTCAAAGATGGCGAGTCAGGAGTAGATAAATCTACCATGGAATCATTACTGTCTTTGGATGATGGAAGATGGTTACAGCCTTCTGATGACTCTTGTTCTCACCTAACTAATGAGGCAAGCAATGGCCCTTTTGTCTTGGGCAATATCAGGCAACCTTCTCCTCCTCCAGTTCTTGCTCAAGTGCAACCAAAGCTTATGCCAATTTCTCCATCAAGAGTTGCAGATCCAAGACCAGGACCAGCAAAACCATTGCAGGATGGAATGCACAGCTCCAATTCCTTCCAGCATTTACACATTGTAGGTCTTACGTGCTGTATTTTCTTGTAAATCTGAGAATACAATTCCTTCATGTTTGCTTGATTTATTTGTTTTGATTACAGCTTTATGCCTCGCTTAGGAATTGGTGTTGACTATGTTTATTCTTGATGAATGTGATGCTAGTTTTACTTACTTACATTGCAGCCAGTAAAAATGATGGAAGATTTTCTGAGATTAGCGCGAGAAAATACTGCAAAAAATTTAGAAACATGTGGTGTTCTTGCCGGTTCACTTGTAAGGATTCTGAAATGAATTGAAGATATTTTTTTTTAAATAATGTTCTTGTGTGGTTTCTTAGTGTCTTGTTTTCATCTGGTGTAGAAAAACAGGATGTTCCATATCACTACACTTATCATCCCAAAGCAGGAGTCAACTTCTGATTCGGTAAGAAAACTTCTTTCTAGTGCTTTAATCACTGTGGAGCTGTTAATCCCACTTCCCGTTTCTCAGCTTCAAATTTTTTTCACTTGTTTTCTGTTGTCTTTTGTTGTCGTGATCTTTCAACTGTCATTTGATACATCTTTTGATAGCTAAGGTTCTAAGATTTAGTGATGTACTCCCTCTGTTCCATATTGAGAGTCCCATACTCTCTCTTGCCATTTTCAACTACTTCCGTGTATAATTTTTTTACACCATATTAAAGTTCTC
Organism: Rhododendron henanense subsp. lingbaoense; assembly: GCA_020567845.1. Taxonomy (NCBI): domain Eukaryota; kingdom Viridiplantae; phylum Streptophyta; class Magnoliopsida; order Ericales; family Ericaceae; genus Rhododendron; species Rhododendron henanense. Next base: position 1,714,045 of record CM036313.1, read on the forward strand.
AATTAGTACTTTAATTTGGTGCGGAAAAATTCAAAAAATTATACACGAAAGTAGTTGATTTTTTTATTTGAAAAATGGCACGACTATTCGTAGTGGACTCTCAATATGGAACGGAGAGAGTATTTCAAAATAATTACTCTATTGCTTACATCTGGAGAGATTTATCATGCTTTTGCCACTGATAATAAAACCATATGATTTGTATGGCTAGATTAGTAAATTGATGCAAGCAGAATTCTGGACCTAAGCTCTTTAATTTATGTCTGTGGATTTCTAACAAAGGAAAGCCCCCTTACCCTAAGACTATGCCATTTGATTGATTCAAGTTCTGTGCTGCTCACCACTCCTCGAGGCCAAGGACGGGTTTTTTTTATTTTATTTGGATCAACTGTTGGTTATGATGGTACTTACCAGAATAACATTTTCAATGTCCAGTGTCAAACCTTGAATGAAGAAGAAATCTTTGAAATCCAAGACACACGCTCACTATTTCAACTTGGATGGATCCATGTAAGTCTTACAGTATCTTCCTGACTACTTGTCATTATTTATTCGACGTAGTTTGTTGTGTTCTACTCCCTTTGTTCTTTAATGTTGGTCCCTTTTCGGAGTTAGATTTTTTGGAAGAAGACATGTAATGATTGCACTTATTTTGCAAATTTGAAGATATTGTTCCAGCATTGCCCTTAATTTTAACTACTTTCCAACACTTATAGTTGTTTATAAGTGATATTTTGGAAAATGACCGAAGTTATACTTGACTTCTCAAAAAGGATTTTTGGAACATACCAAAATGGAAAAGCCCCTGTGAAAGCCTTCAGCATCGCACCACTAGGATAATGAGGACATCTAAACAGTAATGTATTCAAACATCCCAATATTGTGTTTCCAAAAACTGAAGGAAAATGTGAACAATGAGACATGTTAGACTGGCCTAGAACTCCACCCTTTTTTCTGTTTGTTTTTTGTTGGCAGCTAAAACATTCTTTGGTCAATTGGAAAGCTTTTAGTGCGTAAGAACTTTCACATTGTGGCTGTAGAAGTAGTGAATTCACCGATATTGTCAATTGATGTAATAGTTGGTTTTCTTTTTCTGTTTTCTTTTTATCTTGAGCCAATGTGTTTACAGAATCTTAATTTGATTTCAGACACACCCATCACAGACTTGTTTTATGTCATCAGTTGATCTGCATACGCATTACTCATATCAGGTAATTCAGAACATTTACGCATGTTGTTCATTTCTTTAGTTATTTTTAGTTGCCTTTGTTTTTGAAGCATATAGTGATTAGTACCAATAGTTGGCATGAACCCCAAGGGGTTGGCTTGGTGGTTAAGGCATGGTACTTAGAGGTTTACTACGTCCTATGTCTCAAGACTCAAGTTCAAAACCTCATAGGTACTAGTAACTCTTGTGGGCCCGGCACATACTAGACTTTGTCCCGGATTTAAATGGCCCCTTATTAGGGGACAACTGGACAGTGGGATTGGCCCCTAGGGATTAGTCTAGGTGCGCATAAGTTGGCTCAGACACCCTGAGTTATCAGAAAAAGTACCAATAGTTGTCGTAATAGCAACCAATCAACAATAATCATCAAGGAATGATACTGGTAATATTTTCCTTCCTAGTGGACACTCTGGTGGCTTAGGTTGCTTTCTTCCATTGAGAACTTGAAACAAGAAATGTATTTGCTGGCCAAAGTCAAGCGAGATATTGTTTTTAAACCCAGATTCAATTACGGATCCGTAGTGTAGTTCAATTCACGTTGGTTCAGTCAAATTCGTGAATTGTGGTTCGCACCCTTTGTAAATTCATTACTTCGGCTCTGGTGCACTCATTCTTCGAGTGAATGAGGTGCCTAAGTTTTAATGGTTTGTAACAGTACTCATAGGATAACCTAGGGCTGGGAGGGCCAGATAGGTGAAGTCTTGTCCTTGTACGGATATGAAATTCCTTTTTGTGAACTTGTGACACATTCACATAATAGAGCAACCTTGACTTTGTTCAAGGATACAGTTCCTAGACTGTACACAAGTCTTTTGTTGTTAAGGAAATTCATATCTATCTGCTCTAGAGTTACTATTGTGGATTTGAGTTCTCTTGGTAATTGTCGATTCTTTTCTTTGTTTCATTTTTAGGTGTTAAATGTTCAGCCACCCTATTTGTCCTTTTTGTGATGGGTGAAATGCTGCTTGGGGGGGGGGGGGGGGGGGTTACCTTCGTACTTGTTTACTGAGATATAAGTTTGTGGTAGTTAATGGTGGAAAATGTTAGGGCAGACAAGATTGCATATGGCCAGTTGAGGGGTGAAGTTCCGTATACCATGATCTTTTTTCACGGCGGTGAAGAAGTCTTAAAAACCACTGCTTGTGTCCAGCATTTGCTAACATTTCATCCATTGCTTTGAGCTTTGTGTTATAATAAGGGCCCTTATGAATAGGGAAATTTTTCAAAAGAAAGGAGTTATTATGCTCCTCAAAAGTGCATTCCTTTAATGTTTTTGCATGGAATAACCAACTTAATTTACTAATCATAAGAGTAGCTTGATATTGTAATACTGCAGTGTATATTGGCACATTCCTTCGGGGCTTTGTTGACTTCCAACTCTTTTGCTCATGACTACTCTAGACCGTGTCTACTAGTGGTTCATTACTTGTATTTCTTTCATAATAACTTTTAAGTATTTGTAATCCCCTTTAAGTATTTGCTTTGTTTCTTTTCCTTAGGTCATGTTACCAGAAGCTATCGCAATTGTTATGGCTCCCACAGACACATCCAGGTAGACTTGTGTCCTCAGATGCCCGTGCATTTCATGCTATTTATATATTGGAGCAGAATGTTACAATCTAGTGGATAATAAAAGTTTTGGATTTACCAGATATGAATTTAATTCATTATAATAATGTCAATATCCTGGTATTATGGTTGAGGGAATTGCATGGGCCTGGGGATTAGTCACAATTTTCTAAGAGGCCACAACTCCTTGTATTCGAGAAAGTAAAAATGATCTCAAAAGAAAAAGAAAAAAAAAAACCTAGGTTACCTGTTTGTTTCATTTCATGTGCCTATTTCTCAATTTCCCCTTAATTTTTGTTCTTCCTTTGTATTTTATGCTTCTACAGTCCGCATGGCATCTTTCACCTGTCCGATCCAAGTGGTGTTTCAGTTATACGAAATTGTCAGCAGCGGGGTTTTCATCCTCACGAGGAGGCCGAGGATGGAAGTCCAATCTACGAGCACTGTTCTCATGTTTATATGAATGAGAGGATGAAGTTTGACGTGGTAGATCTACGGTGATCTTGCATTCCTTGATCATAAAGTGGTATTTAAAAGAACAACGAAAACATATAGTCGTGAATATAGAGATTATATGCAAGCTCCTCACAGCTGAAGATGTCAATCTTGTAAATTCGTCGATTTGTGAATAGAATTTGAGGGAAAGAGAGGAAAGCGCAATTCAATGAAACTAAATTGGTTACTAGGTCGAATTTCAGCTTGTAATTTTGTAACTTGTCAGTTCGAATGGGAGTTCTTGAAGGTGCCTTTTTTGTTATTTTTAAAAGCAGTCTTTTGAAAACGCAGTTTTTGTAACTTGTCAGTTCGAATGGGAGTTCTTTTGAAAGCAGAGTCTTTTTTGTTATGTTAAGGCAAAGCACTTCTATACACTGATTTGCTAAAGCCAGGGAGAGCGACTTCCAACTGCTTCAGAAAATGCGTTCATACGTGCATTCATACTGATTTGTGCGCGTTTTGGGAAATCAAATGGGTGATAGATACTTAAAAAAGTTCACACCGATTGGTCTTCTCCCTTTCTATATTACCAAGGAGTTCTATTGTCGTCCTTTCCAACATGTAAAGTGGCCTCGTCTGTTCAAGAAGACACGGGGCTAGATTAAAGGATGAGATTTTCTAGTGCCTCTGAAAGGAGCAAAATTTTCAAAACCAGGGTGTGTAAAAACAAATTAAATATCCATGGAAATGGAAGGTTTCCAAGACAATGTAGAAGGTGATTAATCAACCTTTCGAAGCACTCTACCTTGTCCATCAATTGTACAAGAGAATATAACCTTATCCATCATTTGTACAAGAGAAGTTGGGGGGAACAAACATGGACCAATCTTGACCATAATCACACTACAGTGGAGGTGAAGAGAGAAACTATGCTCAAGAAACTAAAGCACCAAAATATCAGCTATCACTTCATTAACCAAAGAATCAAGTATCCGACCTTCAATCTCTATTCCCAGTTCAAACGACTCAACTTCATAATCAAGCCATTTTCCGTAACAACTGCTCATATCCTTGTCCACAAGATCATCAACCATAAAATCTCCCATTCCTCCCCAACCAGAAATCTCCTTATATACTTCTTTGGCTAACCGATCTTTTGTTCTCAAAATTGACAACCCTTTTGCCCAAGTTCTGCTTCCCCCACTGGCAAAACGCCTGCATCTCAAGTCTGTACATTCGCTCACACAATCGAATAGTACCTTTCGTCTTAGCTTTCGTTCTTCTCCTTCTGAGACCTCTTTCCGACCTTCCAACTGGTCGAAGAGACGAGGGTTTATGATCTCACGAGCCCGCCCCAGAGCAAAGTCCTTAAACATCAACTCCACATTAAACAGTATCTCCTTCACATATACCAGTTCCCATGTGTTTGTTGATCCCACGAAATGAGTCTTGTTCATCCTAGCAAAAGTTGTGGAAGCTGAGTCCAATAATTCTGCATCAGAGTCCACTGAATGGAACTTCTTTGAATAACTTATGGGGATTGCTTCTTGAGCAAGAACAGATGAGCACTGCTTGCTACCTGGAATTAAATTCTTTAAATTCAGAAGTTGCTATGAGGAAAGAAAAGTTAGTAACTTTCTGATGGAAAGTTGGAAAGTTACCTTGTGTACTGTTACTATCTGCACTATCAGAAGAGTTGCAACTTTCTGATGGAAAATAAGGTTCAAGAACAGAGATTGGACTTGGATGTCGATAGTGGAACAACTTTCTAGCTTCCGTATCATTGCTACCACACTCGTCCATTTTGTCCATCGCCTGGAATTGTTGCAGCATTAAGTCATTAAACATTTGGAAAAATCGACAAGCAAATACATTATGTAAGTAAAGAGGCACAATCTGCTCTTTTTATCTATTCCTGTTCAATAAGAAGCACAAAAAAGTCAGTGTCAAATAGCACTATTTTGCAGGCCACATTTGAAATCCAAGGCAACACAAACTTGAAATCCACTGAAAAAGCTAAGAATTGAGAAGATTCATCATAGTTCACATGAAAGGGACTACTAAAATATCACTGCCCTGTAAAGTCCACTATATAAGCTATTGGAGTAGCTGGCTTGCTTTCGAGTACTTTCTACTGTTCCCTATATAAACATTCATAAAAAACCTGCAACCTCTGTTTAGTAGAACATTGACATGGGTCGACAAGAAAGGGCAACTTGACTCAAACGGATTCAGCTCAGTGTCATAAAAAACAGTCCAAATTGCTGGCAAGTAGCAACTGTCAAATATGCGAGAAAGGAAACAAAGGCAAGAATAATGATGAGCAGAGGAAAGAAAGTATACCTGAAGCTTGAGTTTCGTCATGAGTCCCATAGAATCAGTGGAAGAAAAAATAGAGCCATAATCACCACCCACTTTGTCCATGAGCATCGCATCTAGTCTCTTTCCATTGTGGGACATGGGTGTAGTGAACACTGCTTTAGAATTGGGTACCAAATCTTGATCAAACGAAGTCGAATCACCAACCACCCCAGCTCTATAGCTGGGAGACTCAACTCCATGAGTCAATTCCTTTAGCTTTCGCTCCAACAGGATACTCAAGGCATCCGCTCCTAGCACATTGCATCCAAGTGAAGATAGATTTCGGTTATTTGGACTATCTGAGTTGAATATAACAGTTTTACCTCTTCCATCTCCGCGAAAACCATAATTTTCCTCCGCCACTTGTGCTGAGAACTCACGAGCAGGTACTGATCGAGTCAATGGAGCTGTGAATGTAAAAGAAACAACATCACTGCCTTTCCTTTTTCTATCCTCGGTCCAGGTAAACTGTCTATCCTCAACTGCACTAGATCGAAGAGATTTCTCAGTGTTATTTGGGTGAAAATTCCCATCTATAGATCGTTTCTTGCGTGGAACATTTTTTTGGCTGGAATTTGAGACTTCTTTTTCACTCTCTGTCGCTTCGGGCACTGACTTCCTCAAACCATTTTTGGAGGTCCCACCAAATTTACCGGAGCTCTTGTGTCGTGAATCTCCAGACAACACTTTTTTTCCTTGGGAATTAGAGAGCAAGGATTTTGAGGGTACCTTCTCTTTATCATTGGCAGAATTCTGTTTCTGATTATTCTGCCTTAGCACAGTGGAAGAACTATGTGCGGAAGATTTCTTCTGTGTCCTCTTTTGGCTATTCGGTTGACTTTTAAAGAACGTCTGGCCTGACGTCACCTCACTTTGTTCTTTCTGGCCAAATAAACTCCTGCTGTCACTTTGGTTCAACCCTTCTCTTCTCTGAACGTTGACTTTAGCTTGGAGTGCAAGTGAAACAGATTTTCCGGTAGTCTTTGTACCAGAAGAATCTCCTGAATCAGACATCACATGCGTTGATCCATTCAAACTTTTATTCATTGACTGCCCTTTGAGAAACTTGGCAGCATTTGATTCAACTGGTCTAATGGAACCAGAAGCTTCCGCAAGCCTTAATGGTTTTTGTGCACTTTCCACTCTCTCTTTCAAGTCTTTAACTTTCAAGGGAATTGAGGAAGTCCCTAACGAAGGCATTTTGGCATTGGTACTAGCCTGAGGTCCTTGTTCAATAATTTTAGCCGCTGCTTCCATTATGTGAGCGGCATTTCTATATGGAATGAAACCAGGGCTTTTGATGGGAGATAAAAGCTTATGGTGGGTAATTGGAATTGACTTAGCCGATTTAGGAGGTAAAATCTCTGTTTGGAACTTCTCAATTGGCCTACTTACCATTTTCTGAGGCTTTGGCTCCATTGCCTTCTGATTGGGGATGTCCACCTTATTCTGAAGATTGCCGGAATGCAAGGGTTGGCATTCTTGGTAAAAGTTGAGGTTTCTTCTATGGTAGGGAGCGTCTCGGAGGGAATGTGAATCAAGGGATTGTGAGTCAAAAAATGGGGTAGAGAAGGGCTCTGAAACATTGGATGATTGTGGCATGGAATCCAATCCCATAAGCCTGGCAACGACACCTGGAGCCCTATTTCCATATCCTTCATCATCGGTCACTGATGAAGCACAACTATAGTCGCTACTTCCTTTGATACTTGAACCCGCTACAAGTTCATCCTCATTCATCTGGACGTAGGACCATGGTTACAAGAAAAGAACAGGAAAAAAGAAAAAAAGAAGAGAGATAAAGGCAATGCATATTCCCACCAGATTAAACCGTGTCATAGGCAGATTCCCATCACTTCTCTTCTTCTGTTTTGATGGCTCTACAAGAAATGAACAAAGAGCTTAACTAATTAAGGTTGAACATGCAGACACACACATACATACAGATAAAGGCAATGCATAAAAATCCACCTAACGAGTCAGTGTCAAATGACATGATGATTTAAACAATTTGAGTTCAGTTGTACCTGATAAATCAGATTTGGTCCAGGACAACTTCTTCCGTGCTTTTGCATTCCAGTCAAAGAGCTGGAGGAAGCCACCAACATAACCTCCACCCTTGGAACCATGTTTCTCACCCCCCATCTTCTCAATCCAAAAATCAAGCCCACTTTGATTTTATGAGTACAAGAAACCAGAGTATAGGAAAACACTATTCTGGTTCACAAAGTCCATCTGCAAGTTAATCAAGTACCAAAAATTCAATGACAAACCTCTTTCAGTTTTTCAAATTATTGAAAATCACAGAATGGTTTCATACATAATTGATGGTAGAAGTACCATATTGAGCGGTTTCTAAAATGAAATAGGAAACAGCATTCCAAATTGCAAAGGTTTATACACTGTAATCTTATGTAAAATATGGAGACGAACTATTTAACCAACTTTGTACCACTCCCAAGCATCCAACTGTGAGGGGAATTATGTACCCATAGGATGGGTAATCCCACCAGACTAAGAGGATAACTAGTACCAAATATATAATCCCTTTACAAGCCAATGTCGCATCCAAATGCTAGAAATGTAGCCCCACAGGAATCGTAATCCAGTACAATATCTAATGCAGGCAACCAAGTTTCTGTTCTTGGATGCCTCATCTGAACTTTGGACTCTTTGCTACCGTGATAGCAGAAGCGAGGTCATTTGCTTTCTCCCTCCTAGCCATACGATAAAGTTTGAAAGTTTATTTTCCTCTCTTATACTAGTTTCACATGTAGAGGGGCTAACACAAGACCTCCCTCTCCTGACCAAGCCCAATCCTTGGCTACGTAGTCATTGGTTGATTATTGGCTTCATATTGTAATCTCTTTGCTGTCGCTGAGATCTCTTTATTCTGTCACCTTCTACTATCTATTCAGTATTCATGGTGCGATGCCTTGAAAAGGAGATAATCAAGCTGGTGGGATTGGTTATTTGACTGGATAAAGAAGACCCTAATAAGCTTCTAGCCTGTATAATGTGAATATAGGGGATATGCAAGTGGGTCTGACCATTTAGAGAATGTAACGATATGGGGAACAATAAAGGGAAACATACTTCTATGCACTTAGTACGATGAATAACAGGCACAAAAGGATTACGATAAGCAGAGAAAAATCGTCGCTTACTTTTTAGGGCTTTTAGATAGTAAAAATAAAACAAGCACACCCTCCATCAGTGTAGGCACTAATCGACAATAAAGCCTGACCCTGTGACCCATGTTTGTACATTTCATATCCCGTTCCAAACTCCTAATCTCCATTGCTTGTGTGCTTCATACATAGATTGTATAGGCAATAAATTCAAACAAGCAATTTAAAAACAAAGACCAAAAGCAATTCCTCTAAGTTTGGTTCACAAGAAAACTAAAAACCGAACTTGAAGACAGATGAGGTGACGAGCCTCAAAAAAGTCATTTTGCCATTGTTGCTTCAATTTTGGGCAGAAAATATTATTCTGGGTCCTAAGGAAAGAAGAGCCATATGAAGTTTCAAAACTTATTTTTTCAGAGTAAGAATTTTTTCGTGAATCCCCTTTCCTAACACTAAATTTTGGGGGAGAGCTCAATTTCTCCGTAGAACCTTTTTTACTACTTATTGTAACCCTTTTCCATCACCTGCCATTGTGTTCTTCATTTGACTCACTCACTCCCTAAACAACAAAACATCAAAACCGATAACCAAACCACCCATCTTATCGACAGATCACAGAAACCCCAAACACCCACACACACACAAAAAACGGCTACAAGCAAGTACAAACACCTAATCTCCAAAAACAAAGTGACAAGCCTCAAATAAGCCACATTGCAGAACAAGAGACGGTGGTCAAAAAAGAAACATTAATTTGGGCTCCTAAAGAACGGAGAATCACACAAAGTTTCAATATTATGCATTGTATTCATTCATCTTACAATAGTACTTTTCTTGCAAGTGTTTTCCTGCATTGTCTCAGCAACCAAACAGAGTCAACTTCTTCATTTGACCAACTCACTCCACAAAAGCCAAAATGAATTCACTCCCTATGATAAAAAAAAACACAGAAACCCTAATCAACAAAATCACAGGTTTCCACAATCAAGCCTGCAATTAAGCCAAATTTCATAACTAGTGACAGGTGTGGAGAAAAAACATTACTTTTGGCTCCTAAAGAACAAAGAATCACACAAAGTTTCAAATTTATGCATTCTACTCATTTTCCCAACAATATTTGTTTTCTGGTAAGTGTTTTCCTGCATTATCTCAGCTACCAAACAGGGTCAACCTCTTCAATTGACTCACTCACTCCACAAACATCCCAACATCAAAACCCATAATCAAATCATTCCTATAATCGCAATCAATGAAACCCAAATCACCAAAAATCATATATTCCACTCTCAACTCAAAGATCATCAATTTAATGCCATCAAAATAAAATAAAAATGTAAAAATGAAACTTACAAGAACAACTTCCCAAGATTCTCGAAGTCTCTTTTTTTTTCCATGTGTTTCCACCCAATGCAGCTAGTAATCTTCAAGACTTAGGGCTATACAAAATACACAGAGAGAGAGAGAGAGACTGAGAGAGAGAGAGAGAGAGAGAGAGAGAGAGAGAGGGGTCTTGTTTGCAGCGAAGAGTGATGAGTATGAGTGGTCGCATAGTTCAAGCAATAAATGGAGACAGATGGGAAAAAAAAAAATACTATTCCACTGATGAAGGGTTTTTTTAGAAAAATGTTGCTAGAAAAAAACAAAGAGTAATTAGGGGGTGTTCTTCTAAATAAGCCATTTGGCTTTCCCGCCAAATTTTTTTTGTCCTTATTCAATTTTTTTTTGCATTTTGTGGCTTATTGTCAATTTTTTGGGGATTATTGCTTCCTTATGACGAGAGGAATCTAAAAAGTAAAAAATTTCGATCGAAATCCATTTTTTTTTGAATTTCGACGAAAATTGGCGGGAAAGCCACTTATTTCGTCTTTATTCAAAAAAATTTGGATTTCGACCAAATTTTTTTACTTTTTAGATTCCTCTCGTCATAAGGAAGCAATAATCCCCAAAAAATTGACAATAAGCCACAAAATGCAAAAAAAAATTGAATAAGGACAAAAAAAATTTGGCGGGAAAGCCAAATGGCTTATTTAGAAGAACACCCCCTTAGTGGGGAGAAGAGAAAAGGTCAAAAAAAAAGTTTATAACGTCTCTTTAGAGAGAGGGAGCGGTTTCAAATTCCAAACGGGGGCTGTGGGTCCTCGAGAGCAGCGATCTTGTGCTTACCGTTGCGTTGTGATCGGTGTTTACATATTGTATTACCCACACGTGTAAGGAAATTTCTTCGGTGTCCTTGAGGCACCGACACGTGATACCTCAGTCTCATTTTTCATCGCACATTTTTTGTTTGACATCGTGACGGTTGCCACAAGACACCGTCACGTGAGCGAGTCTGGTGGATCCCCCTAGCTGCTTCTAACTGCTTTTTGTGGGCGTTAGTTCTCTGCGACTGATCCTAAGTGAATTAGTCTCATCCTGTTTGGATGTGAGAATACCTCCACTCCTATGTGTCCAAAAAAGTTACTCCTAACAAAAAGTTGTAATGATAAATTTGTGAGTGAGATATCAATAACTATTTTTGTTGGGTAGTCAATTCCTAACAAAATTTCTTATGCAAGAATTAATTCAGTAATCTTATACAAGAATAAATTATTTTAGAAATTTATTAAGATCAAAATTTCTTTTTTTTTTTTAATTGATTGAGCCAGGAATCTAAATTCTTATGAGGTAAGAGAGATTAGATTCTCACTTAATTTGAGAATGCGATTTCTGGTTGGATGTGCCATCAAAAATCACAATCTTACTCATGTCTCTTCTAAATGTGGAAATTCAAAAAACATAGCATCATATTCCTATTGCTGTCCCTTCAAAACGTCGGAATCCTAAAAGTATGACATTACATTCACATTCCTGCTATCCAAACGGAACTTAAAAAGAGAATGTCTGCTTTTGTTAGGATATCGATATCAATACTCCCCACTAAAACTTCCAAAGAGTCGTTACAGAGTGGTTTTGAAAATAAAATAAAATAAAAAGTCAACTAAACGAGAAACACTGTGTGGGCCACTGGGCAAGGGGAAGTAATGGCTTCGACATGGCTGTACGTTGTGTGGTTCCTTTCACATCTGTTCAGCGGTAGCAGTTGAGAATCTTGAGATGTAGAACAAAAAATAAGAAAAATGCATTCCTTGCGGTGATAATGCAGGATGTCTCGTGCCAGTTTGCGTGTACTTCGGATTAATCTATACAATTTCTCTACCAGAAGTTTCACACGTTTACCCGTGTTTCTATTACATTGACGACTCCCTCATCCCCTTTCTAATGAAGAATCAATTATATAGGGAAAATGACGGCCCAGGACGTGTTTTGATAATTACTACCCGCCAAGAATGTGTTGAGAACATTTGTTAATGCTGAAAATATCTTTGGCGGGTATTAATTATCAAAACACGTCCTTGGCAATAGAGTCGACTTTGAGCGGAAGCCCAAAAAGCGGTGACTTCGGCCCCAAAAGTTCTAAAACAGGGGCCCAAATATTTAAGCCTGCCCACCTGTTTTTTTAAGTTTCAAGCCTGCATTTTTTCTTTAGATTGGCCCAATCCAAGCTTTAAGAGACCAAAAGCTAATTTGCTAAATGATGGTGGTTGTGAATGTCTTGCTTGAATGGTTCTTTCACTTCATAAAATTCTAATTGAATTTAGAAATTCCTCTTACAGGTTTAATTGGAGGTTGTTTCGAATTAATCCTAGTAGTATATATGCCTCGTGGGAAGTTTTGAAATGGAGTAGGTTTTATCAGAAGATACAAGAAAGTCAATTGACATATTCATTAGAAGGCGACGACAATTGATCATCCCGATCTCGAATAGATGGATTGAATACAGAATGATATTGACCATACCTGTTATAATTACGTCTCGAAATTAAAGAAGTTTTTTAAAGTTGGATTCATCAAAACTTATCACCGGTCAACTATGTCTGATGTCCCAAAGAAAGAACACAATGTTCAAATGATAATCATATGTCCAAATCTCAGAGGAAGGGGAAAAATGTCAATTTTCATTACATCACGAGCAATTGATTTGAACCCCAATTACATGGTGGAGAATGGAAAGATAAATTAAGTGACAGAAAAAGGGAACCAAAAAAAAAAACATGGCACAATGAAAGAAAATCTCATTTTGGAGTGTATATGGCTAACAACCATGTACTAGCGAGGAGTACTTGTTCTTCACCCAACGAAAGCTGCTACGTATCGAAGCCTTCACTTTGCCTTCCACGGCGTAGGCTTTGTACGTGGCGACTCGCTTCTTTCTCTTGATCTCCCGATCGCCTGCACGCCACGTCGATACCGCATACGTCGATGATGACATTGGGGCGGTTGCGATCGCCCTAGAGGATGTACGTGGTGGCTCAGGGATACGGTAAACCGGGCTAGGATTGTGTGTCTTGATGGCTTTAACCGGCTCAAATCTCTTATCAGCTGTGTAGGACCAATAGGCCGGTCGGTTTTCCTCCATCTTTCTCGTCGGAGAGGGAGAGAGAAAAGTGAGTGTATGTGTTAGCGAAAAAGAGAGAGTATTAGATTACGCTATAGACATGGTGACAAATCTTGTAAGAAACGAGAATTGGGATGGTGTTCTTATTAATTGTAAGGAGAAGAACAGGAATTGAAGCATAGAAATGGGAAGAAAAGAACAAAAGAGACTACTATTTTTTTGGGTGAATTTTTCCATGATACAAGGAGAGGTGTTTGAGTGGACACCCTGAAATTTATGAATTCTATCCGCTTTTTGAGGGTGAAATTTGACTGTTTTAGAAAAAATTGATGGATACAAATTGATGGACAGGCATCGGTCAACAAGTGCGCTCTCTCTCTCTCCTTCCTTTTTTTTTCATGTTCTTTTGACATTAGATAGACAGCATGCTCTAGTCCAGCTTAGTCAAAGGATGGGACAAAGGGAGAAGGAGAGATTATTTCATGCCTCTGGACTCTGGCTTATCGTTACGTACTTACGTGGTGTCCCGGCCTCCTCTACCACCGCACATTAATTTGGGATCTCATGCACTTTAGTCTTTAGCTCATACCAATGTGTGGTATTAGGATTTAGGAGGGTTTGGCACCACGTGAGTAGTAAATAATTTTTTTCCCGAAAAGAAGTGAGTCTTGTTTATTGTGACTTAAGGGTCCTAATAACTAATGGCAGGGCCGGCTCTGAGCCGAGACGAGCAAGGCGGCGGACTTAAACTCTCGAATTTTGAATCAAAATTAGAGCCCCAGATAGGTATAACCAGATATGTAATATATTTAATCTAGCACCTATATAACAAATAAGCTTGCTAACCTAGTGAAAAAGCTTAATTCTTCTATCTAAAAGGTACATGGTTCAAGTCGTAGGGACCTCTTTTTTCCTTCCCATATGAATATTTTTTTTCCCTCATAAGTTCGTCTTAGGCCCCGAGAATCTTAAAGCCGGCCCTGACTAATGGTTAACTTTTATCATAAGTTTACCAGTAACAAATAACAACATACACACATACGCTTAGTCTTCTGCATGCACTGTGGCTAATTTTAAGGTTGATGACACTAGTTAGAGATGGAGATCAACATCCACATTATCACTCGTAAGCGACTGCGAAGGGCCCACGTCATAATGAGGGCCCATCAGGGCTGCTTGACGTGGCCCTGCATGGACCCAACGAGGTGATTTTGGAGGTAGCCTTCCCAATGTATGTGGTGTATATACACAGCAGCCACATGAATCAGCGATAGTACTTGTGGGCCCATCCGAACAAACCAATGGTCTTGATCGAGCTGCATGATGTTGGATGACCGGAACAGCCATTCTGAACCGTTGATTTCGTTGACAACTTTCGAACTGGGCCGTCCTCAATCTCTGCCTTTCTTTCTTGTGCGCGTTTTGATGGCCGCCCAATGCCTGAGAATTGGAGAATCCCCGGTCACAGTATTGGCACAAAAACCTTTTGGCGTCATCGTCTTGTGGGGCTGCGACGGGGTACTCGTCGCGGCCGGTCACCGGGAAACCGAATAGCTTCATTGCTCAATAGTTTCTCTCTCTGCCACTCTAGGTGTGTATTTTGAGCAATGCCAGTTCACATGACCTGAAGTACCGCAAGCAAGTATTTATAGGGAATGTGTAACATAGTGACGTAATTTGTTGCTTGTGGACACATATACCCTCAATGCTGGCATGAATAAGTAAGCTGAAATACAACGTGGCAGAGATCCATACTGCTTTACACTGTTGGGTATTTTGGTCCCATTAATGTGATAGTGGCATACAAAAATCCAAAAACAAAAGTGTACGTGTGATAAAGAAGGTTTGGAGGTAGATCTTCAAAATCTCCTCCTGGATTTCCTTTGGATATTCAACTTTCATCTTTATTTCTAGAGAGAGAAAATGAGAAGTACCGCTAGGTGCATGTTCATTCCTTGCAGCTTTTCAATTGCTGTCAACCCCAGACCCACTCCGTATTGTGTGCGTGTCGTGACCTAAGTCGAGTTCGGATAAGGGGCCGCACTTTGTTCACCTGATTCGATCTGAATCGTCCATCTGGTAAGCACGTCGCCCTAAGCGTTCATGCTAATTAAATATCAGCTCAAATGAATATCGATATTTACGTGATTAAAAACACTCCAATCATGTGACTATCAATGCCCGCTCAATCTGATTTCTTTGCGTGAGCTACCTTATTACCTCTAACAGGTTAACTTGGTATTTCAAATCATACCTTCGAACTCCCACCACGAACAACCTCAAGTTCTTGTTATTATGATGGCATTTGTATGCGTGTGTTAGGTTTTTTGGAGGGTTTCAACCTAAAATCAATTGATAATAGGTGAAGTAACCTTTAGAATATATTAACCAAGATTGGGTGGCTCAGATGAGCGATGTAAGATTAAGTTTAACGCTCCCCCTCACGTACAGTCCAGATGCACGTGGAGGTACGAATTGAGGAAACCAGGAGATTTGACTCGGGCAAACCATCACGTGCAGCCCGGATGCAGGTGGAGATATGAATTGATGAGGTGATCAGGCAATTGACTCGGGCGACGGAGACCTGACCACGCGAGGTGAAGCCATCTAAGACATACCATGTTAGGAAAAAGAAATGATGTATCATTACCTAGCATGGCAAAGTGATTTTGTGCGATGACAACTGGCCTATACATTCGAGTTCTCAAGAAAAGTTTCTCAAGAATTAAAGATGAGTTGTAAAAAACTTTTTACAAGAATTCAACGCCCTTGGACACCCATCTTCATTCTTCAATTGTGGATTCGAAATATACATTCTTTTCCTTTTGGGAAGGGTTAATTACGCTTTTTGAACTTCTATCAAAATTTCATGTTTTTTTGTCCTATTCCCTCACCAAATTCCAAATCTTACTTTGGTCCCTTATTTTATTTGCATTGGTAAAATGATTTGAACTGTAATCAACATGTCGATTTCGAACATCGTCACTAACACAAGCTAGTGAATGCATGGCATCCAAAGCAAGCCGAAGTTGTCACTTCAAACCCTAATCCGGGAGGATGAGCTAAGGAGGGGTGTTTTAGCTGCTTCCAATCGGGGCCTAAGGGGCTTGTATTCGAATTGTGTCAAACAATAGATCAATGGTGTAACTCATCAATATTGCACCCCACTAGCGTGACGGTGGGATTCAATCTCCAAGATTAGCCAATGTGAGCGTATGCTGACCCGGATACCTGATTATCAAAAACAAAAACTCATCAATATTGCACATCAACATATACACTAGGATACAAAAAATTTGTAGGGTCCAATCACCTTTAGCTTAGGGTGCATCCACCTGCGGAATATCTGTAATACAATCTTTCTGGTCTCCTACAATGTTGACCATATAATACATATGTCTATTACCATCCAATCTATCTAAATTTAACTTCTTTTATAGGCTATAGCTACATTTTTTTTTGTTGTTGTCAATATTATATACATTAGCAGGAATTAGTGGGGTGTTAGACGTAGCACAAGAAGGTCAAGATGCTATCCCTAACCTTAGCCCCCAAAGCCCGCCCCTCGTGGGGCTCGAACCGAGGCCTCCACTGAAGAGGGAAAGGAGACGACCAACTGTTCTAGCAGTGGTTTCTCAGTATAGCTTCAAAACCTTGAGAGCCATCCAAAGTGTCAAAGGACAAGTCTTTTCCCTCTCCCTATAGCTTATCCATTTCCAATAATCCTTTTTCCTTCTGTAGCAACTCACGCCGAGAAGAGTACTGCAATTTTTTTTAGGCTCTTTGTAATGAGTGAATCTGATAGGCAGAAATGGGATTTGACACTATTAATAATAAGGTCATTGTCTACCGTGCAATCAAGTACTATGCACAAATAATATGACCCATAAACCAGTGCATGGCCCCCCTAGTCGGCATTCGAACTGTTCTTTTTTAATTTTATTTGAAGAACTAATGCTCGACTAAGGTTTTGAATCTCATACTATGTCAGCCGATACATGTTTGTATTGACCAAATCCGGTATAAGAATATATCATCTATCTATACCTACAAGGGACGGAACCAAGATTTTGTAAACGCGAAGGACGAACTATGAACAAGATTTTGAAATTTCAAGGTTTGGGAATCTAATAGTTTGTTTGGTTTAGATTTTGAGGAAAGTTTTTTGGGTAGTAAGTGAAGAGAGATAGAAAAAGAAATGAGATTAATAATTGAAGGAAAAATTTATGGGAGACCGTAGGCTGAAAAAGAAATTGGGGTTTGGGACCCGAAACAAACACATTCTTAAAACATTTAAATATCTAAATAACACCCCATACTAAATAGTACAATACCTAGGTGTTCTCAACAAACAAACAAAAAAGAAAACAACTAATATTAATATTAATTTTAAAAAAACCCCGAAACCGCGCGGGGCCTTGGCCCCATACGCCTAGAGGTGTCAAATGGGCCGGGTCGGCACGGGCACGGCACGTTTGAAGGCGGCACGGCACGACACGGGCACGGAATAATCCTGGCACAGCACGGGAACGGCACGGTCTTAGTGGGCACGCGGCACGACATGGGCACGGCACGGAAGTTGGCTTGGCACGGCACGGTCTTAGACAGGCACGGCACGGGCATGGCACGGAAGTGGGATGGGGCACGAGTCACGACACGGCACGACACGGTTTTAGACAAACACGGCACGCGACGGGCACGCGGCACGGTACGGGCACGAAAGTGAGGGGGAACGACACGGGCACGGCACGGAAGTTGGCTTGGCACGGGACAGCACGACACGGTCTTAGACGGGCACGGCACGGAAGTGGGATGGGGCACGAGTCACGACACGGCACGAGTCACGACACGACACGACACGACACGATTCTAGCCAGGCGGCCCAGGCACGGCACGGGCACGCAGGGATTTTTAATTCAAAAAATAATAATCCGATAATTTTAAAAAAAAATTATCTGTGTGTATTTTTTGATAATCCAATAATTTATTAAATAAACAAGGGATTTTCAATTCAAAAAAAAATAAACAAGGGATTTCAGATTATAGTTTAATTTATCTGTGTGTATTTTTTGATAATCCAATAATTTATTAATCTTTTCCTTTTATTTAAGTAAAATAAGCTTTGAAAATATTTTATATGATTAAGAAATTTTGAATCAAAATTCAAACATGATAATATACCAATTAGTAGGCAATTACTACACATATATTGATATATATTGCATTTTATCTAATAAAGATTTTTTTAATATATATATATATATATATATATATATATATAATAAATAAGAAAAAGTATGACGATCTTTTTAAAAAAACGGGCTAACAATCTTTTTTTGCTTATAAATTATAATTAGACAACTAGACAAGTAATATATATTAATAATATTATATAATTCTATTTTAAAAAAACGGGCCTCTTGTATGCTAACCACACGATTGCAACACAAGTATGACGATCCATACCGTTCATTTTGTTGTTCTTGGTGTTTTAATCACTCTCGCATATTTTCGGGTCTATCGGGTTTTTGAAGCCCTTTTATCGGGACGTAGATTTATTGTTAGAGAATTTTTTGTTATGTGCGATCGAGTATATAACGATAACCAATTTACTTTATTTTTTGCACGAATGATATAAATAGTCCCACATAAAAGGTAGACGGTTCCGATTTTCAAAAAATAACTCGGGCGGCCTTGAAGTGGTGCATTATAGGACTTTAACGTCTTTGGAAGCACCGAATGTGTTCTGATCACGTGGTTTCCGACATCTGATTATCACCTATTTTGGGGAGAATGATAAATTTGATAAGATCTTAAATCGTAACGGTTTAGATCGAATATTCGAAAAAATGAGTGTGCAGCTACCTTTCAAATCTATACATCTAACTTATCTGGTTCTAAACTAATATATTCCGCTATAGTCCAATGTACGCTAGCCACACGATTGCGACACAAGTACGACGATCCATACCGTTCATTTTGTTTTTCTTGGTGTTTTAAGCACTCTCGCAAAAATTCGGGTCTATCGGGTTTTGGAAACCCTTTCATCAGGATGTAGATTCGTTAATAGGAATTTTTTGTTATGTGCGATGTAGTATGTAACGATAATCAATTGACTTCATTTTTTGCACGAATGATATAATCACTCCCACATAAAACGTAGACGGTTCGGATTTTCAACAAACAGCTCGGGCGGCCCTCGAGTGATGCATTAGAGGACTCTACGAGATTTTTTCTTTATTGAGTGCATATGCATTATGGAGTGACTGTCGCACATGATCAGGCACGGCACTGGTATAAATAGGAAGAGATGAGACTGAGAACAACCCTAGCAGCCCTCTCTCTCTCACTCTCAGTCGAGAAATTCTGACTCTCTCAACGTCTCTCTCTGTCTCTCAACGTCTCTCTCTCTCTCTCTCTCATTTCTCACAGAATCTCACTCTCAACTCTCAACGTCTCTCTCAGTCTCTCACTCTCACCGTCTCTCCCTCTCAACGCCTGAGGCTCTCTCTCTCTCAACGTCTTTCTCTGTCCCTCTTAACTCTCAAACAGTGAAGCCCTTGTCGGTGACCACTGACCGGTGGTGACTGCCTTTGCCATTTTCGGCGGTGAGTTGGTGACCGTTTCCGTTCCGTTGCCGTTGCCGTTCAGCGGTTCAGCGACTCAAAAAACTCAAACCCTAGATCTACAACTAGATCTGAGTTTGCCCGACTCACCTCTGTCTCTCTTCGTTTCCGGTGACACACAACACTCAAACAGTGAGTATTTACAACCTTGGCCTGTTTTCGTTTTCCTATTTGTTGACCACATGATGACATGCATGATGCATCCCGTTTTAGGTTCTCTTCATGATTGTCTGATTGATGTGTTAAGTTCAATATTTTTGAATAAAAATCCAGTTTGGGTTTATTTGGAAAAGCCAAATAATTAGGGTTTCTGAAATTAGGGTTTTCACCTGGTTTTTGAAATTAGGGTTACGAAATTAGGGCTTTTGTTAATTGTTACTAATTTCTAAAATTAGGGTTACGAAATTAGGGCTTTTGTTAATTGTTAGTTTGTTACTAATCAGTCTAGTGTGATTAATCACTTCCCATGTGATTAGTCAGTCTAGTGTTGCTGACATGCTGTTGTTGCATATGATTTTGTAGATGGCTATTGTGTTTATTGTGATTAATCAGTCTATTGTGTTTCCCCTTTAATAACCCCTGTTATGGTGCTTTTTTGTAGATGGCTCCTGGAAATGGGGAGGATCGTGACTCCTCAGGTTCTTCTGATGAACTACCACAAGACCCTATTGCACCACAGGGTATGGGTTCTGTAGGTGAGGAGGCTGCTTCAAACATTGTTGGTGGTGGAAGTGGAACAGGACCTTTAGGTTCTAGTGCTACTCCTACAGCTGCAAATTCAAGCCTTAGTGGTTCAAAAAGGTCACGACGCTACTCATGGGTATGGAATCATTTCTCTATAGTTGACAACTTCAAGGATAAAAGTGGTATTGACATAGGAACTAGGGCTGTATGCCATTATTGTGACAAACATTATAAATGCGTAAGTAATAATGGTGTAGGACATGGTAGACATATAAGAAGGAAACATGCTGATAAAATTGGTGGTGCATCTGACAGTAATTTTGTTTATTCAAAAGAAAAAATGAGACGTGGACTGGCCCTTTATGTAGCTGCAGCAGAACAACCATTTACTTTTGGTGATGATATTAGATTTGAATATTTTGTCCAAGATTGTCTGAATCCTTCGTTTGCTAAAGTTTCTAGAAATTCAACCCGTAGTGATACAAAGAAAACTTTTAGTGAAGTTAAAAAAGATTTGATTAGTGAACTTGCAACTGTTGGTGCAATAGGTTTTACTTCTGATATGTGGTCTGGTATAAATAATCGTGGTTATATTTGTGTGACTGCTCATTATATAGACTCTAGTTGGACTTTGCAAAAAAAAATTATTGCTTTCCGTTTAGTGGAGTTTCCTCATGATGCTGAACAGATTTTTGAAAGTATTATGGGTGTTATTAGGGATTTTGAAGTTGTTGATAAAGTTTATAGCATTACTTTTGACAACCATAGCGCTAATAGTGCTACACTTCCACTGTTTAGAAGAAATTTGACGACTCCTTATTTTGGTGAATTATTGCATTTGCGATGTGTATGCCATGTCATTAACTTAGTTGTGCAAGATGGTTTGACACATATAGCTCCACAGATTAAAAGAATTAGAGATGCTGTTCTTTTTATTGCTACGTCCCCATCTAGGCAGCAAGAATTTGATAAAATGTGCACATCACTTTACAGTCTTAAACCCAAAAATATGAACTCTGATGTTTAAACTCGTTGGAATTCGACCTACATTATGTTAAAGTCTTGTAGGAAATATAGTGATGCAATATCTGTGTATGTTAATCAGAGGTATCGACCGTGTCGTGGTACTCCTTTAACTTCAGCTGATTGGGAAATTGGTTTTCAGTTCATGAAATTTTTAAAAGTGTTTTATTCTGCTACCGTAGCTTGTTCGGGTGTTCGTTATCCTACTTCTTGTATTGTGCTTCATCATCTTTTCAATATCAGTGTCAATTTTCGTAAACATAGGGAACATCCAAATTTTGCACATGCTTGTATAGATATGGAAGGAAAATTCAAAAAATATTATGAGGAAATGCCACATATATTTATGTTAGCTGCAATAATGGACCCTAGGATGAAGTTAGAAGGTGTTAGCTTGCTCTTAAGAGAGATTGGTACGAATTTAGGGATTGCTACTTTACCTTCTTCTGCTGATGTGAATGATTTATTGACTACCATGTATGCTAAATATGACTCTAAGTTTCGTTCTAATGCTGCTGCCTGTACTGCTGCTCCTTTAACATCTTCTACAAGTACCAATGATGAATTTTGGGATTTTGTTAGTTCAAATTCAGGAATAGGAAGTAGCACTGTAACTTCACGCATTGAACTTGAGAAATATTTAGACCTAGAATCTGTTAACGTGAATGACAGGCGTGATTTTGATGTCTTAGCTTGGTGGGAAAAAAATGAAAATAAATATCCCGTTCTTTCAATCATGGCACGTGATCTACTAACCCCTCCTGTGTCTACAGTGGCATCCGAATCTGCTTTTAGTGCAGGTAAAAGAGTTTTGGATGAGAGGAGGAGCAGACTAGCTCCAGACATTTTGGATTGTCTCATATGCTTGAAAGATTGGGAGGATGCACGCCTTGGAATTCAAATACGCTCAGCTAAAGATGAATTCAGAGGCTATTTTGCAGATTCTGATATAGACAGTGATTAGGGGACCTGCTGGCATTTGGTTTGATTCTATTATTCATTTATTATGCTGGGGTTGTATCTGTGGCTTATTCATTTCAATATTGTGTTGTGGCAACTTATGAATGCCTTATTCATTTCAGTAAGTGGGCTGAAGTGGATGTTGTGGCAACTTATGAAGGCCTTAAATGGCAACATGATGTTGCCCCTGCTTCAGTTTTTGGCTATGATGTATTTTCTTAACTAATATGCTGAGCCTAAGTTTTGCTGCATGCCTTGTGGTCTGTTTAGCTTCACTTAACTGAAGTGGATGTTGCCTGCATGTGTTGTGGTGTGTGTGTGTGTGTGTGGCAGTGTGGTGTTTTGTGGCTTATTCATTTCAGTAAGTGGGCTGAAGTGGATGTTGTGGCAACTTATGAAGGCCTTAAATTGTTGCCCCCGTTTCAGTTTTTGGCTATGATGTATTTTCTTAACTAATATGCTGAGCCTAAGTTTTGCTGCATGCCTTGTGGTTTGTTTAGCTTCAGTTAACTGAAGTGGATGTTGCCTGGATGCGTTGTGGGGTGTGTGTCAGTGTGTGTGTGTGTGTGTGTGTGTGTGTGTGTGTGTGTGGCAGTGTGGTGTGTGTGTGTCTCCTTTTAGTCTGAAATGAATAAGCCACAGATACAACCCCAGTTTTTGGCTAAGCGAAGTGTGATTGTGTTGCAACTTATGAAGGCCTTAATGGCAACTTAACGTTGCCGCATCCATTTCAGTTTCTGGCTATGATGATAAAAAAAACACTAATGTCTGAGCCGTAGTCGTATTGTTATGAACTATGAAGTGGTGTTGCAACTTATGAAGGCCATAATGGCAACTTAACGTTGCACCCATTTCAATTTTCTGCTATGATGATAAAAGGGACTAATATCTGAGCAGAATTCAATTTTCTTATTCATTTTCCTTGTTCATTTGGCTTTCATATACCTGTTTTCTGCTGGCCTGCTGCTGCTGGTGCTAGTTCTTGTTTTGTAGGACATCGTAGACGCCAAAAACACTTATGTGCTGGAAATAGTTTTAACCAGTTTTGTTGAGAAACTGAATGCTCCAATCCTTACTATTTCACGTATTTAATTTTGGTATTCAAACAGATCAAACTGCGTATTTTGAATCTAAGAACAGTAAAGATTCGAATTTACCCAAAAAAAACAGTAAAGATTCGAGTAGTTTATGTGTTAGTAGCTCGTATTTAGCTTGGTGGATACCTCTAACCTGGTTTTATGCCTAACCTGAGGTGTAACGAAGCCAGGCTAAATATTGAGTTTGTTTTTTGTTAGTATAGTTGCTTATACCCGTAATGACCTTGCCTTCGGAATAAGGTCGGAAACCTTAAGCGTAGGGCTTGATCGTCGGTAGCAATAAACCGATAAGACCGGGATCGTACCACAGGGATTCAGAGATAGCTTAATTGGATTGTAGGATTTTTGTAAGGTTTTCGGCGTTTAAGACGGCCAACTGTCGGTTTTGCTTTAGAGAATGGAAAACGATAGTGAAAAGACTAGAAAAACGGTTTGTGCTTGGTAAAAACAAGCGGCATGGTTTAGGGGCTCAAACCGCCCGATGACTTAGCTAATTCAGCCGTTTCTTTCTAACAACTCCAAGTCAAGGCATAGACAAACTTAGCTTGAAGCACTCAACGCTAAAAGTCAAGCATAACCATGGCATTAGCTCAGAAATGACTTAATCTCATTTGGAAATCACTTAAATCAAACGCCAGTAGCGTTAAAAGCTCCTAGCCTCGTATGCAAGACGAAGGTATTAGCCCCGGCCAACACACGATCAAAGAAGGTATTAGCCCCTTTGGTTTGGCCGAAAATTAGAGATTAAGCCTTTCCCTTACTAAAATCATGATCAAGTTATAGAGAAACTACTAAAACAACTAAACAATGGGAGAGAGATTACCCCATGACCATGCCTAGAAGACTACTCACTCATAGTAAAAAGACTAGAAAGCATGCTAGGAAAGGTAAACATAATTAACCGACAAAGACGAAAATAAACTTGATATTATAAAGGATCTAAACCTTAGCAACAACATTAATAAACGAGAAAACAACAAACAACTTAAACTTACAAGAGTTCTTGAAGGAAATGCTAGGAAAGCTTGAAAGTCATTAATGGAGTTCTAAAATTTAAAAAGACTTAAAAACTAAAAATGAACTACACCATGAGAGGGAGAGAGAGGGTCCTATTTATACACAAAGGCCTTCCTCTCTCCTCCAAAGTCTGAAAATATCCCACAAAACCAGCCATAAAAAGAAACTTTCCATAAGTGGAAAGTCTGAAAAGCAAAGAAAATATCTGCTGGAGACCAAGGTTATCGATACCTAAGGTAAAGGTATCGATAACTTCTTCAAAATCTTCCCCCGGAACAAACTGGTATCGATAACTTTAGTTGAAGTTATCGATACCCTACAGGCTGGAATCCTTCTGGACCAAGATGAGACAATTGGTATCGATACCAATTGTTGAGGTATCGATAACAATATGCAAAACTGCAGATTCCAAGTCGAGGCTTCAGCTTCAGCAAACAGCTCCCAGCAACTTCCAGCTTCTTAGCACTTATTTTCATTCTCTAAACTTAAGTAAAGACTACATTTTAAACCTTTCTTTTACCTTTCTTTACTTTAATTTTATTTAATGAAAATAAGAAAGTACCCCCCATTTGGAAACAATGGCATTACCAGAATTTCAAGATTTCAATTAAATCAAAATGTCGACCCCCCACTTTTAGTGTAAAATGGAAAACTGCACATTTTTCTCTAGAGGAAATGGCTCAAAACATGACCTTGCTCTTCAAATAAAACCTTGCAACTTTGTAGTTACTCTTAGAAAAATTCAAGGATCAATTACCGCCATTTTTAATCTCGAAAATCGATACTTTTTCAGAAAGTCATTTTTCCATACTTAGACAGATTTTAAGGGGCCGACAGGGTCTTCGGGTACTTGGAAGCACTTGAGCCGTTCATGGCGTCAAACTACGCCTTATTTGCACGTTTTACCTGAAATATACAAAAACCACACCTTACGTGCAATACCGCTATAAAAGCTAAATAAACATAAGTAAAAGCAAGATAGAACGGGACTAGTCGCACCAATTATCTACAATATTGGGTGCCCATCAATAGTTAGTTTTATTTGATTGCATTGCTTAGCCGAGGTGGTGGCATAACCCCTCGCATATTCTGTTTGCTGCCCCATTTTGCTGGTAATAGTAGACCCAACAAGCACCAGTTGTTCATTACATGATTTGCTGCTATGGAGCAGTCTGTGGCTCCTATTACCTTATGTTACTTTTCTGTTATGGCTGTTATTACTTTGAGAATCAGAGTGCTATAGCCTCATTTTGCTGCTGTTCATTGCTGCTGTTCTGTTCTGATATGGCATTGCTGCTGTTCTGTTCTGATATGGCATAGTGCAACTGCATCCTTTTGTTTTGCCTAACCAATAGGGGCTGTCATTGGGATCTCCCTTCGTAGAGGGGGATGTCCTCTGCAATGTTTTTTGTGTCTAGTCCAGCTGTATCTGCTACTTACTCGTGGCTGCTACTGCTACTTGCCTACTGCAACTACTTGCTTACAAGTCAGTTTATCTGCTGCTATTGCTTATGCTCCAGTTGAGCTGTGGTGCCTTTGCTGTGCTGTGGTGCCTTTGCTTGGGTAACTCAACAGCTTGCTGCTAATGGCAGCAGCTGGCTGCCCAGTCCTTATGCTATGGCTGCCCAGGCAGTCCTTATGCTATTTTGATTATGCTTTGCTAATACTTAGATGTCCAGGCAGTTCTTGTAATACTTAGATCTATTTTAATCTATCTTGCTACTGCCAGGCAGTTCTTGTTCTGCCCATTACTTCCATGTCACTTTTGTAATACTTAGATGTCCAAGCTCTGGCTTTGACTTTCATTAAGGCGTTGTTTTCCTTCCCTCTTACTAGATGGATTGGAAACATCGCATTTCACTTATCCCATGTAGCCACTTGGCGTAGGTAATTTTCTCTTCTTTTGTTTTCAAAGGGATGATCCTATTACATTAGATGAGATCAACTTTATCCTTGGCCTTTTAATAATTTATGCAACAAGCCAACAACTTATTTGAACTTTTGATCAGAGAACACGTCCCAATACTTAGAATTGAAGTATAACATTACGATCAAAAACCTACAGTGGCTTTACGGTTTTCCAAATAACTTGCTTGAGGGATTTGAAAATTGACATAAAAGACTTGAGGGATTTGAAAATTGACATAAAAGCATAAAATTTCAAACACTTACTGTGTAGTCCATTGGCTGGCTGGCTCAGCCTGGCTGCCCTCATTTCTTTTCTTTTCCAAGTTTACCCTACATTTTGGTTTTGGGAGTTTATAAACAAAAATTCGAGTTTTGATTTTTTGGCGTGCATACACTACTCTGCGATTGCGAATCCTACAATATCAACGATTTACATTAATATAATAAATGCACAGTGAAACCCATAATGGCAAGGCGAAAAACTCGGTTTTCACTGCTGGCGGAAAAAAATTATTAAACTCTTTGGTCTTTATTACTTATTAGGGTCCGATTTTTTTGTAGACGAAAATCGGTTGCCGGTTGGTGATGTGTATACGAAAATCGATGGCACAACATGGCACGGCACAACACACGACACGATTAAGGGCCGGCACAGCACGACATGAACCGACAAAAAAGGGCACGGCACGACCCGACAAAGCAAAATGGCCCACTACGGCACGGGCACGGTATGGCACGGCATGCTATGGCACGATGAAGTAAACAGGCACGGTACGGCACGACACGAAGCACGGTTGGCACGGAAAAAAATTGGCACGGCACGGCACGACAGGCACGTTTGACACCTCTACATACGCCCACACTTAAATCCGTCTCTGATACCTACAATTCTTTCCTAATCAACATGGGGAAGGATCTTTCCCCCAAACTAGCTCGAACCCTCTCTCTTGCTAGTTTGGAAAATAATTAGGTGCTCTTGGGATACGGTCGCGTGGCGCCTCAGGATCCTTGACCACAACTAATCAATTTGGGGGGAAAAAAATTGCAAAACGGCACTCCCTTAATTCCCTAGGATAATGACAAAGCTTAGGGGACAGTTTTCAGACTTTTTTGTTCTGTGTGTGTGTGGAAGCATATCTACATTCAATGACATCAAGGAATAGTTTTATGGATTTCTAAGCAGTACTAACCTTGGATTCGAAATTATCTGTAGGGCATAGCATATCTTTTATGCTTTATTTTCTTTTAAGGCATGATCATGATTCAATTTTGTGGCTACTAAGGTTAAGACAACACAGACATTTCATGCTCCAACAATTGAGAACAAGATAAAGGTGAGAAACTCTCTAGAGGTGGAGGCTCAACCTCAGTCACATAATCTGCGTGCACGTGCGTGAGTGAGAGCAGAAACACAGGTACGAACGTGAAAGCGTCTTTTAAAATTATTCTAGAACACTAAAATTCGACAAGGCGAGGATTGAGAGTGCGAACGGAAGAGTACCCTAGTTTCTCTCACACTGTTTTGTAATGTTATCTTATTTTGATGTTATCAATATAATGGTACTTTCTTTGTTGATAAAAAAAAGAAGAAAGAAACGAAAGACCCTGGTGACCTAGTGAAGAATTATGGGACTAAGGGCTCGACCATGTTTCAGATTCCATCGGTTTGATGTTCATAATTCGTTTCGTTCATGACCACGGAGCCCGGCCGACCCATTTGCTAGCATTATCTGCTTTCCAACCCGGTTCATATTCTATAATTTTCTGTACGAAGAGGTTCTGGGACTTTAGGTTTAATCGTGTGAGAAACTTGACTCATTACATAGTATTCTCTTTTTTTAATCGCAACTTCCGTAGACTTAAAGCCAAACCATATAAATCGGAGGTCAAATCGCCTGTACAGATTCCTCTATACCTTTGTTTGTACTTTCAGCCGCAAAATCGTATAAAAGTATGTCACCAGACCTGGTGCCCTTAAATCGTTATTACATCTTGTTTGATTGCTCTGTTTTCTAGTACTTCTCGATTGTGCTATTTGTCACAACACAATATACTATACTATATACACGTTTTTAGATAGTCGAATTAGCCACCAAAAGTGGTGGATCGATCTTGAGCCAAATTTAGAAATGGTTGTGTCGAGAGTAACATCAAAAGATTGCAGAATCGAAGGGATTGGTCCATCACTTACTCCTTTTCTTATATGTAAATGGACTTGTCATGGGCCATGGCTGCCCTTTGGTTTGTCCCCATTCCGAACTTGTTAGTGTGATCTGAATTGTTCATTCTGTTTGGATCGTCTTGTCAAAATAAGATTGATCGGACATTAGCACTTATACGTGGACTTTTTTCCTTGGAAAAAGGTTATACCTAAATTACCTATGATTTTAATAATAAACTTGTAAAATAAAAATGTGTTTCGTTCATCATATCATTGTTGAATTTGCCCAATCAATCAAATTTTTTTGCCATAAAACAAACGAACCAAACGAAATCAACAATCCCATTCAGGCTGATAAATCCAACTGGAGGGCACCGCATCCTGCTGGAGGGCCCCAGCTCCAACATGTCATGTACGTCATATATCAATTTATAAGCAAATCTACGTACTGATTTCATTCTTGTAAATTTATTTTTCTTCTTCGTTTTGCGTATTTTGTTTGTCTTTTTTGAATTTTTGTTAGATTCGTGTCATATTTTCTGAATTAATCATCCGCCTCGACGAGAGGAGTCTAAAAAGTATAAAAAATTGTGACGGAAAAGGAAAAAAAAAGTTTATTAAAGATGAAAAAATTATCAAAAACCCGTCTTATTTATTTAAAGTGCCGTCTTAATTATTTGAATTTTTTCAACATCGGTCCGTATTTTTATACTTTTCCGATTCGTCTTGTCGAGACGAACGAATAACCCCAGAAATTACGACGAAAAGCTAAACAAAATGCTAAAAAAAATAAAAAAATATCGAAATCAGTGTCAGAGTTATTGTTTGATATGGTGAAAGAAGTCAGCTAAAACAAAAGCTGGACGTGTCACTTTGTTTGGATCTAGCTTATGCATGTTTCCCACTTGGGAGCCCTGTTTTAATGCACTTACTTGATTGAACTTATTTGGTTCATGTGCTTCATATTTGTACCATGGTTCATGCATGGAGATGATAGTTTCTTTTTATAAATCGGCAGTCTGGACTAGCTTGTACTCATTTTAACTAATCCGAGGCTCTGAAGGTAAAAGCCAGACAAATCTCCAATGGTTCGAGTAGTTTTTTTGCCGACGATAGAAGTAGGACGTGCGAGTTTGGGGAGAGCAAATGCTGCGAATCCCCTACCGGCTACCTGTTTGCGGCTATAGTGTAACCTACTAGTTTGGGTGAATAAATCCGCTACCTGTGGGCTGTGGCCATGCACTTACTCAACCAACCTCTTCGAATTGTGAGTTATGGGTTATGGTACTTTTAGTATAAAATGGACTTTTGAAATATTATTGGACATATAGACCTTGTTCGGTTGGGTATTGTAACGACCCATAATTTATTGTTTTAAAAGAAAAGAAGACTAGTGTCATTCTTGGAGGCAGACATGTGGCAATAAGGAAGCTAGGTGTACGTGTTAGGGTATGTGGACAAGTGTACCATAATTGGGTCTTGTGATTAAATAAAAGAAATGGGTGTCGGCAGCTTGTGTTTTTATACATTCATGAATTTAGTTTTACTTATAATTAGAGACCACTAGTCACAATGGAATTTAAGAGAATCAGATCCCTAGCCTTCTTCTCTAAGGTCAGGCCATTTGGCCGTGGAGTTCTTCTTGAGTTATTCGTCGGTCACGGTCATAATTTGAGGTACCGGATAGTGTGCAATACATTTCTAGCTAAATCTCTTTGCAAAGAGTGTTATTTGATTCTCTCATATTTGTAATCATTTGATGTCCAAGTTTCTTGATTCGATTATTGTCACTTCTTGTACCGTGACATAAAGGAAATATTTTGCTGAAAGCCACGGAACAGATTGGTACATGTACAAGCTCACCGGGTCAAAGAGTCATGAAAGATGTACGATGGACTACCCTACGGGGAGTCTAGAATGTTTATGGGGCCCAAGTGCCCAATACAGATGTTGACCTGGGTGGTGCATGGCATGTTACCGAGATGAGCCGGGTAGGAGGCTACAGATGAAAAACGTTCAGAATGATCCTACTTGATTTGCTATCCTCGTTTATTGGGCATATTCTTAACGCTAGCCATGTTTATTGTCCTCGTATTGCATATACTATCCGAGCGTTTTATATTTTTCAGGTACAGTGCAAGTAAGTGGAGACCCGAGTTGGAATATTGAAAGAGTTAATTTTAGAGATTGTATAGAAATTTTTTTATCATTTTGGAGGTTTTTAGGCCCACCATGTATATTTATCTTGAGGACTTGTAATTATTGGAGACGTATTAATTTTGAGGCAATGTAAAAATTCGGGTCATCACAGGTATTTGGGTTTTGGACTTTCTCTCAACGCACGGTCCCCAATAAATTTTTTCTCAATCACTACTCTCATTTCTCTCCACTCAAAATCCAAAATCCAAATACCAAAACGAACAACGTCATAGCTTTTGGGTTTGAAAAACTTGATTAGTACTCGACTCAAAGATCCCACATCGTTGTTTGCAAACCTTACCATATATATACATCGTTAGTCTTCGTTCGAGGACATGCTGAAAGGTTCAAAAGTTGGTATGAGCCGTGGATGTAGACATTCTTGTCGAATCACCGATCACGTAAATTTTCATGCCATGCTTTCTTATTCGGATTGATCTTTATTCTTGGTGCAATGTGCTTATTTTGTTCGTAGCCTACCAGTAATATGCTTCAACTCAAAACTTGGAACTATGAGATCATGTGCATATCTGTAAGATCCTTCAGGGGCAATAAATATTTCGTCATTGTGAGAGTGCTATTCACCCTCATAAAAAGGATCGATGTTCCTTTGCTTTTACCTACCTATAAAGTTGGTGTACAGTGTACACTACCCACTATGTATGGGCCCCAAACCGGGTTCTACTTCTACTTCTACTTCGATGATTAGATCTGTTTATTTTTGTAAAACTTAATTGTTCAAGTTTTCGAGTAAAAAAAATCAGCTCTGAGACATGCATCGTCAACGGTGACATTGATCTCCTTTGAAACCACTAAATCAGAAGTGGATTGAACCCGAGATAAGTAACAGAAAGACGATTCGAAAAGGAGAATTTATAACTGAGATAAAATAGCATAAATATTGAAGAATGCTGGAATCAATTGTGTATGGGTAACTCTAAACAACATTAATCTTGGCATAGATTTAGGGTGAATGAATGTCCTTGCAAAATTCCTGTCCATGGGAAAAAGTTGAATAGTTTTCGTTTGTTTGAAGAAAACAAAGATGCACCCAAGAAATTATCCATCTTTTTGTCCTTTGAATCCAAAAGCTTGAAAAAGAAGATTGGTATTGACTTAATTGTTCCTTTTCCCTTAATGTTGTGCTTACATTTGATAAGATGAGAGAACAGTTTTTGAACTTGCAAGAAAGCACAGGATTTTTTGAAAATGGCAGCACCATTACAGGTTCACTTTCTGCATGCCTTTGGCCTACCATTAAGTGGGGAAAGCAGCTATGCAAGAGAATAGAGATATATACCAAGTGGCGGAGCTAGGATTTTGATTCGAGGGGGGTCGGATTAATAGACATATATTTTTTACCGAAACGTATATTTATTACGGTATATCATATAATTTTCGATTTACAATACATTACATTTGTATATTGAATGGATTCTAGCCTAATGCAGTTTAAATATACCAATCATTTCGTTTTTTTTAGACAACTTCAACAGTCACGTGATTATTTTATATTTATGAAAAAATTGAGAAATAAGAACGTAAAATAACCGGTGTTTTACCAAATCAAATCAAAATTATTAAGACTATAAATAGCTATACACGAATAATTATCAATAATATTTAGGTATGTACAAAATAAAAAATTTAATACTCGGAAGCTCGGAAGGGGTCGGGGGGCCGGGGCCAACCCCCGGGCCCCAAGGTAGCTCTGTCATACCCTGTTTATACTGCATTGTTTGCTTTTACAATGCGTCCATACATTGAATATTCAAAGTTGATAATGCATGTCACTGCACACCTTCACCTAACTTCATTCGTCTTGACCAGGTCTGGTGATAACATCGACAATTCCTATAATCCGAGTTCTAGATCATTACCGAATATGATTATGCGAGAATCATACTATACTTGTACCATTGTTGTTGCTGTTGTTGTTGTTAATGTTGTTGAGTGACCAAACGAGCAGGGCCACATTGTGCAACCTGACATTCTGTAGTTAGTTCTTTAGTTCTTATCCCCTAGCAGTTATTAAACCTTTTTTCCTAAGTTTTCTTCACCCATTATGCCTTATTGTGTTAAAACATCAGATTTTAGGTGAGTTCCCAGCTTTTTGTGGTCCCTTGACTTCATCAGTTACCCCATCTATATATGTCCTTTGTTGTGAGATTTGTACCATCAATTCATTCATGTACTCTATGCTCAATAGTAGAGCCCCAGGTACATGGAAATTAATAGCACTTTCGTATGACCCTCTCCAAGTACTTTCTTCAGGATATGCCCAGGTAATTTGAAAAAAATTGTCTATGTGTTTCTGGGACACCGTCACGAAATGTCCCCAAGCTCCTTCTCCACCGGACATTGATGTGGGGTCCAAGACTAAGTGTACGAACCCACATCATTGTGTTGTGTGTGCGTTTTGAAAATTGATTCTTGGTTCCAAATGTACACCAATCATTAGTTGACACATAACATACAGAGGGATCCGCAGCTAGTGTCAGTACATCGGGTCCTAACTTATGAAGATCCTAATAACATGACTCAAAATATTTGGACGGCTGTAGCTCAAACGTTTTATTCCATATAGCTGTTCGTGCGTTTTGAAAAACGATTCTTAGTTCCAAATGTACACTAATCATTAGTTGACACATAATATACGGAGGGGTCCGCAGCTAGTGTCAGTGCGTAACATTGTCACAAGATACTCAAAATGTGGTACTTAGACATGGTCACCATGACATTGCTCTTAGACGACTGTAGCTCAAACGTTTTATTCCATATATCTTTTAGTGACTCAAAAGTTGGATACACTAACGAGCCAATGATGTGTTGGTTCGTAAATGATGTGGGGTACCACAGTGACCTATACTAGACTAATTATTGTATATTTTCAAACAAGCACGTGACATTGCTTATGTGGTACCTGGCCGCTAAGTTACTGCTACTAATACACGTCATGTCATGTACATCATTCCTTTTCTTCCAACAACCCAACAGAAATGTGTGTGACTATCTCGCCCGTAAAATTTTTCGCCACGTAATTGGGTAGAAGTATCTCGTGGAAACACTATCCTGTAGACATTTTCGATGACCCTGTATATGTGTGAATCCTGCAGTAAGCTTGTGGGTAAACTTTTGAATCAAGCAGTAGGCCATTCCTGTATCATCCGCACTTAGACTACAACATTGTCTAAAGTATCTGTATTGCCTGGAATAAAGACTGCCTTTATCAATCAACAATTAACAAATCAAGAAAATCTCTTTTTTGTTCGATCCTCAAGGCACCTTGAAAAGCAAGCAAAATGAATAACCAAAAGCCGTCCTTGTTTGGGAATTTACTAGTCCGATGCCCGGGGAATCTCTTGCCTTTAAGCAATCTTTGTTCCAAGCAATTCTAAAACCCTACCTTTCTCCCTCTGGTGGGACGAATTTTAAAGCCACAAAATCCTCTTCTCCGATTCATGCTGATCCTCTGCACAACTCCTTTTTCGCTTCATCGACAATGGCGGTGACACATGCTGATCTTGCACCAAGTCGCCAGAGAACGGATTTGGGCAGCAAGACCGGTGCGTTTATCATTGTCTTGTCGATACTGTTTGGCCTATTGTGTTTCATCCTCTGTCTCATAGCCGAAGCTAGCCGCTCTGAGGTAATTCTTTCTCACGTGAATAACTATAATTCACATCAGTAAGCAGGAACGAATGCCTTAGAAAGTGTGCGTCGATACGTCTACCCTTTCAGCATAAACGCCTACCCTTGTAAACGGAAAAATGATTGTTAAGTTTTATTGGACATTAGCGATTCCATCTCACCATTAACCGCCTCTTTCTAGAAAACAGCATCAGGTGACATCAAAGCCTCTTGAAGTTCGGTACGGAAGTGACTAATGTGTTGAATTACCATTAAATGGTGAACTAGTGAACCCATTCTTGCGGTTTGGGCTTATGCTCTTTTCTTATAAACCAGTGCTGTCTTCTTTATGTTTTTAATGCGGGTGATAATGTTGCAGGCGACATGGGTGACCACAGGTGGCGAAGGGAAAGGAAAGAGATACGAATGCGCGTATAGCGGTAGCGGGAAGACACCGTTGCTGTGCGCCGCCGGGGCATTTTTGGGGCTGGCAATTGCCATGGTGGTGGCTCATGTGTATCTGATGGTGGCTGTGAGTAAATCACCACCTCCAGCTTTAGTTGTTTGGGATCCTGACTCTGCCACTAGCCAAACGCTCACATGGCAAGCCGGATTTTTCTTCATCACAACTTGGTAATCGCAGAGTTCATTGCATCCTTATTCTGAAAATCCTTTTGTTTGCACAAAATTCCAATTGCCTCAGGAATTTTCATTTTGCTTGAATTCTTCACTACCAAATGCAAAACTGATTGGAGAATTATAGTGAACCTACCACAGATGTGTTCATAGTCGTTCAGTATGTGTACACGTGTGTCTCACATGCATCGTGTGGAGTTGGCATACATTTAACGGCTCCGAACATATCTATGCCCGTAAGTTTGGTCAAGGATAAGCTGATCAAAAAAAGTTTGGTCAGGAATAAATTACACAAATTCAATATGGTGGAATACCAACATGTGAATCACGTTTTCATTGTTCACAGGATGTCCTTTGCAGTTGGAGAGATCTTGTTGCTAATAGCAATAAGCATCGAATCAGGCCATCTCAAAGATTACTCAACACCAAGACCCAGTTGCCTCGTACTTAATCAGGGCGTTTTCTCCGCCGCCGGAGTTTTCAGTCTCGTCACCGTTTTCCTCGCCGCCGGCTTGTACATAACCGCGTTACGCTCGCAATGTCTGCTGCAAGATCAAGAAAACGTCCGGCGAGAAGTGATGGAAGCCGCCATGTTCCACGCGTCCCCGCCTCGGTCGCCGCCCCGTCGAATCGCGGCTGTTTCGAATGAGAATCCAGTGGTCAGAGGTCCCCGGGATGAGAGGACATTGGGTGATTACTTGTCAGTTTTCAGGAAGCAGTCAAGTTTGGCATAAGGCAAAAATGGGAGATGTGGAAAAAGGGTATTTGTATAGAAAATCTTATTTGCGGACCATTCTATAAAGAAGGCTTTACGGAGGCCAATCGCGCACGTCTAATGTGTTTTTGGACGGTCAGAATTGAAAATGAATCTCAGCCATTGATTGCACGAATGAATGGCTGAGATTGCGCCG
Source organism: Rhododendron henanense subsp. lingbaoense (assembly GCA_020567845.1). Lineage (NCBI taxonomy): Eukaryota > Viridiplantae > Streptophyta > Magnoliopsida > Ericales > Ericaceae > Rhododendron > Rhododendron henanense. The sequence continues at coordinate 1,750,056 of CM036313.1, forward strand.
CTCCGTGAATAGGTTGTTCACGGAGCCTCGGTGAATAAGTTTATCTCGTTTGTAATACATGTAGTTTTGTAAATACCTTTTGACTTGACAAAGAGTTTGGATATTGTGTACTACTATGACATTGAATTTTATGAGAGGCAAATGACAAAATTGAAAAGTGCAAAGAATGTTTCTTGGCAGGACATTGTTGTTTCAGAATGTTTTTCGCCTGGAATTTCCATCGGAACAATTCTTGTAACTTCAAGTGTCTAAAATGGGAGAGCAAAAACACGTTTAAACGGCTGGAATTGCCAACGAATACTGCCACATCACGTATCAGCTCGGCATCCAAAAGTTTCTTTGTCCTCTCCTTTATCCTAGGCGACCGACAATCAAGCGACCATCATCAATCATTGACTATATAGATAAATCGAGCAAGCAGTCTTCTTCTTTTTTTTAGAAGGAGCGAGCAGTCATCATCCCGTGCTGTATCTTACACTGATGTGGAACTAGTGGCCTTTTGTCCTCCACCATTCTTCTGCACGACATCAGAAGTGATCGAACGCCACCTTCGATCTAGCGCTGAACTTGTAAAGAAGAAGCGGAAGCTGCAACACCGTCGAAGAAGGCTACATGGAGTGCATGAAGGCCGACTATGTTACAATGGCGATGCTCTTAAGTCTTAAGTTTTCTTCATCAAGCGTTGAGCCTTTCTTCTCCATATACGGAGGCTTTTTTACCTCGTTACGCGGCAGTTTTTCTCTTTTTAAAAGGTTATCCTGTGTCATTCGACAATACAATGTGTTCGATTCATACTAAAGTTCCCAAATAGTTGATGTGGGCATACCGCATTAGAAGCGTGCAGTAATTCATGATGTGTGATGTGTCCATAATATTGCAAGAAAGAGGATAGGGCTGCAAACGATCCGAACTGAGCCGAGCTTTATCGAGCTCGACCCTAAACGAGTTGAGTTTAGTTAGTTACTAAACGAGTCTCCTTTAACGAGCCAAGTTTCAACTCGTTTACTAAACAAGTCAAGCTGAACCGAACTCATGAGCTGCTCGGTTCATTTGCAGACATCATCGTTTTAGGCAGATGATTCATGATTCAGAGGAAATTAAATACTACTAGATTTGTGAAGGAAATTAATTACTCCACTCAAAGGCTATAGCCTATAAGCTGGCTCACTATTTTGCCAACACATCAATGGCCGAGGTTGGAATAATAGTGAATGGACCGTTAGAGGATTACAGCAATGAATTTTCCCAGAAAGTACTACACCACATCATCAGCTTCTTTAATTAGACTTTTCTCCCTCATTAATTAAATTATGGGACTTTTGAGTTCGTCCTCGTCAGTGCAGTTTCAAATTCAAAAGTCAGTGCGGTCCAACCGTAAATAACCCCCAAACCAAAACCCTAATTAAAAGACCCTTTTAATCCCAATTTATAGGATTAGTTTATTTTCATCCCCTAATTTATGCGAAATGTGTTTATACTGTCACCAAATTTTGAAACCGACTTATTTCATTTCTAAACTATTGAGAGAGCCGCAATCAAGTCCAATCCGTATTATTTGCTCTTAAGTACTACACGGGTTCTGTTACAAAAAACGGAACTTGTACCGTAAAAATAGTTTATCAATTAAGTATCAATTTCCCTCCTCTTACTGAAATGTTGATAATACTATTTTTGAACTAATTAATCGAGATTCATGATTTAGGGTTCTTGAGTTAGCACTTGAAAGTTTTCTCTTCTGAGAGTGTGGCGAGTGAAATTAGGTAACAAAGTTACAAAACAATCCCTACGTTTTATTACTTGTGCTTTTGGTTTTCGTCTTCCTCTATTATCCTTTTTCCTTTTCTTATTGATTTCTTTTATTCCCGAGTCGAGATTTTCTCTTCATAACTAGTCCAGTGAAAAGTCATTTCCGCCGTCCATTTCGACAGTACAAGCACACCTACAATGGAAACCGTATCTCTTGGACATAACTGTAACTATCTCAACAGGTTAGGCTGATTTAAAAGTTTCAAAAGAATTTAAGGGATAAAAGTGACAATAACCCCACTTTATAAGCAAAATTAAAATACCAAAACCCTCTCTCTCACTCATCAGTTTTCCCCCAAAATCTCTCTCTCTCTCTCTCAATTCAGGTATGTTCAAGCTTTTGTTGGTGGATTCTGCTACATCGCTTATTCGATTTCGTCTCTAACGTAGTACATGTATTTGTATATATCTGCTCATGTATATATTGTGTGTTTGGATGTACAGTGTGTTAGGGTTTTGAGTGGGAGTGAGAAGCAAAACAATCATCATGTCGCTAAGGCCAAGCGCGAGAACCGAGGTTCGCCGCAACAAGTACAAGGTCGCCGTCGATGCGGAGGAGGGCCGGCGGAGGAGGGAGGACAACATGGTCGAGATCCGAAAGAGTAAGAGAGAAGAGAGCTTGCTTAAGAAGCGTCGTGAGGGCCTTCAACAGGGCCCCCTATTCGGTAGTACTGCCAACAACATCATTAGCACCGTTGAGAAAAAGGTATCCGTATCGTTTCTCCTCGATTTATCACTCTACGTGTATATTCAGATGCAGGGTTTAAATAAAGGTGGTTACGTATTGTACAGTTTTAGACCTCCGATACCGTTATTTACCTATGTATTGGCTGATATATCGCTGTATATCTGATACGATTACGTTTTCTGATACTGCTATTTAAAACCCTGGGATTCAGATTGGTTAACAGTAATCCATGAGAGCAAAAGCGTACGATTACTACTGATGTTCAGAAAAAACAAAAATAAAGAGGATTACTACTAAGTAAACATACAGCTAAATTGTGTTTAACGACATTTCCTTCCAAATCCCAAACACGCACACAAGCTTCCTTGTGCGCGTGTGTGGGATTTGGGAGGAAATGACGATAAATACGGTTTAGAAAACAGTAAACTCTTTTTAGCTGTATGTTTACTTCGTAGTATTTTTTTTTTTTGCACATCGGTAATAATCGTACGCTTTTGCTCTTGTGGATTACTGTTAATCTCTCCAGTTGCATTTTGGTACTGGATAGTCTTTGTTGATGCACTTTTGGGGCGCTTTCCAAAATTATTGAGAAATTAGGGGATTGGTTGTGTATGAATGACTAGTTTTCAGGACTAGGGATTCCGTATTTGTGAATTTATTACATGTCAATCGAGGTTTATGGAGCGTGATGGGTTCATTGGTTGTGTATGAATGAGTGGTTTTTTGGGAAATTGATTACGTATTTATGGAATTACTTCATCTCAATCGAGGTTTATGTTGGTTTATGGCGCATGATTTGTTTCAAAGGGGTTGGCTTGGTTGTTTAGGTCGAGACTGAGGGGTTTGCTCCCTCGGTTTCAGGTTTGAAACCTTCCAGGTGCTAAAAACTCCAGTAGGACTTGTCCATATGGGGCTTTGCTCCGGTTTTAATTGGCCCTCTGCTAGTGGATAGTGGAATTGATCCCTAGGATTAGACGATGTGAGGGAAAGCTGGCCAGACACATGAGTTGCAAAAAAGATGATTTGTGCACGCCTTACCTTCTGAGTAAGGATGTTACGGTCTTAGATTGATGTAAATCAATGTGTAGATACAACGCTTGGCTACTGTAAGAGGTGATGTTGTGCCCTTCTTCTTCGGTGATATAGTGGTAACTGCTGTGAACCATGGATGTCTTTGATCTAACCAACATTTTTATAACTCATTGCGCATTTGAGTACTTAGGGTAGAACAGTAAGTCTTTGTTTTAAATGCGAGCTTATATAATGCTTGGCTACCATAGCAGATGTTGGACTCTTCTTTTTTCCATGATAATTCTCGCTGATACATGTATAGCTATGTATTAGTTGCTTTGTGATTGATTGTTTCTTGGTGCTATTGTGTGTGTTTGGTTCATCACCCAACAAGGAACCAAGATTGATACTGTAAATTTTGATTGTGTGTTTGGCCTTGGTGATTTGGGGATGTATCGCTTGTTTCAATTAGGGTTTTGTAGGGTTTGGGATATGATTGCACTTTTTCTTCTTTTCTTTTCTTTTTTTTATTTTAGGTTTTGATTGTCGTTTATTGTGCTGCAGCTAGAGAGTCTACCTTCCATGGTTGCTGGTGTTTGGTCAAGTGATAACAATTTGCAGCTGGAGGCTACTACACAATTTCGTAAATTGCTTTCAATAGGTAGGACCTTTGTAGTAGTGTTATAGGGGTTTGTTTCTTCCATTTCGCTTTTTCCTATATTTGTTTTCTACTAATTGTTGGAAATGATTTCCAGAGCGAAGCCCACCAATTGAAGAAGTTATACAGTCTGGTGTTGTTCCTCGCTTTGTAGAATTTCTTGTGAGGGAGGATTTCCCACCGCTTCAGGTTTGAAGTAGCTATGTATACTTTTTACCGCTTTGTTCTTTTGGATACTTGATTTAGTACATAACATTGCCGGTATTTTGATTTTTCTACAGTTTGAGGCTGCTTGGGCGTTGACAAATGTTGCTTCTGGTACCTCGGAAAATACCAAGGTGGTTATTGACCATGGAGCAGTCCCCATTTTTGTCAAGCTTCTGTCTTCTCCTAGTGATGATGTTCGTGAGCAGGTAAGATACAAACAGTGTTTATTATCCATTGCTAAGCAGAAGCTGCATACCATCTGCAAGCAAAACTAACATATGGTTTTTGGTCTTAGGCTGTGTGGGCACTAGGTAATGTTGCTGGTGACTCTCCTAGGTGTCGTGATCTTGTGCTCACCAGTGGAGCTTTGATTCCTTTGCTGGCGCAGTTGAACGAGCATGCCAAACTTTCAATGCTGAGAAATGCCACATGGACATTATCAAACTTTTGCAGGGGCAAGCCGCAGCCCCCATTTGAACAGGTGAGTATCTTGATATGTGGCTGTATGTAATTTCACGTAATCCTTTTTGTTAAGGAATTTCTTAGTGGACTCTAAATGAAATATGATCATTGATTTCCTTTTTATTCTTCAATACATTATTTGAGCAATTTTTGAAATTTCATGGCAGACAAGGCCTGCTCTTCCAGCTCTCGAGCGACTTGTTCATTCAAATGATGAAGAAGTGCTTACAGATGCATGTTGGGCTCTTTCGTACCTATCTGATGGAACGAATGACAAAATTCAAGCTGTGATTGAGGCAGGTGTTTGTCAACGACTTGTTGACCTCCTCTTGTAAGTAGCATATTACTTCTTCCGTTAAATCTGGATTTTCAATTAACACCTTGCTCTCTTGAGCTAATTTTTTATTTTTTCATATATATTTCAGTCATCCATCCCCAACTGTGCTCATTCCAGCGCTTCGTACTGTGGGCAATATTGTCACGGGAGATGATATTCAGACTCAGGTATGAGCTTGTGAAAGATGATATGTGTTTTCTTTTTGATTTTGCCACATCATTAACTCCTGAACATTATGATAGTGAACATGCTAAAAAAATTGGAAAACCAAACGTGAGATTGATATTCTCCAAGTGGTTTTTTGCTCATTTGTTGAAAATAGAAGCTATCATTAGAAACATAATGTGTGTGTCTATTTGCGTGTCTTTCCATGACTAGTATGGAGTATCATAAAATAGTATTCATTCTCCCACGCTTTGTGAATTTGGTATATGTTTCAGACTTTTCAGTGTTATATGCGATATTTTTTATCCAATAATGAGAACCTCTTTTCTACAGTGCATGATTCAACATGGTGCACTTGCGTGCTTGCTGAGTTTGTTGACAAATAATCATAAGAAAAGCATCAAGAAAGAAGCATGCTGGACAATCTCAAACATTACTGCTGGAAACCGGGAACAGATACAGGTAATCTTTTTACTACTATATTAAAGGGTTGTAACTGTTATTTCAAGCTCCACATTATAGTGAATATAATTTTTTGCAAGTGAAATGCTTTGAGTGCCACAGTTGGCTGCATTTTTAATCTTGAGGATTCTTTGGTGGCATTGTTCATTTGCTCATATTGTTCTGACCTCCAGTCAAAAGGTTTTGGTGGATAAGTTATAGGCTTCAATATGCGTGTGGGTTATTGTGTTTATTTGGGATCAAACAGTTAATGGGTTCCACTCAAGTCATTCGAGTATATCATGATTTTGTGACAAATTTGTTTTTTTTTTGGATGAATGAGAAATGAGAAATTCATTAAGGAAAACAATCTTACAAGAATCAAGAAGGCATATCTTCCAAAAAAGCTAAAACTCAGCTAAGCTGAGGCAAAAATCCTATTGGGGGGATTTGCCAATGGCTTTAAAGCATGGTGTTAAATGGAGTTTGCTCTACTGATAAAAATTGGGATCTCTTGATACATGCATCCAAACAAATCTTATCCAAAACAGTGGGAAAAGGTCGATGAATGCCTTGAAAAGCTCGATAATTCCTATCTTGCCATATGTAGTATATCATGGCAGCCCAAGCAAGCTTTCTAACTATGTTGCCAAATCATTTACCACTAAATTCTCCAATGAACCACGAGGTTTCAGCATCCCAATTGTGTTGTGGTGTAGAAACACCACTTAGATGGCAGACCTGCTGCCAAATGTTCCTGGAGGTATTAATTTTCTCTAGGGTCAAAAGAAAATAATTTGTTTCTGTGTCTTCTGATGGATCTTGCACTTTCCAGTGTTCCCTGTGCCCTATAGAGTGCTTTACAGCCTTTTTTTTTTAAAGGTGTATGGTGCAGAATGGTTGCTAGTTTCAATGCGTAAATCTCTATGTAGATTCTTTGGCTACCAGAAGTCCTTAAAGTAGAAATCATTCTTACTGCATAAAGTTGGTGTAACAGGCTGTCATCGAGGCTGGTTTAATAGCTCCTCTCGTCAATCTGCTCCAAACAGCTGAGTTTGATATAAAGAAAGAGGCTGCTTGGTCAATATCAAATGCTACTTCTGGTGGTACTCATGAGCAAGTCAAGTATGTTTTCTGCTAGTTCCTGAATTTTCTTAGCTTAATTTCGTGTGTAGTTGACTTTTTAATGATGGCTGTCATGTTGGAGGCAGGTACTTAGTCAGTCAAGGCTGTATAAAGCCTTTATGTGATCTCCTTGTATGCCCTGATCCAAGGATCATCATTGTCTGCTTGGAAGGGCTGGAAAATATCTTGAAGGTTGGGGAAGTTGAGAAGAACGCGGGAAGCACTGGAGATGTTAACTACTATGCCCAGTTGATAGATGAAGCTGATGGGTTGGAAAAGATAGAAAATCTCCAGAGTCACGACAACAATGAAATTTACGAGAAGACTGTCAAGATTCTCGAGACTTATTGGTTGGAGGAGGAGGATGAGACTTTACCTCCAGGTGATGGTGCTTCCCAGCCTGGCTTCAACTTTGGTGGAAGTGATGTTCAACTTCCATCTGGTGGATTTAGTTTCAGCTGAAGGTATGTAGCTCATCTACTTCAAGACTCGCTCTCTTCAAATAGGAATGCGAACTCTATCATAGGCTAGCTTTGTAAGTTGACCCATTGTCTGGCCCCTGTGTTTGCATTTTACATCCACATTGAGAATGTATACATTTCAAGAAACAATCATTCCGAAGATCATCAGAATGGAAAGCCATCAAAATTGATGCTTCTCATAATCAACTTTAAATGGTTTTTTATTTTGTTCTCAACCCAAAAGCAGAAGGAAAGAGCATGGCAAACACGGTCTCCTAGGTGGCAGACTCGGGGATCTCCTCCCCAAAAGCTAACCGCCTACAAACGTAGATGGAATTTCTTCCATGCTCAAAATTTTTTTTTTTGTCTGACCAAGTCCTATAATTTATCAGAATTTCAGAAGGTTGTGGATGAAGCATTTCATGCAGAGGCATACAAGGTGCATGGTGTAGAGTCTGGTCAGGGCAGCTCACCGTGTCTAGTCACAGTCAGGTCAGGTTCAGTGTCCATCGGTGTCGAAGTGGTGCTAAGCTGGAGCAATGTTGCTACAGGGGTCAAATAAGAAGGGTTCTGCACTCCGCCTGTCTAATGGTGAAAAAGATGCCTAGTGGTGGTTTGATTTTTTGCCAAGCTTGGAATTAGCCAGAAGTTAAGGCATTGTTGAAGGAATTTTGGTGCGGGGGGTTTTATATGCCCGGAGTCGTCTATCTGTTTGTTGAGTGACTTGAGTCTTGCATTACTAGTATTCATTGTAGACTCGGCGTTTTGTTTTGTATGTATACACTGGGTGTTAAATTGGTGAAATATAGTTTTTGGGAGTCTTTTTATTGCCTGGTGTATTGCGAGAAAGGAGAAAGGAAAATCCATAATTTCTCTTTGAATGGAAATTTGTGGTTGCTTATGTATATTGGTAAAGGTCTTCTATAAAACCTGCATTTCATGGTTGTATTGGCTTGCTGAGTTTTTGACAATTTGAAAGGACTGATGGATCACAACAGTTGCAAACTTCTTCGTGCTCATTGGATAATTTCTTTTTATTGCCTGGTGTATTGCGAGAAAGGAGAAAGGAAAATCCATAATTTCTCTTTGAATGGAAATTTGTGGTTGCTTATGTATATTGGTAAAGGTCTTCTATAAAACCTGCATTTCATGGTTGTATTGGCTTGCTGAGTTTTTGACAATTTGAAAGGACTGATGGATCACAACAGTTGCAAACTTCTTCGTGCTCATTGGATTATTCTTTTAGTGTTGGATTTACGAGACTTATTGCTCGTGATACAAATGGATGTTTTCAATAAATCCCACACCACTGGTATAGTGAGTGTGGGGTGCAGAAGGTTGCGCCGGCAATTGATTATGGTGGGCTGCGAATAAAATTTAGATATTGGTACGGGATTTTGATTTCTAGAGTACTGTGTGGCGGTGCTACAAGAGCACTTAATAATTACTAGTGGAAACATGTTTCCGGTTGATGTGGTGGAACAGGCCAAGAGGGAGGAGAGAATAAGTACAGTATTTATTTTGAAAACAAATGAACAACCTTTTTCTGATCTCCTGGATGTTAAACAAAGTTGATTGCTACCTTTATAAAAAAGAAACTAGCAAACATATTTGTAAATTTTGTAAAACTTTTTTTTTGAACGGCTTATAGATTTTCCGAGCCAAAATATGGTTTTTATCATGCAAAATACAGTAATAAAAAATTGGTTTTGTCAAAAAAATTAGTAATAATTTATCACAAGTTAATAGATATTAATGAGTTCATTCAAATTGTTTAGAATTTTCAACAAAAATACATTTTTTTAATTTTCATTTTGGGCCGGAGGAAGAAAACCCCCCCGTAGATTTACCTAACAATCAGAAACAGAAAAAGAAATTGAAAATAGTCCTGGAAAATTGAAATGTACAACTAGTTTTTTATTTTTATTTTTTAACATCAATGTTCTAGTTGAACTCTGCTACCAAAATAGACGAGGAGCACCAACGGCGCCTACCGACGGCCACGCGGGGCCCATTCCGAATCATGCACGGATGATCCGGGCCGTTAAATAATTCTTTTTAAAAAAATTGAGTGGTTTTGTAAAATCAGCTCAATCCGAAAATGTGTAGGTGCTCGATCCAATCTTCTATTTTTTTACGGATCTGAAATGTAAATGAAAAATAGAAGATTGGATCGAACACCTACATATATCGGATTGAGCTTATTTCTTCCGGGCCCACTCAATATTTTTTTTTAAATTATTGCCTCCGTGGCCGTCGGCTTCCACCGTTGGTCTCCCCGGGCGGTGGCCTTAGCTTTTTCGGTTCTAGTTAGTTCAGCATGTTTCGCCCTAATTGCTGTTTGAATGGTGGGACCTATCCCCTATGGTCGACAGCGATTAGTGGACCCTAATGGCATAATCCAACGGTTGCGTATATGTAAAGTCCACAGATCACCGTAACCTCTAGAAACACCTGATTATTACACTGCCTCAAGCAGTGAGTAAAGCAAATCGCCTCCTCTCGGCGGGAAGAGAACACCCTCGGCAGTCTCCTTCTCTCTCCCCAACCTAGGGTTTTCTACGTAATCAGCAACACAGCCCAAATCGCAAATCCAACAGGTACACTTCTCTCTCTCTCTCTCTCTCTCTCTCTCTCTCCTATGTGTTGGTGGCTTCATTTGCGCTAATCATCATACTCAGTGGCTGTACATACTGTAACCTACACGTCATCTTGCTAGATCTTGGCCGTTCGTTCTGCATTTGACGAAGAATTGTTTTTCGATCTCTCTGTTTCAGGTATTAACTAAAAGCCTGTCTGCGCACTCGGCGTCCGGCTCCGTCTCGTTTACGTGGTTCTGATGGCGGTATGTTATACACTGATGATGACTTGAAGTTATAATTAGGGCCTGTTATGGGAACGCCCGAGTTTGAGCTCGTGTTCGTTCGTTAAAAGGTCGTTAGAGATCAGTAGTATTACTACGTAAACAAACTAAGATTGAACATTTTTTGAAGCTCGTTAAGCTTTCCAACCGGGCTCGAACAAGCTACCACGTGGCTTGTTTGGCTTAAGATTTATACAAAATTCAAGCTACTAGAGATTCGGCTAGACTAAAGCTCGGTTTGAGATCGGCTTGTCTCATGAGAAGCTAAAGCATGAACATGTTTTGATGCTTGTTAAGTTTTTAATCCAAGGTTGAACAATTCATTGTGTTCATGCTTTGACGCTTGTTGAGTTTTTAAACCAAGCTTGATCAATTAACTGCCTGGCTCGTTTGGTTTGTTTATCATTCCTAAAGTTCTTAGAATTCGCTTGTTAAGCTTTCAAACCAAGCTCAAACAAGCTGTTACTGGGCTTGTTCAGCTTATGATGTATAAAAAAATTTCTAGCTACTCGAGTTTCGCTTCGACTAATGGTCGGTTCGAGATTGGCTCGTCTCAAATCAAGCTAAAGATTGAACAGTTTGCTTGGACAATTAACTGCTCGGCTCATTCGGCTTCGGCTTGTTTATTACTTATAAAGTTATTAGAATTAGAATTTGTTTCTCCTTGTTTTGGTTGATATTTTAATTTTTCTGTCATGGTTGTTTTTCTCTAGGTGGAGAGGCTTTTTAAAGATGAAGCTACAGAAGAAAAGGGTGAACGCGCCAGAATGGTGAGTTTGGTCTATCAAGCGTAATGCTGGATATTAATGTCTTTTAAGTGAATTTTATATGTTATGGCCATCCATCTCCGCTGCGTACTGTGTTTTCGATGCTGTGATAAAGTATTACTGCTAGGGAACAGGACATGCTATTCTTAATCCTAGAGAATATTTATGTGTGTAGTTGTTAATCTCAAGGATATTATTCGTGGATTTAGTTTTTGTGTTAGTATTTATCCCTTAGATAATATTTTTAGGTTATCTTGTCTTGATTTGTATTTATACTATGGAAGAACCTTTTAAAGGACTCTACCGGTAACGTAAAATTAGAAATGTAGCTGATGAACTGAATTTGATTTCTTTTGGTATCAGTGTGGATCCGTCTTTTCAACCCCTAGATGCAGAGTTATAGGGTTCCTTGGGTGTGGAGTCCTAGGGTTTTATCTTTGCTTATCTAATCATCCTGCATCAATTGCATATATGTACTAGCATACATCTAGTCTAGTCCAGTTTACAGTATATTACAATTACTGGGCTATCTGGTGGTGCCTGTATTTTGACCGTTGCAGGTTTGAGCTAGTTCTGTACCAGTATTGCAGATCTTGGATTATAGTTTTCCCATTGTTTCTTGGTAGCCTAGGCAGGACTTTTCCTTGTGTGAGAGCTATATTCCTTATATATCGTCAAATCATAATCTAGTTTGCTCTTTATGTCGTTGACTAAGCATTATGATTCTTCTGTATAGGCATCCTTTATTGGTGCAATGGCAATTGCTGATTTGGTGAAGACAACCTTAGGGCCCAAGGGAATGGTAACCTTATTGTTTTCTCACTTTGCTGGAAAATCAGAAGTTCCCGCCCTTTATGATTTGGGTCTCTTTCTGTTCGTCAACTTAACCAGCTGCTCATGCATGTAATTCCTCTGCAGGATAAAATTTTACAGTCAACCGGCAGGGGGCACAGTGTTACTGTGACAAATGATGGTGCTACAATATTAAAGTCACTTCATATTGATAATCCAGCTGCTAAAGTCCTAGTTGGTATCCTCTTTTTCTTGTGTTTTGGTTTTAGTTTGGTATTTTTACTTCGGTTTGTGTGCCTGCTACCATGTGTATTCTAGGGATACTGGATATGAATGACAAAAGTTACCCCTTCTCTAAGATCTTAAGATTTTAGATGAGTTGGTGGTAAAAAATCAACACTATGAAGTGAGTTGCTGGTTAAAATTCAACATCATGAAATGAGCTGGTGGTTAGCAATTTAAGACAACGAAATTGTATGTCCTTGTAACTAATATTTCTAGAGCTAATCTTCCACGGTTCCACCTATATGGGTACTTTTGGAATGATATCTAACTCTTCTATCAATCGTAAAAAATAAAAAATGTTGATGCCACTAGTTGAGCTCTGAAAAACAGTTCTCATTCGACATAATGTCATCCTTAAATCATTGCAGAGATTTCCAAAGTTCAAGATGATGAAGTTGGAGATGGGACTACTTCTGTAGTTGTTTTGGCTGGCGAGCTTTTGAGGGAGGCGGAAAAGTTGGTAGCAACAAAGATTCATCCAATGACCATAATTGCAGGTCTGTTATAAGCTTCACTTAGCATTTTTCAATTTTCCCCATGATTTCTTCTTAGTAGGGGAGGAGAAGTCCATCCGCTTCAGCTGTGACCTTCTAATGTTTGTGATGACGACGTTTTGCAAATTCTTCCAGTGATTTTTTTCTTAAGTTTCTCTGATGTCCAGATGTGCTTTTGTCCATTCTTATTGGACTTTTTGATCTATTATATTCCATATGCTAATGTTTGGTGACTAAATCGTCTTATAATGTACCCCTTGTAACCCTTTTCCATTTCGATATGATGTAGCAGTATTTCTCTAGATGCCTTGTCGTTCCATGTAAAATATGCAAGGAATTCGTTCAGTTGGCTTGTTATGCAGTGTTTGATGCTATCATGCTAATAAGATGACGGCGAGGATTAGAGAAGATGAACTAATAGTTTTCATTTTAGAAATGGACATGGCGCAGGCCATGTCACCAACTCCATAGGACCCTACACCATGGCCCAGGCCATACCACCACCTTATAAGGGCCCACATATGAATCTAGTTAAGGCGCTGTCTGTGGAAGAGGTACCGCGGCTATAAGCATCAACTTGGAAGCACTGCAGCGGTTTGCCTCCTACCAATACGAGGCCCAAGAGGTTCAGAAAAACCTGACTCCTATGAGTCAGGATTTAGGCTTAGTGCCAGCACCACAGTACGTTGGGTATTTGTGGCTTGTAGGGATGTGCCAAAAAAAAAAATGTGGCTTGGAGGGTAGGGAGGAAGGTTTCGTTAGGTCGTCAACCTGCGGTGCAACATTGACTGTGACTTGCAACTGGGAGAGAGGCTACTTACTCTTAGGATGCATCAAAGTAAGACTCTATGACCACAAGATGGTTAGGTTAGGCCCATGTGACCTTCCTTCTATAGAGCTACAGACTCCTTGACTCTGGTCAAGAATTGCATACCCATTTATCACTTTGTAAGGCCTTGCCCCCTCCTCTGTGTGTGCGCGCGTCTCTCCCTCTCTCTCTCATCTTCAGGCCTGTGGTGCTATATGTAGATTTCCACTCACTAGGCAACCAAAACCTTGATTCCAATCCACATTCTAGGTACCTCTCTTTCGATTTCCACATATTGGTTTTGAAGCTCAAAGACATTTACACCTGTGCCAACTTGCCTTTAGAACCAGTTTGGTTTTTGCATAATCAATTTAGGAGAATTTGTGAACTGCTGCTATAAAGGAATTGTTTCCTTAGAAAGTAGCTATTCTTATTTCGAAGTTGATCTATATTGCCAAGTTTTCTTTGTGGTCTGTGCGATTCTTTTCTTTTAACTGCTTGTGGCTCAACAAGCACTGTAGGCAAAACTGGCCGATTCTTTTTGGCAAGTTACTTCCTTTAATTGAAGTTTGGAAGATTTTATTGCTACACTTGGTATCTGACTTGGTTTTTTCTCCAATTTTCTAATCACGTCAACTCCCTCAATAGCCAAAGCACAAAAATCATCAACTGAACAATGAAGACTGAGAAAGAGCGAGGAGTGATTCAAAGAAGTTATGAGTGGTCGAGTTGGCCCATAAGTTTGTAGGTGGTGGTAGGAGTTGGGATGGGGTCGATTGTCAAAGGCATTTTGTGTGAAGGAGGTGAGATGTTGGGTGTCACTAACAGTGGCATTTGGTGTTTCAGAATCTGGAATATCGTGGATGGAAGTTGAAGATGGGTAGTTTTCAAGTCAGTCTGTTTACCTCATCGTAACCTATCCATGTTGCAAAACATGAGTGATAGTTAAAGTAACAACTTTCTACAAGAATAACTAATGCAAACCAAATCAAGGGATAGATTCATAAGAGAGATAAATCCCAAGATGGGATACAAGGAGCAAAAGCTCTCTATATTTTTTTATCAATACATCAAAAAAAACTAATTAATGAGGGCACAAGACACCAATTTATAGACTCAAAACCCTACATACACTAAAGACACTAAAATGGCAACAATACCCCTAAATCCTACTGCATCATACACCCCCTCTAAAGAAAACAACTTGTCCTCAAGTTGGACAACTAAATGAAGAAAACATAGAACTGTAGAACTATTTATTATGTAGCTCCAAAGTAGGCATGTGGCTGCATTTCCTTGATCCACGTCACTCTCATGCAGTAACCCATTTTCAATACGAGCTTTCGTTTGTGTACATCCACTGCGTCCTTGCTTATGTGCCAAGAAATCACCCATTTGCCATGCCTCTCAAGGCTCAACACTTCCTCAATATAAGTGACTACTTGGTTCCAAAACGTCACAAAAATCAACTACCTTCACATAGAGAAAATTCAATGTCACCACATGCTCAAGATCATACCCAAGACTTTCTCGAGTGAACACCATTCCCAAAGGATCTTCAAGTTGTCTCAAGTCGTTTCTTCTCTCTGTCAGACACTTTAGAAGTTGTTTGGGCACCACAACATCACAAACTTGAACATCTTGCAATTGGGGCAACTCGGGAAGCAACATTTCAAACCAATCCTCAACCTTTGGTTCAAGCAACACGTCATCGAATAGTGGAGCTTCCAAATCATTCCCATAGTCATAAAGTTGAGTGCCTTGTACCAAAGGCGACTTAAGTGGCAAGTTTTGAGAGAAATCTTCAATCTCGAAGTCACGATCATCAATCTTCCTGTCATAGCTCTCCTCTAAGACTTGCTCACTATCTTCCCAAAACGTACACGGGCCACATGGCTCAAAGATTGAAGGATTTGGTATTTCTTGCTCTTCATTATCACCCACATTACCCTCAAGTCTTTCTTTCTCACCTAGACACTCATCATAGACGGGAACGTCTTAAGGCCAACATCAAGCTCTTCATTAGGATACTCATCAAAGATTGGAATGGTTTTATAATCATCATCACAACATGGTTATCTTACCTCCTTAGCAAAGAGGGCATTAAGAATATGCTCACTAGCCTTTTCACCAACTTCCAGCTCAAGAGATGATTCCCCAAACTTGAAGCATTCGAATATTCCACAAGGTGACGGATTTCTAGCCTCCAAGGTGCCAATTAAAGGTTGATTCTTAGTTGGGACAGTCCCTAAGGACTTGCTCTTGCCAAAACTAGTCAAGGAATCAGCATTGGAATGTTGATGGAAAGGTAAGAATTCCTCATTCAGCTTCTTCTTCATCTTACCCCATTTGCTAATCTTTTCTTTGCCTCTCCTTAGTCGACTAACTTTGAGTTGTGTCCACCAATCCGAAGCTCTCCCCTTAAGGCAAGTAGATGTCAACTTCACCTTCTTTGCTTCGGTAACATAACAATATTCGAAAACACTCTCAATGGTGTTCAACTAACCAACGAACTCTAGTGGGCTTCCACAAAACTTGGGAAGTTCATTATCAACATCGTTCACCAATGTATATTCAAATCCAACCAAATTTGTTCTACGCCAATGCAGAGCACCATAACGAATTTCCAATGCAATGGAATCCTTCCTTTCGGTCGGACATTGCAAACGTCGCACCTTGTCATACAAGGTAGCAACTTGTTCATTCAACTCTTTAATCTCATTCCGATTATCTTTCGAATTGCAATCATTTTCATACTCAAAGCCATCACCATTGTTCCTCCACCTCTACCTCTACCTCTACCTCTACCTCTACCTCTACCTCTACCTCCTCGTCTACCCCTAGCTCGATAAGCCATTACAACACCAACAATCAACTCCAAACAAGCAAATCAACTCCAAATAATGAAAACCCAATCAACTCAAGACTCCACACCACCACCAATCGCAAGCAATCGACACAAACGATCCCAAAATGCAACCCACAAGAATCGCAAGAAATGGCAGCAAATAGCAACAAATCGAGATAACCCAGCTGAAATGAAACCTTAAAATGCAGATTCGAGTGCCCAAAAGTATAAACGGAGGCCCTTACCACTGTTTTGAGTACCAAAAAGGGCAGATCTGAGTCCGAAATTGACTTCAAGCCTCGAAAATGGCTGGGTCACGTTCGAAACAGGAAATCGAAGGTCGATTAGGGCTGGGTTGGCTCAAAATCAACAGGGTAATGCTCGAAATTGTTCGTACAGCTTCAAAAAGGGTCAAAACAGGCAGATCTAGTCTCGAAATGATGGATTAAAACTCGAAAACGACCAGAAATCGACAAATGGAGCCTGCTACAGTGATTTCGGAGCTTGCTACAGTGATTTCGGAGCCTGCTACAGTGATTTCGGGTCATATCCGTGGGTTTTGAGGGTTTTTGGGCTTCGAAAAGTACAGAAAATCAATTGTACATCTTCGAAATGGTTGATATGTGGATCTTAAGGTTCGAAATCGAGTTGTAGGGCCTTGGGTTGTACAGATCTGGAGATTTCGAGTGAAATGGTGTCTCCGGTGAGATTTTCCGGCGAGGTTTAGGTTTCCGGCTAGAGTCCGCTGAGATGAGTGGTCAGGATCTGAGCTCAAGTGCTCTGATACCAAATGATGCAAACCAAATTCAAGGGATAGATTCATAAGAGAGAGAAATCCCAAGATGGGATACAAGGAGCAAAAGCTCTCTATATTCTTTTATCAATACATCAAAAAAACTATTTAATGAGGGCACAAGACACCTATTTATAGACTCAAAACCCTACACACTCTAAAGACACTAAAATGACAACAATACTCCTAAATCCTGCTGCATCAATAACATATGAACATACCTATAGATAATTATTCATTGGTCATTCCAGATAAGGTTGTAATTTCAATTAATCTGTGTGACTCATTGATAAACAGTTAACGTGGGTATTCCTATATATGAGTTTACATAAGTACAAGTGCTGTTGTAGTTTCAAACAGCAGAGGGGTGTCGCTAAAATTGTTTAGTGTCAGTGTAATTTGTCCTTTTTTGATTTATAGTCACCATTGTGGTTTTTATTTATTTATAATGTTTATCCGTACATTGCCTTTTTATTTCTTAGGTTTCCGGATGGCTGCTGAGTGTGCTCGTGAGGCTTTACTGCAGAGGGTGATGGATAATAAGGAGGATGCAGGTACCTTTTAGTATATTTGAGTATTAGATAGTCATTGATGGCTCGTCTCCTCTAGATTTACTATGAGATTCATATTATGAACCTTGTGTCATTTTTGACAAGTTTCGGGATGGATGAGTTTTGTCTGTTGGAGGGTAATTTAAGGCTTAACATTGAGACCCTGTTTCCTTCTTTGCAATTTCCCCTTAGGTTTCTTGTTTCGGGTTCGGTAGGTAGTTATCCTTCATCCTTGCATTTGCATCTCTATGATTCCCATTGTATCAAGATCCTACTTTCATTGGCATTTATTATGGAGAATGAGATATAACACTCTACATTAATGCAGAGAAATTCAAGTCTGACTTAATGAAGATTGCAATGACTACTTTGAGCTCTAAAATCCTCTCTCAGGATAAGGAACATTTTGCAAAACTGGCTGTTGATGCTGTGATGAGGCTAAAGGTGAGGAGGTGACACATATTTAGTTGTCTTCAGTTTGGAAAATTTATAAGAACGCAAGTTCCATTGCAGGATTAATTTGGAGAGGTGTCATTGTTTGAACCGTCTGATTACAAAGTGCAAAATGCACCCGTCCATACAAGTCAAGATCTAGTTCTTCTATTGGTACTTCCTAGATGATTTGGTTTGGTTGACGATTATGACTTAACAGGTCCCTCATCCATAGCTGTGGGCTATATTTTAACCTTCCATTTCAGGACCATCTATGGAAAGGCAGTTTTGTTAGATGGATCCTCTTCTTAAATTTTTCGTGAATAAGAATGAACCGTGAGTGTTAGTTCCAGTTTTTGCCCTTGAGAAAGGTTGGCCCAAGGATGGATCCAACTATGAACCATGGTCCTCACTTCCCAATATTCACCGCAAGAATTCTGGCTCTGCTGCTGATCTGGCTTTTGGAATATTTTGTCTTTATTACTTTTCAATACAGGCCCATATGGTTATCCTTTTGATGGTTCCATTTAGTATCTGCAGCGATGAACTTTCTTTGAGAATCCAATTGTGTGCTCCTCTTGAAGTTTTCCTCCATAGTGTATTATATGTACAATTCAATTTTTTCGAGTATATGTGTTGTTTGTTTCTGTATCGTTTGTTTGTTTGTTTTTTCCCGTTGATTCTGAAGGATTAGCCTTGATGCATAATATCCTTAGTGCATTTGGCCAGTTCTTCTAGTTAGTATATATTCGTTTATTGTCGGCATTAATCATTTTTGTTAAAATGGCAGGGCAGTACAAACTTGGAGGCCATTCAAATTATTAAGAAGCCTGGTGGATCTTTGATTGATTCCTTTTTGGATGAAGGGTGGGACATCTGAACTTGTAATTCCTTAGATGTGATACAATAGGAGTGCTTGCATACCTACAGAGCATTCATTCCGCTTTCTCTGGCATTCTAAAAGTTCTAGAAGTTTTGTCCTTAGATGTGATACAATAGGAGTGTTTGCATACCTAATATTGAGGCATTCATTGCGCTTTCTCTTGCCTTCAGCTCAGATGTTTCCTTTATGCTTATTTTGGCATTCTAAAAGTTCTTGGACTACTAGAAGATTTGTTTGTTTTTTGCTGATATTGTTTTGGCATGTCTGCAATGGTGTAGAAGCTTTATGCCAATGATCCTTTCGGATGATTTGGAATTAGGATAACATCAACACTTGAATCTTCAATCTTATTGTTTGCATAGTCCGAGATTTTGAGCCCATCAAAACCTCCCTGACCTCATTCTAGCTAACTGTGGCTTTGCGAAGTTGGTTATCTTCCCAAATGGGAAAAGTTCAAAGTTATAGTCGTGTTTTGCTTTTCGTGTTTCTTTTTTCTTCGCTCCTGACCACGAAAATAAGTTTTGGTTATCCTGAACTGTTTGCTGTTGTACCTGGCGTTGTATGTGTGGCAGGTTCATTCTAGACAAGAAAATCGGTATTGGCCAACCGAAACGCATTGAAAATGCAAAGATCTTGGTGGCAAATACTGCAATGGACACGGATAAAGTGAAAATTTATGGCGCCCGAGTTCGTGTTGATTCCATGTCTAGGGTTGCTGAGATTGAAACGGCTGAGAAGGAGAAGATGAGGGAGAAGGTGCAAAAGATCTTAGCTCATGGGATTAACTGCTTTGTGAACCGACAGCTCATTTACAATTTCCCAGAGGAACTATTTGCCGATGCGGGAATTCTTGCAATTGAGCATGCTGATTTTGAGGGTATTGAGCGCTTGGCTCTAGTTACAGGTGGTGATATTGCCTCTACTTTTGACAATCCAGAATCAGTTAAGCTTGGACATTGCCAGCTCATTGAAGAAATTATGATTGGTGAGGACAAGTTGATCAAATTTTCTGGTGTCGAATTGGGCCAGGCATGCACAATTGTATTGAGAGGTGCAAGGTACATTATTTTGTAGTCTTTTGTTTTAATTCTCTTTATTTGTTTCTTTCACATTACGTACATTGAGCGCTGTCACCAATTAATTTATTGTCATCCCTTGGCTAGTCTGATTTGTAAAATGCCAACTGTATTGAATAGCAAAGGAGTTCCTTATTTAGAGTCCTTTTCGTGTCACTAGTTTTTTGCTTGTTAATACCCGGTGCCTCTGTCTGCTGATTGGTCAAGTTTGTGCTTGGCGATAAGGGATGGAAGTAGTTTTGGATTGAGGGTTGAGTTTTGGGGTTAAAATGTTATTCCAATCTACTTTGCCTTTTCCAATGTTGAGGTGTAATCAAGCTGTTACTTTTCAATTTGGCATTTGACTGTGAAGCTGATATTGCAACGATTTTGATGTTTGATTATGAAATCTGATCACTAGAATTGCATCATCTTGTCGTAAAGGGCAAAAAAGTATACGTGGCTTTCAACACTTGTTTAGTGGAGCTTCGTCTGGCTCCTAATTCCCAGCTGTTGTGTTTGGGTCATACATTTAACCTTCCAATATCGAGCCTTCCATTCTATTGCTATACTTATTATGTGCTGATGTTTTTGTGGCTCTCTTTTTCGGCAGCAATCACGTGCTTGATGAAGCTGAAAGGTCTCTGCATGATGCCTTGTGTGTTCTGTCTCAGACTGTAAATGACAGTAGGGTTTTGCTTGGTGGCGGATGGCCTGAGATGGTTATGGCAAAGGCAGTGGATGAGTTGGCCCGTAAGACTCCTGGGAAAAAATCTCATGCCATTGAAGCTTTCTCCCGGGCACTCATTGCAATTCCAACAATCATTGCTGACAATGCTGGTTTGGACAGCGCTGACTTGGTTGCTCAGCTCCGAGCAGAGCACCACAAAGAAGGCTGCACTGCAGGAATAGATGTCATTAGTGGAGCTGTAAGTGATGCAATTCAAATACATAGCAAGAGATTCCTTGTTGGCCCTGTTTGTTTGGCTGTATTACTAGCAAAAGGGTAGATAATCACATAGGAATATAGGATAAGAAAACTTATTCAAAGGCTTGGTTTCCCCTATTAAATTGCCAGTGAGGGAATCAACTCTATTACATCTCCGCAGGGCTAAGGTACTATATATCACATATTTCGTGGGATTTTGAGCGTCAAAGTTTTCAACCAAAAAGAGGAAACAAGAGAGGGAGGGACAAAGTAATGGGGCCGTAAGACGCGTTATCACCTCCTGCTTTTTTGTAGTTAAGCGCAAGGTGATACCAACTCTTTGTATCACCTTGCGCTTTTTCTTGTGATTTACTTGTGCTATTCCGCATTTACTTCAACTCTTGGAGTCTTTCCACAGGTGGGAGATATGGCGGAGCGTGGGATCTGTGAAGCATTCAAAGTTAAACAGGCTGTGTTGCTCTCTGCCACTGAGGCTGCTGAGATGATTCTCAGAGTTGATGAAATCATAACCTGTGCCCCGCGTAAGAGAGAAGATAGAATGTGAGTTGAAAGACAGCTATTATGCCCATGTCAGGACTCAGGACGGACATCTAGTTTGTAACACACGCAATCATCATCTAGTTTTTGATGATTGGCCGGGTGAAGAAGTTTAGTTGTACGAAGTTTGGAATATGTACTGTTTTAATGTGTACTACCGGGTTACGGAGCAATTTTGGGTTGCAAAATTTAGTTGTATGGGGTTGCTTTTAGACTTTGTTTGGAAGGATACCAGTGTCGGGGATTTTGTTGAGATCTGGACTTTTGAATGTCTATTGACAGACTAAAATAGGAAGTTGTCAATCATTGACTATCAACATTTTGAGGCTATCTATTGGTATCACTAATGCAGGTAGATTCTTGGGGTCTTGCCTCATCTTGAATATCGAACGTATCCTATCTGCCGGGAATCTGTTTTATCGTCACTGGCGGCAATACTAAAGCACCGGTAGTAATGCACAAGCCCTTCGCAACCACCATATCTTTGTGCTTGTGACAACAACAAAGAAGATTATGAGAACTTGTTAGCTGAACTTGGAATCTTTTTAACCTCTTGTTGGATATTCTGCTATTTTTGCAAGGAGGACTGCTTCCTCTTTATTCGAGAAAAGAAGTAAAACCTGGAGTTTACCTTATGTAGTGTTCCCATATGCGTAATCTTTCTTAGTCTAATAAGAGGTCCATTGAGCAGTGAGCTAATTAAGATTTGTCTGGATGGATGTTTCTTGTGAGTCCTACCTCGTCTCATGTGCTCTTAAAAGTAACTTTTCTTGATCCTTCTTTTGATGTGGTGAAGATAGTGTTAGCTTCTCCATTGGGAGATAAGTATGGTTTTCCCGAATGAAAAGTTTGGATCATGGATTTGATAGGAAGAGTTTCACGTATACCTTTACGACATGCCCACATGGCACCCACTTGTCTATTTCAGAATGGTAGCTGAATGTGGGATTGTGTAACCAAAAAAAACAGTTGGGAAATGATTGGCACTGAAAAGATTGCACATGATGCATTTTCGTGTTGCTTAGAACTAGTTTTTGAGGCATAGTTTTATGGTACAAAACAAAACTAATCACAGTATCATGGAGTCCCCAATCGGTGGGAGTATGGGCGGGGGAGGACTCAGAACATGATTAACAGTTAGGGACAGTGTAATGACACATATTTAGAACGAGGCTTCTATGCAGTCTGAGGTTGGACTGTAGAGAGTAGCCGGTGCTATTTCGACCGTCCAAAAGTATTTTCAATGGTTTAGATTTGTCAAAAGAATCTTTCCGTAATACTCCCTTCGTCCCCAAATAAGAGTCCAGTATTTCATTTTGAAATGTTCCTTAATAAGTGTCCATTTTGAACAATTAATGGGTAGAAGTTTGTGTTAAGTTGCCAACTCTCCCAAAAGCTGGCCCAATGTATATCAAGCTATCAAACACCTTCCCTCACGTGCAACCTGTCTTGCAGGTGGAGATGCAAATTTTTTATAGACAGAACGAAGCAGAATACGAAGGGGAGAAGCATAATGCAATAGGAGAGACTTGAACTCAAGACCTCTTGCAACCTGAGCTCTGATACCATGTTAAGTTACCAACTCTCCCAAAAGCTTAAGCTGTAAGAAGATGAGCCTAACAATTATATCAAGTTATCTAACAGTTTGTACAATTACTATTTTGTACTTTTGAAAAGTTGATGGGTAAAGAGTTAAAGGGTAAATGTGGATGATAGTTTTGAAAAGTAGAGATAAAAGTTAATGTGAAATGTGCAATGATGATATCTTCTTAATAAGTTGGAATTATGAAACTGGATACTTACCAAGTAATGAAAGGAGTATATTTTAAGGGTAGTGATAATGCCAAAACTATTTTTATTTGTGCCAAAACTCCAGTGCATAAAAGTCTTGTACACTGCACATGGTACAAGCCTTTTATGCACTAGAGTTTTGGTACCAAAAAAAACAGTTTTAGAATTATCATTTTCCTATTTTAAAATCTAGACTATTGGTTACCGAGATAGACAATTGAGATCAATCATTCTACCTCCACACCCAAACACACACCCACTTACACACCCACACACACAATAAGGGTGGAGCCCGCACACACTACACACCCAGTGTATGTGCAATCATTCTACCTCCACACCCAAACACACACCCACTTACACACCCACACACACAATAGGGGTGGAGCCCGCACACACTACACACCCAGTGTGTGTGGGCCCCACCCCTATTGTGTGTATGGGTGTGTAAATGGGTGTGTGTTTGGGTGTGGAGTTAGAATTTTCCTTTTACATACAATCATTCTACCTCCACACCCAAACACACACCCACTTACACACCCACACACACAATAGGGGTGGAGCCCGCACACACTACACACCCAGTGTGTGTGGGCCCCACCCCTATTGTGTGTATGGGTGTGTAAATGGGTGTGTGTTTGGGCCCCCTCCCCTCTCTCCAACATAAACTACACATGTCTCCTCACCCATAAGAGAAAATAAATTACTCTAGTACTTATGTTTCCTCCAAGTAGGAATGAATGCAGAATAGGGGTGTAAACGAGCCGAGTTGAGCCGAGCTTCAGCGAGCTCGAGCTCGGCTCGTTTAGTAAACGAGCCGGATACTCGAGCTCGAGCTCGGCTCGTTTACTAAACGAGTCGAGCCGAGCCGAGCTCGCGAGTAGCTCGGCTCACTTACAGCCCTAATGCAGAAGCTATTGTTTTCATTCTTGACCCCAGCAATGATGCGCCAATGAATGCCTACTTTATACACATTAAATAGTTGTCTGCCCTGAATTTGCTTATTGTCCCCTTTGCCCAAGCTTCTTGCTTTTCAATTTATACTCCAAAAAATGGTGGAAGTAAGTTAAGCATGGAATATCAAAAAAAAAAAAAGTTAAGCATGTGCTTGCGGATCAAAAAAAAAGAAAAAGTTAAGCATGTGCTTGTTCAGTCAGGATGTTTTTAAAACAGTTTCGTTGGCCCTGCTGGGTAACGGTGTGATGACTCTCTAAATTTTTCACAACTCAGATATCCGGATCCAGTTTATGCGCATTCCGACTAATTTAAGAAGTCCGATTCTACTGCCAACTTGCGTGTAGTCCAATTAAAGCAGGAACAATTGCTCCGTATGAACTGGCCCCTGAAGGAGTAGCACCTGTGAGGTTTCGAACTTGAAACCTTAGAATATAGCGAATCCTAAGTCCTAGGCTGAATCACTCTAATTAACCCCTTGGGTGTACTAAGCTCGCTGCCGAGTCTCCGAGTCTCCGTCCCAAAATTGTTTATTATTTTTACGTTCTCATTTTGCGGGTCGGACAAATCATAGCAGTCGTTCCTGTGGTTTCATTTGTCTCAATTTGATGTCTACAACTTCGATTTGGACCCTTACTCAGTTATTCTACTAGTTTTGTGACTTTTGTCAATTTTGTTCAATTAAAAAGAATTTCTTAGTCAATAAAAGAGATTTCGTGTCCAGCTTTTTGTCCTTTTTAGGGGCCAAAGTAGTGTACTGCATCTTTTTCCCTGCCAATACTGTCTGTCCACCGAAGAGTTTCAATGCCCTACGAGCAAGGACGCATAGAGAAGAGGCGACGAGATGGAACGCGAAAAAATTACCGCTTGTTGTCAACTGAACCACTAGGTGTTCGGGCGTCATGCCCCCGGGTGTTTTCGGGCTTTTGTCCGTCAAGTGTTTCGTTCAATCTTTGATTGCATTCTCGATGTACTCTTTGTCGAGTTTTAATAAATTTTTTGCCCATAAAAAAAAAAAAAAAAAACTGAACCAACTGGAGACAAATGTTTAAATTAAATGGCCAAATTGAGCCAATTGGATTTGTAGTGGTCAAATTGAAACAATTAGCAAGATACAGGAACATCATTCTGTCCTCGACGTATATATACCTATAGTATTTGTTTTCTTGGTAAACAAAGGTGCATTAAATGGAATGAAATATTAAGGGGGCGTTTGGTAACCTTTCCAGTTTTTTGTTTTTAAAAAATTAGAAGTAGAATCAGGTTTATGTTTTTATAAAAATAAAAACAAGAAACATGTTTGATAATATAATTTCTGTAAACATTAGAAATTAAAAACAACGTAAAATGCCAGTATCCGAGTGAAGTGTTTTCGCGACTGTATGTGATTGTAGAATTTTTTTTCCCTTATAATTCACTTCGATCATATACCCTTGCGCGAGAGAGGAGAGAGAGAGATGGTCGTATAAGGACAGAGACGAACACGTGGTGTCAATGGAAAATGAGAAAATTTTCAGTACCGAGCGGATATATCCCACGTGGTGTCTGCTCGGCACATCTAAGCATTCTGATTTTCAACTTAGTTACTAGTACTTCGGAGTGGTGAAAAAGTTAAACTCTTTTTTGATTTTTTTTTAAAAATCCGGACCGTCCAAAACACTTTTGGACAACCCGTATACGCCAAGCAAGCACCATGGAGTACCGACCCACCTGGCACCATGGCTTTGATGGAAAAGAGTAGTGAATAGTGATGATAAATAAATAATGGAGAAGGGCTGCAAAAGGTGTTAAGGTTAGTAGGTCCCAAGAGTATTTTGTGAGGAGGTGGATCAAAAGTTGTGCAAGAGGCTGAAGGCCACCGAGATTTGACGCGCGTCCGAGAAAATTGAGCTGCCGGTTTTAGATTTAAAAACAGGTTTACCAAATATGTTTTCTGTTTTAGTTTTGAAAAAAGTAAAAACATAAATCAAAAACTGAAAATAAAAAAAGGTTACCAAATGCACCCCAAGAGTTTACAACACGCGGGCACATAGCCCGGCTTTCGAATCCTTGTCCAAGAAAGACGAATTCAACTACGGAATTGAAGCATAGAAATGAAGTCCTTCAAGTACGACGATAGAGCCATTAGCTAATACATATGCAAAGGATCTCATGGGGTATCTATAATCGTCAAGCAATATCGAACTGAGAGGGTGGTTTGGTGTCTTGTCTTCCATCTAGAGACTAATGCAGCTTGTTGCATCTGTTTCTATCTCGAGTTTTTTGAAATCACCCGACATCGCCATGGATAGGCCATCATGGGTAGCCCAGATTTCTGCCGCGAAGCTAGAACTTGTTGGAGATATGCCTTGAATTTGGGATGGTCGAATAAAGGTATTTGACTTCCTAGAAGATTTGTTTCCTTGTTGGTTTAGACTTTGGGTGCAAGGAATTTTGTTTAGGCAAGTATCGGTTTTAGGAAAGACTCTGTGACTACAAATATACGGAGTAGTATTATTTTCTTCATTAGGTTTTGGACTTCTTGAGTGAATCCCTTTGGAGAGGCCTAGGGGGTCTCTCATGTTGAAGATTAGATATTTAGGGTTTTGGTTTATGCTCTATTGGGTTCCACCTAGGGTTTTAGTATCCCTATCGGATTCCGCCAGAGATTTGTCCCTAGATATCTGTAATTGGATGCTTCAACGAGAGTTACGGGTATCCGGCTCTTTGTTTATCTCCCCGTTTATAGTGGATCCTCTTGCTCTTCTCCCGTTGACGTATCCAATTTGAAGAACCACATATATCCTTGTATTATTGTTTATCGCTTATTGATTTGTTATATTCTCAATTTCGTGTTCGGCACAACAGAACTTAACATGAATTCTACGCCGGAAAAACCTGCAACCCATCGCCTGCGATGATCTCCAACATGAATTTACGCTGCCAAGCAATTGGAATTTTAACGGTTCTCTGCAATAATTGCCTGCAGTAGAAACAGTTATTAAAGTGAAATAAGAGAAAAAGGTTTTTGATGTTGTGAATTATCATTTCAATAAAGTGGTCCTCACCCAATGTCTTGTCTCGGTGACAAAACAAAATTGTCACATGAGCCATCCTTTTCGGGTTTTTCTTTTTTTTTTTTTGGTCACATGAGCCATCATTTTCCGTCCACAGTCACAATTGTTTTTTTTTTTTTTTTTTTAATCGGACGTCTGCGCTAGCTTGCTCACACATCGATTAATTTTGCGAAGCTGAAGTTAACGACATGGCAAAACCCTCCAGTGGCCCCAAGGTTCGGAATATTTGACCTCCGTGAGATTTGAACATTCGACATCATGAAGAACAAACACTTATTGTTTTCTCATATCCACTTGACCAAATTCCGTTCATTAATTGTCGCAATTTTTGAGCAATTTTTTTTTGGTAATGAAGAGTGGTTCTTGGGTCAGCTTGCGCGCACCACAGGGCTAATTCTCTAGCCCCCACCAGCCTTTGCTAACCCAAAGAGTTTTTACGCATAGAGTGACCCCAAGGGCTTTTCGCAGTGCAAAAAAGTCAAACCTGGGACCTCGGGGTGGTAAACCCCTCCGTCCTGACTGATCAACCAATTGCACTATCCTTGAGCAAATTTTGTGGCCTGTGTATTGTATCTATCTCCCTCAAATGTCTCCTTCTATTTGTAACTTATATAGTATTTCAGAGGAGACCTCTCTGCACCACAAAAGTATGTCTAGTACTCACATCCATCTCTTCTCTTCGTTTTTTTGGGTAAAATGGAAATGCATTAAATAAGTGTTTACAGTTCTAAGCTAAGGTATATAACCCCTGATAAATCCCCACGAAATACATCCGCAATACAACTTGGAAAATAAAGATAAACATGTTCTCGATAGACATGTTTGATAGCCACCGCTTCAAACTCTTCCATAAGGGACCTACAAGAGACCCAAAAATAACTTCTTTCTTTCCTTGAAAACTTCTTCTCTAAACTCCACCAAGCCCTGGCCCCTTGCTGTTTTGTTCTCAGTACTCGACAAACCCCTTGAATTACTAAAGATAACCTTAGTTTGCATTTCAATTGTTGTACTTTTGTCTCACATATATCCAAGCATGCAATTCATGTGAGATGTGATGTGATTAACTTATAACATGATTAGTAGCAATATCTACCTCAAAAAACTTTAGCTGTTTTTTTATGGTTTTCATTGAGCTACTTGTACGTGTAATTGAATACCACTCACAAATCAATTTGGATCCATCCCCATGTGGGTTTCTTTTAGTCCCTCTCGAGTCGAGGGTATTTGAGAAATTTACTCCAATGAGTCACTCGTGTACATGCATGCTGGGTAGTTACTCAGATTACAGTGGCAGCTCTATAAATTTATATTAGGAGATAGGGATAAAATAAAATAAAAAGCTTTTATTCTATTAGTGTACAAAATTGAACTGCACAAATAGTTGCGGCATAAGATCAGTGTGTTTTCTTACGACCAATTTTAATATATATATTGTAGCGTATATCTTGCCCTTTTTTCTTTTTTTTTTTGGAGAAAAGAAAACCTATGATTAACTAACAAAACATAAAGCACCTATGATAAGTCACACAATACAAGTGTGTGAGCAAGGGCATAAAAGCGTCTTTGAAATACATTTTAAAATACTAAAACTTGCAAGAGCCATAATTGAGAGCGAAAATGTGAACGAGGTTTGAGAGTTGACCGGTTCTACCAAAAGATTCTATGACCTAGCCGATAATTCGCTTTATCTTTTGTTAGAGATCTTGTTAAGGGTCTAATCTATACTTTCATTGACAATAGGTGAAGTATACGAAGTTACCTCCTTGGTAAAGCAAGTAATGAACGCTTCATTTGGTGAGGAATTCAAACCAAACCCCAACTTCCCTTCCCCTATGATAGTATACATTAGGATTTTCTAGATTAAAAGAATTGTGAAGTAGACTATATATTGTATTTATCAAGCTTAGATGGCTTAGGTAAGCAACGTGATATAACGTCTACTCTCCCCGGCCCTCACGTGCAACTCGGTACGTAGCATGTGATCAAAGCATGTATTTAAGAGGTGAGGGAATTGGTTTGGACGCAATTAAACTCGACCAAGTGAGGCGAGGTCACCCAATAGCTAAATCTGATAGCCTCTAAAGTATATTTATCAATACATATGGTGATCTAGGTAATCCATGTGGGATAAAATTAACAGTTAATTTCCTTCCTTAAACTTAACAAATCCAAGTGGAAATGGCAAAAGTGCTGGCCAATTAAGGATTCTAGCAGCTAGCTCAGCAAATACATTTATAGTAAGTTTTGTGCCAAAGTGAAAGAGAAGTTTATAGTATTAAATAGCTCGACCTTTTTTCTGAAAAAAGAGCAGCATGTAGCACGTACTGTGCACGTGCATGGTATAGCTGCAACTTTTATAGCTATAATGGTTACTACCTAAATTAAAAAAAAAAAGGACTACGTTTTTTTAAGTAGTCGCAATGACAGTTACTTGACAATCGAAAAAAACTTTGCCTTTTTTTTTTTTTTTATAATTCGGCATGCCTGCCAATAAAAGGTAGAATTGACCGCTCAAATTAGTTGATTTATGCCTTGTTCTCTTTGTAATTCAAAAAGAATTTTTCAATAAATTCCCTCTACTTTCAACATTTCTCTCTCTATCTCTCTCCACTTATTATGGCTTCAGATTCCCTGTCCCAATCCCTCTGTCCAACCTCCCTGTCCCAGTCCTCATCAAACGACACGTGTTCCTCCAACCAAAACCCAAAAGGTCACCCCACACCCAATCTCTCTCCCTTCTTCACCTTGTCTTCTCCATCTGCTACCATGACTTCGCGCACTCGACGACGACGTTTTCAGAATCGCCGCCTTCTACTCTCACCCCACCGACGGCGGCTCCGACCCTACAAAACCCAATCACGCCACTCCGAACGGTAAACGCACCTCTGAGTGGCCTATCGTTTCTTTTGAGATATGAATCCTTTCCCCCTTTGATACATCTCTCTCTCCACACACACACAAAATATATATAGAAAATATACGCACATCCAACAGTACATGTGCAAAAATGTATTTCTGTTTTCCAATTCCGATTTTAATTTCGTTAGGTTCTAAATTTCATGAATTAGGTTTTTGTTGCTTCTACTTGGGCTGAATGAGATGTGGGCATCGATGAGTGACAGTGTGAGAGAGGCTGTGTGAATTAGGTTTTTGGAAAGAGGTAGCAGGGGAGAAGACAAGGTGAAGGGGAGGGATTGGGTGTGTTGTGACCTTTTGGGTTTGGGTAAGAGGGACACGTGTCGCTTGATGAGGACTGGGATAGGGAGGTCGGATAGAGGGATTGGGACAGGGGATCCGAAGCCACTTATTATCCCTACTATTTTTCAAAAAAAATTTCAAATTCCAATCCAAACACAGCATAATAATAATGCTTAATACCACGTTAAGATAAACTAGCTATTTTTCTTTGTAGAGAATCGGTAGCGGCCTCAATAACTACCTAATACTAGAGTATCTATAAGAATAAGACTATAAAAGTGTCAAACCGTGGACTCAAAATTTAGTCGGAGCCTAATTACATACCAAAATATTTAAACCCAAGTTACTAGTAGTAGTAGTTTACGAGGTTCATTACATTCCCAATATCGCCAATGTAGAACCTAGTGTGACAATCTCTTCATCTTATACTCTCCCATCCTTGCAACTTGCAAGGTTGATAACTACTCCATCCGTCTCTTTTTAAGTGTTCTGCTTCGTAACTCCGACTTATTAAAAAAATATCATCATTATATTCACATCAATTTTTTTCTTCATTTTTCCTACTTACCCATCATCATTATACTTTTACTCACTAATTTTTCAAAATGGAATATACTTTTAGGGACAAAATAGACAATGCATCAACTTTTACCCACTAACTTTATAAAATGGACACTTATTAAGGGACAGCCCAAAATGAAATACTGGACTCTAAATAAGGGACAGAGGGAGTAGCACTTTTTAGATATTTGGGTTTTCAAATTGCCTTTGGTTTTCCAAATATGGAGACCTTACTCTCATTTTGGAAATAAATTTTTTAAAAAGTACGATGAGTCCCTTCTAGATTCTCTCATGTAAAGTGTAAAAAAAATAAATAAATTACAAAATCTCTCTCCAATATGTCACATTCATTCTCCATTTTAGAGTTTTAGAGATGGATTGGAGACGATCTAACAACAAACAACTAGAACTAGACTTTCTTCGCCTTCACAGTCGTTAACTAATTTTTTCTACCAACCAGAAAATGCAGATATTATATATAAAAAAACAGTACAATAAAAGCGGACACTATCGATCGTTAACTAATTTCCAAATTCACCAATGTAGGTATCTAATGTAGAATCGAGTGTTATCCCAGCAAAGGTTTTGAATACCACACTAACTAAAGTACATGATTTTCCTACTGATACGGTATGTATCGGCAACAGTGAGATACTGGGTACCGTTGTGGATTTACCACTATTAATACTGTTATTTTCCCACATACAAAAATTTAGCAAAACACACACATTTATTCTTAAAAAATGCATTTAAAGTAGTCTGATATTAACCGGTATTAATTGATCGATACAGACCTGTACCAGTTGGTACCTAAGTAATCTAGTACTGTTCGGTATTCGAGTCAGAACGAAATTGGAGGTGTTGGGTTACAAATTTGGTAAATACCAGCCGATATGGTACGGGATCCAAAACCTTAACCCAACACATACAATTACAAGTACTAATATAGTATAAACATGAATTTTTTTTTAGTTTTTGCACCCAAAAAATAAATCAAACCTACTTCAAAGTTCAAACTTCAGCCATTTTTGAATGGTACGCCAACGGTGCAGATCTTATTCCAAAAAAACCCCGCCATTATTCTTAGCGGCAAAAACCAAAAATCACTTCCATCAATTTCCCAAAATCCAAAATGCAATTTTTCAAATGGCGCCCTTTTCCATTTCGCAGAATCTTTTTGGCGGGTGTTTGGATGATCCAAAAAAGGTCTCCTCACCAAGGTTATTCTCGTCATTTCAAGCCACGATCCCACTAGGGTTTTCTCGAATCGCTTATAAACCGCAGGGTTTTTTCCCGGATCGGCCACGGGTGGCTCTCTGTCGGTTCACTCTCTCTGCTCTTCCCTCTCCCTCTCCCTCTCTCTCTCTCTCGCTCTCTCACCCAAATTCCTACACTCTCCCAAATACCCTGATCAAATCCAGCTCATTCCAATCCTCTCTCTCTCTCTCTCTCTCTCTCTCTCTCTATATATATATATATATATACACACACACACACACACTCTGCTTCATATTTGATCAGGGTATCTCATTGATCACTCTACTCTGTTCACCTGATCTTTTTTTTTTTCTTGTTCTGGAACTCAGATCTCTCTCTAGCTCTTTCCTTTACTGGGTTTCGTGATCACAGTAGGTCTGGTCTTACTGGGTTCTGATTAGTTCTTCAAGTTTCAGAATCACTTGGGCATTGTTAAGTCGATTGAGCTATCAATTCTTTCTGGGTTGTTCCAGATCTTCAAATTTGGCGATTCCAATGATGGATCTGAGCGATAAAGTGAGTGTTGATAGCCTGATCACCAGCTTATTTCTTGTTTTCTCATTTGACAGCTGTTTGTATATGATAATGTGATTTAAGAGATTGATTTGGATGGTGTGATGCAGGGATCGGAGTCTGAAGAGATGAGTAGCAAAGGATCAGATGGGGGTTGTTCATCGGAAGGAAGCCATGTGAAGACCTGTGCTGATTGTGGGACCACCAAAACCCCACTCTGGAGAGGCGGCCCAGCTGGCCCTAAGGTCTGGTCTATATCCATACAACCTGTACATACATATCTACCCAATGGGTAAAATTGATCACTGATCAGAGTATTTAGGTATTTTGGGTCTGATCCGTATCTCTAAAAAGTAATCAAAGCCGAATGAGCCGACCAGTTGGTTGTTCCGGCTCAGTTTGATAACGTAACGAACTTCGAAGCCTGTTCAAGCCTTTATCTTGTTTACGAGAAGAATCGATCTCAAATGAGCTTTAATTTAGTTGAACTCGAGCTGATCTCAAACAGCTTAATCTTTTTATACTCCTACATTGTTAGTCAAACGAGCTGAGTAATAGCTTGTTCGAGCTATGTTTGGTTATTTGGGTCTGATTTCGATTGTGTGATCTGGGTTTTGTTTACTGCAGTCACTGTGCAATGCGTGTGGGATCAGAAGCAGGAAGAAGAGAAGGGCACTTATGGGTATCAACAAAGGATCAACTACATCAGAGGACAAGAAATCAAAGAGAGCAAACAACAACAATCACATCGACAATAAATTGGGGGATTCGTTTAAGAGGAAGATGATGGCGTTGGGGAGGGAGGTGGTGTGGCAGAGATCGACGGCAGCAAAGCTGCGGCGGCACAGGAAGTTGGGGGAGGAAGAACAAGCGGCTGTGCTCTTGATGGCTCTGTCATGTGGCTCTGTTTATGCTTAATCTTTAGTAGTAGATTGTTTGTTAAATCTTGGAAATCTAAGATGAGAAGGAAGATTTAAGATCTATTGTAATCTAGCTTCCAGTAGTATCTTTCTAAGTGAATTTTGTGTTCTTTAATTTATCACCACCATTTATGTGGGTTAGTTGGATCATTGTCTGAATTGTGTTCGAGAGGGGAAAAATTGAGAGGAATGTAAAATTAATTCTGATTTCCCCTGTTTTTACTATTTTGGCTGCAGCCTACCTGAGAAATTTTTGGGTACTGGGTGGATACACGTGGCTGTGCTCACTTGATGCTCGAGCAGTCTATTTAGGTCGTCTAAAAGTGTGTTAGATGGTTCAGATTGAATTCTACTCTCTTCTCTCACTCCACCACTCTTTTTTTTCTCTTCGAATTTGAGCCGTCTAAGATTGAAATAAACAGTTGGAATGCACCGAGCGGATATCACGTGGTATCCATCCAGTACCCAAAAAATTCTCAGCCTACATAGACTTTTACACTATCCCTTTCCTCTATTACGTACACATTTCTTGAAAAAGTAGGTGCTTGATTGTATATTTTGTACAAAACAAATACAAATGTATTAGGGTACCTGAAAGTATCCATGAAAAGCACATGACAGTTACATTTAGGAATTATGGAAGGAAACATGTGTTTGGACTCATTTCGGGTCCCATAAAAATCTAGAAAAATATTTATAAATTTTTTAATATTATTTTATGGGGTTTTGTAAAAAATTAACTCCAACGGACATCGGTAAGTATTAATTTTGGATTCGTAGAGGCGAAACTGATGTCTGTTGGAGTTGATTTTTTATAGGATCTCATACAATAATATTAAAAAATTTATGGATATTTCTCTAGATTTTTTGGGATTTGGAATGAGTCCAAACGCGTTTTTTCTTGCATGGTTTCCTGTAAATTTTTCTTGCGAATATCAGGCTCTTTAGGGACTGTGTTAATGTGCAAAAAGAGTTCTGTTTTTTTCCCTGCCAGACAATAAGATGTTGGTAGTATTTTTTGGATTATTACGAGAGCAAACTTATTGTTCAAAGGAGTTGAATCTTAGACCTCACGTTCCTGTGAAAAAAGAGTTCAATATCTATGAACAGTACATGAAACCTCTGAATGTGCATTGAAACCCGAAAAACGTGTCTGTATTATCCATTCTTATTGTATGATAACTAGCAAAATCGTAGATCTAGAAGGAGACAACACTATAATTTAATTTTTCTGAAATGCTTCATTCCTGTTGCAGTTTCATCACAGAATTCTAATTCTCAAAACAGAGCAATATTTCATTGGACAAATGAGGAAATTCGAAAGTCTGTGACCTCTTCTCCCTCCGCCCATGAATGTGACATAATGAAATTTTTACATAATTTGATCAAAAGAATTTTTTACGTGAATGACATTATAAAAACTTTGTATAAATGAAACGAGACTGTGTCACGGGCACTGATTCTCTCGAGTCCATTTCAAAAACTTGAGAGAACATGTTTTAATATGGAATTGATTTTCACAATCTGAGGAGTATGTTTGAATCTTATGTGTACGTGAATCATTTGATAGAATACCAAAGAAGTGTTGTTATTGTGCAATCATTGGTCTCACTTGGCCAAAGAAAAAGTAAAATGCCAGTATATGTCATGATGAGTGAAGGATTGGCAAGGGGGAAAAAAGGAGACCAGATCCACTGTCCGAGTGAAATCCGGACAGGGGCCTGTCCCAGTCTTCTGAGCCGTTGATCTCGCAAATCAACGGTTGAGATCTGCCGAATACTTTTTGGTTCAAAACTACGTTGTTTTGGCTCGACAGATCTCAACGGTTAATTTGCGAGATCAACGGCTCGGAAGACTGGGACAGGCCCCTGTCCGGATTTCACTCGGACAGGGGATCCTCGGTGGGAAAAAAGGAACTGGGACCTATGAGGCATGGGTGCATTATAGGGCCAAGTGCGTGATCTCATACGTCTACCTCGTCAATTATTAATAGTTCAGATTTTATCTCGGCTACTATAGGTATGAGTTGTGTATTGTCGAGATAAAATCTTAACAACTGATTGTCGAAATGGACAACTCGGATCGCGCAATACACTCTTACAGAAAAATGTTTGTACTCTATTAGACATTTAAACCATACTATATTGAAGTTAAATTCATGGGTCTTCGAGTAGGAAAGTAATTGATTATAAGGACAAGTGTTACTAATTGATTGGCTAATGATTTTCCAAACATATTTTCTGGCAAAAATGTTTAATCATAAGGACAAACAATAAGCACAAGAAGGCAAACTAATGTCTAAGCCCTAATTGCGAGCACAAAGCTCTCAACACGTCACTGCCGAGACAGATAGATTGTGTCGAGACAGACAGACCGACCAAAGGCCAGCGTAAGTGAGGTTAGGTTGAGTTCAAACTGTTAGCACTAAATGCATATTTGTCCATAATTGAAGCTAATTAGTCCTTGTCATCTTGTATTATGGTAGTAGTCCCCCCAACTAATTAACTTCCGTAAGCCCTCCACAGCCATTATCTGTACTTATACAGCCACCCTAGCTATCCAATTTATTCAACACCCTCTGGTTATGTAGCCCTCCCTCTTCAATGAAAAACTGCCAAGTTTAGGAATGGGGAAAAGAATTCAATATGTTGTGTCCATAATCGTTGCAGATTATTGAGATCTGACCATGTTCGTTTTGGGTTTCGAGGTAGTTTTTGGAGGTAATGAGAGAGAGAGAGAGAGAGAGAGAGAGAGAGAGAGAGAGAGAGAGAGAGAGAGAGAGAGAGAGAGAGAGAGAGATGAGAGATGAGCGATAAAATTTATTGGGCGGTGCGCAGAGAGAAAAGTTTGGGTCTAGAGTTCCAAAACGAGCATGGCCTGAATCTTCGTCGCAGTATTTGTTAAGCCGTAAAGGTCCCTTATTGTAAATTGGCAAATACAGTTCGTCGAACACTTGAGTGTATCCACTCTACCAATTTGTAGTAAGTTGTTTAGAGCTCGTGTATATTCCACTCAGGAAGGTGTTGTGATACCGAAACTGGTATTTTCGAATTGAGCGAATGCCGTGAGATCAAGCGAGCAGAACAAAATTTATGGACTACTTATTGACGCTCGAGCGAATGCCGTGTGATCAAGGTTTCTGTTGGATCTATTCTTTTACGGCATCTCTCCCCTCTGCCTCCTTTCTCGGCCGTGGTCCTCTCCTCTCTCTTGCTCGATCTCCGGTTGGTTTTACTCCTGGGTTTCTGATTTTTGGCCTAACGGCAAGGGGATCGAGTGGGTTGGGTGGCTGGGTAGGCGTGGCTCCCGCCGTGGTCACTGTTGGGTGCACTGTGTGTCCCTCCATTTCTGTTAACCAGTGGCGGTTTGGGGGCTGATGGAGGTGGTTGTGCGGTGATGGTGGTGGTGGTGGTGGTCGTCTGTCTGGATTGGTGGGCGACGGTTTGGGCGGTTGAGCTCAAATTTTTTTCAATAGTTTAGGACTTTGTTTTGAGTTTTCTTGGGCTGGGCCTACCCTATTTTTGTGGGTTAGGATTTTTTATGTGCTTGAAGTATTATTTGGGCATTTTGGGCCCACTGGTATTTTGGGTTTTGTTCTTCTACGAGTCTTTGGGCTTAGTTCCTACTGGCCTGTAATTTCCAACCCTTGGTTGGAATCTCCTTCCTCTTCCAGAACTAATTGAGATCTATTAAACAATATTCATATTGGATATAAAATTATTGTCAATTTAAAGATATAACTCATTTTTTATCCGGTTAGAATTGAACGAGGGACTATTAAATCCAGACGGATGGAGTACATATGATTGACGGTACTCTAACCCACAATCTCACCAGTAAAACAAGCAGTAGGCTAGGCTAAGACCACGATCTGTTATGGGGACAAGTCATGATGGAGGTGGTTTGGTTGCATAGAATGAATGCAAGGTCCAGCAAGGATAAACAGAAGCCTGACAGGACTGCAGATTGCTGTTATTAGACAAGAGAAAATGTTGTTAGAGGGCAGTTGAGAATTTAAAAGATGGGCCAGATGAGGCTTGCTGGGGAGGCCCATTTCATTCCTTTAAGAATCCCATCCCAAACAAACACCCCTGCACCATATGACTATGCTCCTCAAATGGAGAGAGAGAGAGAGAGAGAGAGAGAGAGAGAGAGAGAGAGAGAGAGAGATGCTATAACTTTCTTATGGTGAATGATTCGAATCACACTCATAAACCGGAACGAGATCCATTCGAAGAACACAATCCTCCAGTGTCCCAAATGGAATAGGGGACTCCGTAATACTATAGGAGTGCACTATAGATGTATAGTGCACAATTTGAGTCGTTCAAAACTGTTTTTAATAAGTATCCTGCATGTACTTTATCGATAAGATACTTTTGAAATCTAGACTATTGATTACAGAAATAGATGACTCAAATTACGCATTACACCCTTATAGTCAAATTTGTTATGTTGCCGATAATATTATGTGGAAAATTGGTGCTCAAGTGAAGTGAGATGAAATAAAAGAAAAAAATAAATTTTTTTTTTTGTGTATTCTCTTCATAAGAAATCTTGCAGGAAAATAAGAATTTCTAACTTTTGACAAGACCTATTTTGTAGAAATGAGAAAGTTGAAGTTGTGGATTCTACAATTTCTCTAATAACTTAACACACAAAAAGTTACCGAAAAGTTAATTTTATCATTTTTCTCATCATTTTCGTGTAAATGAACGGGGCCAAAGGGACTTCGGGTTGGTGCTGTGCAGTGAGGTGCACAGCATCGAGCCGTCGGATCGTGCGTCCGACGGCTCGGATCTCATCTCAGTAACCAACGATCGAGAGCCGTTCATTACCGAGATGAGATTCGAGCCATCAAATGCACGATCCAACGGTTCAGAGGTGCTGCGCACACCACTGCACACCACTATCCTCGATTGGGGCCAAAGCGGTGGTAGACCCGTGACGTTTCCTCTTTGGACACCTTTTGTATTGCTGCCAATTTTGATTAGGCCCCACAGGAACAAAGATACATGGCATCCAGCTAATAACACACACCCACATGTCTCTGAGTCTCCCTTTAAATATATCACATGCACAGCCATTTATTTTGGGTTTTAACTTAAAACCCAAAAGGGGTATACACAACAAAAAAAAAAATGTATAAATGTTGAAAGTAAAGACATGCTAAGGCCAATTGGTCTAGTTTTAGTTGTTGGGTTCACTCCCCACATAATTAACCAGGGTTTGATTATTGAAGTCAGGCCGTAAGAAAAAAAATTCTCGCGATTTTTTTTTTTTTTTTGGTCTCGGAGTGGATGACCGATCCAGGAAACGGGGAAAAAAATTAATTAGTTAAGGTGCATATAAGTTGGCTCGGACATCTCTGACCATCAAAACCAAAAAAAAAAGAAGAAGACAGGCTAATAACACCCATCCAATCCTCCAGCACTCCAGCTTCAGAGATTTTTGGTGGTCCAAATAAATCTTGGTAGGTAGATAACCACGTCACAAAAGAACCATAAAGGTTAGGGAAATTTCTTCTGTTATGGGAAGAAAGGAACTGTTCAAAAGGCTTGATTTGAATTCAACATGATTCTATTAAAGTTAACAAAAATGTTGTTATTAAGTTCCCATAATAAGAAATTCAAGTCTGATCAATAAACTAAGAGGCCATTGAAGGATAAAAGGAATCAGCTAAAGCGATGGAGTTGTGAAAATAATGATGTAGACGACACAGATGTATCCGGAACTGTTCGATCCACGTAAGTCCGGTTGTTGCGGGCCACACATATTGGACGATTCTGAATACATTTATTTTCGGATCTGTGCATTTTCGCGTGTATCCGTAAACATTTTTGTTTGTGTAGAAGGGCCAAATTAAGCACTCCTTGCTCAATCACCACTACCAACATTCTTCGATCGTGAAAGCAAAGGATGAGTCACAAAAGAAGAAACAAAAGCCCAGTCATTGTCCCGATCGCCATGATAACAAACAGCATTCTAGGCTAACAATATCTCTTCTGACTTCTTTCTGAGTTGGCAAAAAATGTGGCTCGTATAAAACTCAATTTTTATTTTTTATTTAAAACAAAGTGTGTGCTAATTTATGCGGCAAATAAATCCTTTAACGGAGTTACTCGAATATGCTTTAGAGGGTATGTAACATTCGCGCAAACAAGAAAAAAGTGATCCCCGCTTTCTCTTAAACTCTCGCTTATCTTTGAACCCCCCCCCAGATAGAACGCACGTCGTCGAAGAGCCATGCTAACGAAACTCCTTTGAGAATTGAGCGTTCGAGTAGAAAACAGAGTACCGCAACAGACCAAAGCAGTTGACGTCGTGATCACGACGCGGGGCTCATTTTGAATCGAACTAATGGAACAACATCGATGATGCTGGTACTGACATGCATATACGTGTGGAGTGAATTGGAGATGGGCCGACATGGGCGGCTCAATTGCAAAACCAGATGGGTTTGAGGGAATATTGAGAACGTGGTTTCAACGTATTAGGCGTGTCCACGTGTAAAACGTGAACCTTTCCCTTTCCTAGATGCTTCCATGTGGTACAAATACGTGCAAGTCTGTAAAAATACTGACACAGTTATCTTTTTATTATCTCCTCTAGTTGGAAGAAGAAGAAGAACCCAATCCCAAATTGATTCGTCTGACCATAGTAGTTGGTGGTTGTTTGTTTCTCCAAGTCCTCAATTTCACAAATGGTTTACAAGCTCATAAAATACTGACCGCCAAATGGTATAGGTAGTAGAAAGAGTATAGATACTCTCAAATGTCGGGATCGGCACTGTCTCCCATAAGTGTTTTTTCCCAGCAAAAGTCTAGTTTATTATTCGGTTGTGCCTGGAATCCAATCGAAGCACTTTTTCCACTGAAAATAAGATAAACGGAATGGTCGGTATCGAGAGTATTGAACAATGCGAGATGGGTATCGATTGCAATGCTTTTTTGTGAATTTTTGAAATTCAATTTTGATAAAAATAAATAAATTAGTGGCTAAATCACCCATAACGGTCAAGTATCCGTCATAACAGACATGAACGGGTTCGTGAATCTGAAACTAACCAATACCCAAAGGAAGTCGGCCAATCTGCTGACGATTTTTCATATCACCATATATCGAAGTGTACTAAAATTCGAAAGGGTAAAGAACCGTTACGTATCGGCTGATATAAATGGAGTTGCATAAGATTTTCATAAGAACGCATGGGTATTGGTTAAAATGGAGTATGGACATGGGTATTGATCATGTCCAATTCAATTCGCTGCGCAACTAGAAACTATATCAATCAATATACTAAATTGTTGTAATCACGCTTTATACTTGATGACACCAAGAATCAACCAAAAGAAAATGCAAAAAGACAGTTTTTGGGTCTGACTATATAAAGGTAATTAACATCATTATCCATGACAATATACTAAGCTCCTTCTACATCAATGGGAAAAACAAATACAAATTACAGATTGCTCCACAGCATAAAAGTAAGAAAGATAAAAGAGTGATGAGAGAGAATCATTACTTTCAATAATTCTTGCTTTCAGCCTCCCCCCAAAAAAGTTCCTTTCTTTCTCTCCTCTGCTCTCTTTAGGAGGGTATTTTCGGAAACTAAAGAAATTCCTCACCACCCTCCTCATATCTCTCTCCCAATTCTGCTTGTAGTTGTGGATCTGCAAATCTGCAACTTTATTCTGAACTGAACTTTCATTCCATTTTTGCCCCCCAAATTGTGCTACTTCAGAAGAAACAGAGCACGCTAACAAGAAACAGAGCAATTGTGTAAACAGGGAAAGTGGCTAAGTGCACAGATTCAGACATAGA
Organism: Rhododendron henanense subsp. lingbaoense; assembly: GCA_020567845.1. Taxonomy (NCBI): domain Eukaryota; kingdom Viridiplantae; phylum Streptophyta; class Magnoliopsida; order Ericales; family Ericaceae; genus Rhododendron; species Rhododendron henanense. The sequence continues at coordinate 1,791,548 of CM036313.1, forward strand.
TGGCGGCGGAGGGCTGTAATAGTAAAACGGGAAGTAGGGCACAATTGGGTTCGGCGGCGGCGGACCCGGATAGTTCTTGTACGGCGCCGGTGGGAAGTAATAGCCTCCGGTAGTCGGCGGCCGAGGCGGCGAGTAGTAAGTGGGCTGCGATGGCGGCGGCGGGGAGGAGTAAAGGTAAGCGGACGGCGGCGGAGGACAATTGGGGGAGGAAGTCGACGGCGGGGGCGGTGATGGGTACGACGGCGGCGGAGGCGGAGAAGGCGGTGGAGGTGAGGGGCTGTTGCATGGGTTGTCACATGCGGAGCACATTGTGCATTCGATCTGGTACTTTGATCCGGCCCATGAAGTTGATGTCACTCTTGGTAGTTCTGATGATTCTAAGATGATGAGAAGCGTGAGCAAGTGGAAAAACATTTTGTGGGTTCTTCTCATTCTCTCATGTAATTGAGAGAATTGGGGTGGTTGATCGTGTGAATTTCAAGAGAATTGGAAGGCAATGGTTTGGTGAATTTGGAGATGGGTGAGGAGAGAGAGAGAGAGAGAATAGATAGAAGAGATGAGAGAGAGAAGGTTGTTTTGGAGAGAGAGAGAGAGAGAGAAGTAAAGTTGGTAGGGAGCGTTATTGGGGGTACACACTGGTAGTGGAAGTGGTGGGAGGGATAGGGTAGTCTATCTTTTGTATGCTTCACTATTTATCTTTGGAGATGATTATGATGAAGAAATGTAAAGGAAAAAAGGAAGGGGAAAAGTGAGAATACCACTGTTTTTTCAAAAGGATGATCACCGACACGTTTTACACTTTCACTTTTACAGCTCGCATCACATTGCTACACATCTAGCTTGGTTTCTAGGAAAACTTTTCTTCAGTGATCGGATCTCGGGACAATTTACGTGTAACTCAATAAACTTTTCTTCAATGGTTAGAAGGGTTAATGATCGACCGAACTTCTACTAGCATTCGAATTTCTGGTTGGTGGGTTGAGAGTGAAACCTACGAGCTTGAAAGAATAAATTTCTTACTTGTCTTCGCATTCTCACCCGACCAATTTCTTGGCGGTACTATTTTAGATTGATTTGTGTGTGATTAGGAATAGTTCATAAGCGTATCTCCAAACTTTTTTGAAGATTTACGTGACAATTTGACATGATAGGATTTGACATCTTCAAGATGATCACTCCAACAAACAGGCCACATTTAGTATTTTAGAAAGTTTTGCAGTAAAGCAATGAAATTGTAAAACTTTCGACATCACTTGTCAAATTTGACATGAAAGAGGTGATCGATGTCGAATCACACATAAATATTTGATATTTTTATTGGAGTTGTTTCATATATCAATTCTTCCACTTGGCATGCCATGTCAAATTTAACATCTTTGATAGATGCTCTGATAGTTTGAATTACGTATTTAGCCTTAAAAGAATTTGATCCAACTCAACCATATTGAGCTATTACCTACTTAAAATCGCTTCCAATAGGTAACTTTATAGCAGGTGGATGTGGTCGTATGTCTTTGACCATGTCTTATTTACTCCCTTTGTATCAAACAATATAATTCAGAGGGTCTATTTGCACTAGCAGTGTGATTTGTACAGTCTCTTTGCTTAAACATTGTATTTTAGTATGACAACTCGCCCTCGGGCTCACCTCGTGCACACAACGGTCGACCACGAGTGGAACAATGACGCCACGTATATAAAACGCTTTCTCAATATCGACCCGTATTCTAATTCTCTCAACCGAATTAATTTTTTTTAAACCTTTCTTCAGATTGACGAGAATCTGAAGATGAGGGGTATGAGTTGCGAGTAATGCTACGCACGTAGTTTTAAAATACAGCTCCGGACACAATCGCTTTCTAAACCGATTGATGGGTGATGTGATCTTGAAACTTGGTTACCCAACGAACTGCGAACATCTCCTCATGAGGTTAATGATTGTTTTCATCTCATTGCGTAAACTGGCAAATACACAATTGAGCGTTGAAGGAACGAACGAACGAAGGTTCAGCATAATGGGGCTTGACCAATGAAAAGGTGTTCACACGTGGCTGGATCTTATTGTCCCATTCGGATGACGTGGATTTTGGATGGTGTAATTTGGACGTAAAGCATACGCAACTCCCCCGAGGTTTGGCCTCATGCTAAATCATGATGTGGATATGTGGCTTGGCTCGGGCCCGAGAGTAGGTTTGTTCTTTACATAATTGATCAGGATTCGATACGGGGATTAGATCGCAACAAAAAAAATTAATCACATAGTCGCGGAGTGGATAATTTGCCTTTGACCTGACCGGAGAGAAATTAATCGAGATGTGCGTAAATTTGTCCAGACACCCCTAACAGTCAAAGGAAAAAAAAGGTGGCCTAGATCAGTACAAATTGGGACATTAATGGTCACATCATTAATGGACACATGGCTTTGGAAATATACTAGCTAACTTTTCACCAGATATATGAACAGATAAAAATGGGCGTCGTGGTTCCATGCGGTTTTTTTTTTGTTTTTTTTTTTCTTCTGCTTTTGTTTTTATTTTGTTTTGTTTTTTTCTTGTTTTTCAGGACCGGTAGTGTCCATTTTTGTATTGTGTTCTCTTTACTTTAATATATCTGCATTGATCTTGTTCGTCAAAAAAATGGATACTTTTCCTCTCAAGGTAGAAATGAAGGAAAGAGAAAACATGAAAATTGTCCATAACAACAAATCAACGGTCCAAAACTCTTTTTCGGAAGACCAAAAATCTTCTCTGGAAGAGTTTCTTTAAATCTAGACCATTCATTCATTTTCCTAAAGGGTTTCATAGTCCGATTGTCCTGGTTTTTATCTTTTCTGTTGATCCTCGATCTCCTTTTCCGGGACAGTTTTGTTTCACAAGTTTAGTTCTCAAAAAATAATCCTATCTGATGAGTAAGATAATCTTGTAGGGCGAAGAAATTAAAATTTAGACTGTTCATGGCAGATACTGAAGAGGAGTCCAACTCTTTTTATAACTCGGTATCCGATTCAATAAACACGATTAGTTCAGGATTAATCTCATCGTCTATCAATAAGGGGTTTTGGTCCAAGACTAGGTAAAATCCTAAAGGGACATACCCAGTACGAAAATTCGTAGCACGGTGTTAGATATTGAACCCCATTTCAAAAACATTTCAAGTCGTCTAATCGTAAGGTGATTACAATTGGTCTGCGAATTAATTCCCCATGGCCTTAATATCGGGCCAACGAAAAAGAAAAATTAAAAGAGAAAGAAAAAAAGATTTTAGTATCGAATGAGTAACGGCTATACATGTATACGGTGTAGGATAGGTAGCAAATAGGGAGATATATAGATTCTTGTGACTCAAATTCATAGTTCATACCATTATGATGAAAGTAAAATTCCATCCATCATCGTATGATCATTGGGGATGGAGTTTCTTTTCCAGGTCCCGTTCCACTAAGGTTTTTAGTTTTAAAGTATTTGTTTCTCGTTGTACGAGACAGGTCATTTTATCACGATACATCTTTATGAATGGAGTTTCTTGTGATATATATTAGTGTAAACAAATGTAATTATAATACGAGAATTAATGATGTAAATGAATTACAACTGTAGCCACTATTATGGTTCCATTTGGGGCTACCTCTACTTATCAGAGGGTTGTGCCTTTCTTTACTTGAAAGATGCTTAGGGCTGGCGTTTACAGTTCCCTTTAATGCACAGTGTTACAATTTCTTCTCTAGCTAGCAATGAGAAAAAATGACGGAAGGGCGGTGCTGCGCAGAGTGCTGTGCACGATAAATCGCCGCCGCTCCGGTGTCGCTCCGATGATCAGAAACGTTCATTTCGTAGAGTTCGTCGAGTAGAACTAGTGCACCGAAAATCGGCTCGATCGGATATCATTAAGTGTCTCATCCGAACATTATTATCTTGTAATTATTAAGTGTATTCGTTTCAAGATAATAATGTTAGGATGACACTTAATGATATCCGATCGAGCTGATTTTCGATACACTTGTTCCACTCGACGAGCTCTACGAAGTGAACGATTTCGATCATCGAAGAGAGACCGGAGTGGCGGCGATTTGCTATGCACAGCACGGGGCTGCGCAGCACCGCCCTCCCGTCGAAGAAAAAATACTAGGGGTACCGATTGAAGGGCACCGCCCTCCACACGGTCTCGCCGACCATAATGGGTCCATAAAGTATTTCCCTTTTCAATTTGCTAATACCGTATTAGGAAATTTAAATGCTATGAGGAGCATCCAAAGGTGTCGGCATTTAATTTCAAACCTATTGTATACATTTATGGTCCTTTTAATTCACTTTGTGGTTGGATTAGGCCTTTCAAAAGTCTTGCTTTTGGTAAAAAGGATCACAGGGCCAAGAATTTTCTTGTTGCATCCCCAACTTTGCACCAAAAGAGACAAGCTAAAAATTAGATGGCCAATTGATTGGCATACTTTTCCCTTGTAATGGTTTCAAAACACATCTGATTTGTCAAAAAAAAAAAAAGATTTAAACTTTCGCCTCTGTTGGGACTTGTAAGGGTTTTGGAGGTGTACGTGGTTGCTTTGAAAGCCTACTGGCCGCGTGGTTGGCTATTCGTTCCTTTAGTTGAAGATGGTAGTCTCTTCTTATTTGTAAGGTTATTTTCCTATCAATGGAATTTCCATTTTGAAAAGGAAAAAAAAAAATGTAAAACCCATGAGAGGTGTACAAAGATCACTGACATCATTTTCAGAATACTCCGAAAGGAAGAATTTGGGAAAGTGAGGACTTCGGGTTGGTGTTGTGCTGTGCATCATGCTGCGCACCTTCGAGCCGTCGAATCGTGCATCTGACGGTTCGGATGCACGATCCGACGGTTCGGAGGTGCGCAGCATGATACTGTGCACACCGCTGCACAACACCATCCCACAATTCGAAGATATATAAGAACAAATAAAGCCGAGAAAACATATCTCAAGTATGTGAAATCATTCTGTATACATTTTTGCTTGTGCACGGTCATCCTTTTTGAAAACCAGAACTGCTGGGGACATGCCTCTCAAGTCTCGGCCACTCCCAGGCTCATTGCTTGTGAGAGAGGAGTGTCTAGGGAGTGACCGAGATGCGTGTCTCTATCATGATTGTTTGAAAACCATGCCAATCAACAAACTAAAATTTTGCTGCACAATTGATTCATGGGAATCGGTCGGGATGGAATGTTTAGGTGCTAAGCCAATTTCTGCTCTTGCAGCAGTTACCGTCAGGACGGGCGGAGGATGGAATCCGAACGGACATACATGACCGTTCGAACAGAGAGAGAGAGAGAAATACCAAAATTTTCCAAATTCTGTGCTAATTTAAAGAATCATTTCGGGGATACATAAAAAGACACTTCGTCTCAACCATTGAAGCCAATGGCTAAGATTAGAAGTTCACGAAGAGTTACTCCTGGCCGCAAATAATTAATCTTGGCCGCAAATAATTACTTTCTGCCGCAAATAATTACTCCTGGCCGCATATAATTACTCTTGGCCGCATATAATTATTCTTGGTCGCACATAATTACTCTTGGCTGCGAAGAATTGCAATATGTTTGTGGCAACAAATGTATTGATTTTGTTTCATCTTGATTCTAAGTCATAATTTCATCTTCGTCTTCATCGGGTTAAAAGTTGAAAGCCAACGAAAATATACATGTGCCTGTATTTCTGCATTGGAGTTAATTTTCTTATTCAATTTAATTTTCTATAGTACATAATACAATGGTGTATGGCCCATTTATACTTAACAAAAGACAGGTTGTTGCAATGAATGATTATTTTGATCTAATGGTTTAGGCTTGTTCTCCTCCTTTCAGTAAAAGTGCTTACATTTTTTGCACATATTACACAATTGATGTGCGAGTTTATTTACTCCTAATAACTGTACATTAATGTCTTTGTGATTTTTCAAAAAAAAGAGAGAAAAATACCAAAATTTCCAAATTCTGTGCTAATTTGAAGAATATATATATAGGGGAGCATTACGGGGACACAAAAATATACTCCATCTCAACCATTGAAGCCAATGGCTGAGATTAGAAGTTCATAAAGAATTACTATTGGCCGCAAAGAATTACTCCTAGCCACAAAGAATTACTCTTGGCTACGATGAATTACTCTTAGCCGCAAAGAATTACATTTGGCCACAAAGAATTACATTTGGCCACAAAGAATTACTCGTGGCCGCAATGAAAGCCACATCGAATTGCACTTGACCGCAACGAATTGCACTTGGCCGCATCGATCGAATTGCACTTGAACGCATCGAATTGCTCTTGGCTGCATCGAATTACTTTTGGCCGCATCGAATTACTTTTGGCTACATCGAATTGCACTTGGTCGTATCGAATTGCACTTGGCAAGAATTACTCCTGGCTACGAAGAATTACTCTTGGCCGCTATGAAGTGCACTTGGCCGCATTGAATTGCACTTTGCCGCATCAAATTGCTCTTGGCCGCTACGATTTACTCATGGCTGCATCGAATTGCTCTTTGCCGTATCAAATTGCACTTGGCCGCATCGAATTACTTTATTGTCTTTCAATTCTTTGCGGCCAAGTGCAATTTGATGCGGCCAAGAGTAATTCGTAACGGCAAGGAGTAATTCTTTGCGGCCAAGAGTAATTCTTCGCGGCCAAGAGTAATTCGATGCAGCCAAGAGTAATTTTTCGCGACCAGAGGTAATATTTTGCAGCCAGGAGTAATTCTTTGAGGCCAATAGTAATTTTTCGCGTCAGATTATTTTTCTTTTTACCTAATAGGTAAGAGAACAAAATTGTTGTTTAATACAACTTGAGCTGTTGGTTTAGATGATTTGGAGTTTCATGATCTGTCTGGAATTGAAGATTGCAGGTTTTTTGTTGGAGCCTTTTGGATAGACAAAGTTTCAAACTCTTCTCCTTACTTGGTTATATGTAATCTTGGAACTATTTTGTTTTTCTATATTTCTTGGTCAGTTAAAGAAACAAGTGCGATAAGGGTGTCACTTTTGAGTGAGTGGACGTTCAAAAAATTGAATTAGAGTTGGAATGATTTTACACTTAATATCTCTGATGCTTTCACTGAATGCAACTAATGGAATTACACAAATTTGGTAACATTTGTTGTGTTTAGACTATTTTATGAACTTGGTTAGATGGACTATGTTTAAAGCTTATTCTTAAAATGAAAATTTCCGAAAAGTAGATTTTGGTGGGAGAAGATAAAAATTTCTGATTCATGGTAATTTGTAAGTGTAACGCTCCTCTCGCATGAGGTGGGACCATACGCATATCTAGGACTCACATCATGTGAGATGACATTAAAAACAACTGTTGTATCCAAAAAAAAACTTCGGAAAAGTGGAATTTAATACTCCTTTAGACTATGTTTAGAAAGTATACATATTGACAAGCATTGGGTACGTTTCACTCCCCTCCCAAACTAAGCAAGAACTGTAGAAGATAACAAAAGGGAGACAAAATCGTAACTATCTCACAAGACAAGAACCTCCCTCCATCTGTATTACTGCTATAAAACAAGCTACCCATTCCAACGTTGAGTCGATCTGATTTGCATATTCGTTTGGTTCTTCATTTCGACATTTCGTAGGCCATCAAATGTTCAGTCTTTAGGGCCCTCCGCACAATTTCACCACTCGTAGTTTTCATGTGAACACATCAAGAGCCATGGGAAGCTGCTACTTACGGCAGAAGGCGGCTCTCTGTTCCTGTTCTCTATTCTTGAGACGTCCATCATCTTCCACAGCCTGCCCTTCAGATAGCAAAAAGTCTAAAACCACATACAAAATGCACTCGAACACTCACTCGAAACCTTACATATATGCACGTTGACGATATAAGTATTCAATTGGAATTACAGTATCATGCAGAAGTTGAGAACAGTATTACTGGTGATAAAGAGTGGTATCAGGAACTTCCGTGCAACCAAAACTTAATACTTGATCATCGTGAAAATAGTTCTTCCATCTTCAACATAAGCACGCAAAAAGTGTACTGTAATCCTCGTAATAATATGACTATGAGGAGATTTCTCTATCTATCATTAAAAACGGATTACTGAAAGAAACAGGTGCGATTACAAAGAGGTCATATTATTAGAAAAGCTCATAAAGCATAAACCAGAATACAATCTTGAGTACAAGAGGGGAGTGAAATTTTAACAAAAGTACCAAGACTTGTGTCTTGAGCAATCAACTGAAATCTGTACATTTTATAGTCTGTGTACCTAAAACGACAACGCGTGTTATTATAGTTACAAAGGCTCCAACAAATGTTTACAGATTTCTCAGAAACTCATCTCCACAAACCTGAAAAAAGTCCCAAATCCCACAACCAAGAAGCACAATAAAACTTTGCCCCTACCAAACAGCTTCACATGTGCCATAGAAAACACTGCTCATACCGCAATACAAAGTTCTCCAACAGATTCACTACAAGCGGTCAAAACTTGGCATGTGATTTGCGCACATCATGCAGCTGTATCCTTCAAGTTTTTCCTCCCCCTTATGACAAATTATGATGTATTTGATTCATATGAAGCAATCAAGATCCCGTGTCTTGAACTAGGAGGGAAACTGAATTTCTACCATTTGGTTGCAGAAAATGAGAGAGTTGAATTCTGCAGTAACAGCAACTATGTACACCACAAAGTGCAAACCATTGATAGAGCTAGAGAATGAAGCATACATCCTACACAGGAAGATGATCTAAGGGAAACCCATCAAAAACAAATTCGTTGCTGCCCACTCCAAGTCCTTCTTGCTGTGCCATATGACCAAAAAAAAAAAAGGTGCAGTAAGAAGATTAATACACTCAGCTTCCTATCCAAAACAACTTATTTGTTTTTTGACTGATTTTGCTTCTATTCTGCGTCCAAAAAAAGTTCGCTACAGACAAAAACAAAGCAAGGCCAACTTTTTTGGCTTGTTTGGTCTTTTCAGAACCTTATCTCAGGATTTAATGACATTTTTTTAACCTTGCCAATTCTACTCAACTAGGTGAATCGAAAAAGTTAATTATTTTAACCAAAAGCTAAAAAACCGTTCTTTAAAGATGAAATAAGACGGTTAAAAAAAGATTAAGACAAACTTCAATGTTCAAATGTTAATCCAACCTTCAAAAGCAGACTAAGAGGTCGGAAACTTACCTGCTTGAGTAGTGCACTCATTAGGTCCTCCTGACTAAACTGTCCATGAAATAGCATATTCTGACCGCTCACTTCAGGATGATTTTCAGCTTTAACCCTCAATGAATTACAATCGAGGAGAGAATCCAATTGTTGACCCATACATTGGGCGTTACCATGTCCACTTTGTTCCCCAACTGAGAACATTACCTTTCCAACAGACGTACTTCTGTTCAGCACATTGTTTTGGCTAGAAGAGAACCCTTGGTGCACCAAAACTGACGGTGGGACATTGATGCTGCCTTGAGTTTTCGAATGTGAGGATGCATCGAAGGTCAAGCCCACATTCTGTAACTCCCAATCTTGCGTTTTGTGCTGTTGGAGATCACCAAAAATATCATAACTATGAGCAAACCCTCTTGATCCTTTCATATCTGAGTTAATACCGTCTTCTTGGAGCAACCCCTTAGAAGTGATAACGGACACCCGTGAATTATTAGTTGCCAGCGGAAAACTATTGCCTTGGAAATCTGTATTTGGGTGTACTGAGAAATCAACCATTGTAGAGGCTTGAGAAACTGAATTGTTTCCATCTCTTGCCAAAACTACCCCACTTGGCATCCCATTTGACAAATTAGGCTGCGCTATTGAAGATGGAAGCCTTGAAATTTGATTGGCACCCGTGTCATTGAATATCGCTGGTCTTGACTGTGGTTGAGACATTTGCATATTCATTAAAGAGCTACTCTGGCTTCCATGTGGGTTGGGTTGCATATTCATGTTTGTCGGGATCCCATGGAGCAAGTTAACTTGCTTACTATTGCTATTATTGCTCATTTGTGGCTGCTGCCCCTCTCTTGATCTTAGATTTGGATTTTCAAAGCTGAAAAGGTTCCTCTGATCCATAAAGGGCATGGAAATGCCGGATTTGTTGGGGGACCTACCCAAGGATGCTGCTTGGAGCATGGCAAGACTTTGCGCTGGGAGTTGACCGGTGGCAGCAAGAGCTTGAAGATCAAGCCCATTGAGTGAAGACATCGACCCAAAGGTTGGGTCTGACGGTCCCATGAAAGAGTTGTTGAGTCCACTCTGATGCTGTGATACCCCGCTTAGCCTTCTGAGGTATAGACGATATTTCTGCACAAAATGGCTCTAGTTGTGAGTGCCCCTATAAGGAACATTGGGAAACAGCTAAAAGTAGGTGTTACGACATATAATGATACAAATGATGAGAGTACAAATGTCATTGAATTTCTTTATGCATCATGAAAAATAGCACAATACCTGAAGGTGGCTAGCAACATTCTCTCTAGTGAGTCCAGGAACATTCATCAACTCCAGAATTTTCTTTGGAACAGCCTCTGTAGTCATATTTCCTCGATTAGAGAACACGAGGGAAAACGAAAAAGGAGTACTTAAGTAAAGATAATGGCAGCACACTGAATAATCATAAAAACAAGCTGTCTTGTAGCCAATTTATAAGAAAAATTCTCGCAATTAACATAAGATCCTATTCAGCGGAACAGCTCACATAACCCAAAGTAAACTGCATGTAGGCTGGATACAGACCAATCCTTTACTTTTATTTGCACAAAGTGGATCTCCTTAGATCCACACTCTACAGTTTTCCCTCTTCTATCATTGTATTGATTAGTGGCCCTTGTGACAACTAAAAGCTAAAAGGGTGTTTTTTAGTACTAGGCATGAAAACGGATAAAACAACATATACATGCATATTTGAGAATATACTGCAGGTCTTATGTCAGGTAAATCAGTTTTTTGCAATTTGCACAAACATCATTCGTTATTTCCATCAAGCACTACGCATAATACAACAGTCTTATCAAAGAGAAAATGTGGCTGAAGACAGGAGAGGGAAGAACACTGACTTCTACATCAAAGCATAGAAAAATAGTTCATCTTTTCTTACTGAGATTGGTAAACCAGACACCTCTCTTTGCACGCAAAGCTAAGCATGACAAAGAAAAACAATTTAAAAGAAATGGATAGAGACTCGTACTGTCAATGCCAAGTTGATTCACTGCCGCCACAAACTGCTGATGGAGCTCAACTGACCAAACTACCCTTGGCTTCTTCAGCGAAGATGTATCATCCCTATCCTCCCCTTGATCTTCCTCATCCTTCCTCCTCTTTGAGCTTCTCCAATTCCCTTCGTTTCCGGATGACGAGAACTCTGCATCTTCTAATTGCTTCTGTTGCCTTTCTCCGTCTTCCATGCTTCCTGATTGCTCAACATCCTTCCAATCATTCTTCCTTTTCCGAACTACGTGTTGCCATATATTCCTCAATGCCTCAATCCGAACTGGTTTGATCAGATAATCACATGCACCGTGAGTAACACCTTTCATCACAACATCTTTACTGTCATCCGCAGACATCACTACACCAGAACAAAATTACATCCCATATTGTAAGTATAAGAATAAAAGAACTTCGAATTTCTTAAATAAAGACTATACATCGTGTGAAATCCAGTGCTCAAGGTGCTTACTGATAACAGGCAGGTCCATCTCCAGCCCAATGCGCTCAAGGAGTTTGAACCCATCCATGTCAGGCATGTGCACATCGCTTATAACTACATCGAAACCATTTTTGTTCTCCCTTAGTTTTGACAGTGCAATCTCTGCTCTGTTGCATTTGGTAACTGAAAAAAGCCCAGAAAATTGCATCAAGTCTTCCATAAACCATATGACTAAAACAGTACACTCCCCACAAAAATAGAAGAAAGATAACTTCCGAGGTTTTAGAATTCATAAACAGATTATTCCTTGTCACTCCAAATTGTAATTTTCAACATCAGAGAGAAAGTAAAGCTCAGATTTGAACACGATGTAACATCAATCCTCGTCTAAGTGGGTTTTGCTTATGGAAATCTCAGCGCAGTTACATTTGGTAACTGGAAACCCTGAAAAATGAGTCAATCATTCTACAAATCACATCATTTTTTTCATAACTTAGGTGCCCGGGTTAGCGTATGCGCACCTCAACTAATCCTAGGAGATCAATCCCACCGACCACTAGAGGGCCCCCAATTAAAGCTTTACTCAAAGTCCTGAGAGGTTTCGAACCTTGATCTCTTAGGAGGGAGCAATCCTCTAAGTCTAGGCCTTGACCACCCGGCCAAACCCTTTGGGTTCTTCTACAAATCACATCATTACAACCCTCAACTTCATGAATTAACAACATCAACCCCAGAAGGAAATTGTGGACAGTCTCCCAAAGATAGAAGGCACAAGTCAATATTAAACTTCTCTGAGTGAAAACCCGAATCCAAAACCAAACAAATGACTCATAAATCTAGTAAGTGCAAAGGTACTATACCTTGTATGCAGAAGAAGCCTTTTCACACCAAATTGCAGATTTTGCACATAACCCATTTCCAAATCCAACAAAAATCAAGCTCAGATTTACAAATTGATGCAAAATCAGTCCTAAATCTCAGTGGATTTTGCATACAGTTGTCATGTAACCTCAGTTCTTACTCACGTAACTCACCAAAGTGCAATTTTTAACATAACCCATTTCCATATGTGAGCAAAATCAAAGGCTTAGATTGGGATAAGATGTACCATCACTCCTAAACGTCAGTGGGTTATTCAATAAAGTCCTTATAAAACCTTAAAATCCTAATTCCATGAGCAAATCCTAAATCTCTGAGTCAAAAGCTAATAGGGAAGCATTAGAAAGATTTTCACAAAAATATCCCACAGCATCAGCATAATTAAAACATAATCCAGAAAATGAAAAGATTTTCAACCACACGAAAGATGAAAGAACACAACTTTGGGACAACCCCAATAGTCAACTCTCATTATGTTCACTCAATATACATATGTATGAGTATATGTATGCATCTATTTACCTTCATAGAGGCAGTTCTGAAGCATCTTCTCTAAGATCATCAGACAAGTTGGGTCATCATCGACGACAAGTACCCGGAGACCCACCGGAAAAAGGTCGGAAACCCCATCGCCGGCCATTGATTTTGCTCCTTGACCCCCCAAATTCATGTATTCACACTTCTAACCGCAGACCCACATCCAGATATGCATATGTACAAAGACCCAGAAGGCGAAAATTAGTGAATTACACCACAGAGCTTTGAGTGGAAAGAATGATGCTTGATTCAGGAAATCTCAAGAACCTGCGAATTTACCCAAATTTTCCCAGAAAGAGAGGTTTGAGGAAAGATAACTTGATTGAGAGAGAGAGAGAGAGAGGTGAAATATATATGTAAGTTGTCGTTTATGTGATTGAAGAGATGGATGTGTGCTTAAACAAGTTTAATTTTCTGCACTTGTTTGTGGTATTGTTTTTTGGGGAGGGAAAAAAGTGGGTCTCTGACCATCTCCTTTGAGTGTGGATCCAGCTCATGTAGGAGAAACTAACCCCACGCCAGCCAAAGCCATTTGGGTTGTGTATATTATAAAGAAAATAATACTGGCACATAATATAGAAAATTCGAAATGATCTTATTTTAACAAATAACACCACATATTTCTACAAATGCACTTTAAAATTAGACAACTTTCACTTATGTCTACTGTAGTTTTGTCATTTTTAACTTAGATCACCTCTACTTTATTGTTGGATATACACATCTCTTAGACTTTTAAACTTAAATTTAAATGCTCGATGATAGCGATGTGATTTTTGATGAAAAATTGGAGATAAAGAGACGAAGTAGAAGGGTTGCAGAGTCAAATTGATGGGGTTGAATGGGTCATTGATTTTTGACGTTGTTCGTTTGTACTTTAATCGAAAGTTCAAGAGGTATATGTATTTAATAATGACGTACAATGAGCGTAAATTTAAAAATGGTAAAAATTCAAGACATGCAAGTAAAACTTTCCTTTTAGATTTATCTTTTAGTGCTTCAAATTATAAAACCAACGCAAATTACCATAGTTACCAAAAAAAAATTACTAGTTACCCAAAAAACACAATTTCCATAGCATACCAAGAGATGAATTTTGAAGTGCATTTATAGGATTAAATTGCTTAGTTGTAGAAAAATCTGATTAGATTAACTTGATATGCTATGCTCAAAAACACAATTTCACTATTCGCCTCTCTCTCCCTCTGTCTCTAAAAAACTTCAAACCCTAGCCGCCAACAACCCTTCCCCTCCCCCCCTTCTCAGGCGGCGGGAGGGGAGGGATCATTCCCCTCCGATCTCTCTCCCTTTATTCCCTTCTCCCTACCGTCGAACCGTCTCCTCTCTCAATTCTGCGACTGAAGTTCGGGCGTCCATTGGAAACTTTTCAGCCAGATCGTTTTCCAACAACGTTCCGGAGCTTCGCTTTCAGTGGTTGCGGGTAAGATATTGTCCACCACCATTCTCAGCCTCCATCTTCTCAGATCTGTGACCTGACGCCGTCTATCACGTTTGTTGGGCGACCACCTCCCAACGATGTGTTCCTATTTTGTGAAGCAGAGGTGGTGGTTACGAGTCTATCAAGATAGTTGCGAAAGAGTGGCGGCGGATGTCTCGGCAGTGCTTCTTTTTTTTTTTTTGTTATTTATTTTAATAATGTCCCCTCTTTGGGGGGTTTGTCCTCCTTCGGGGGGTTTCGTCCTCCTTTGGGGGGTTTCTTCTTATTCTGTAGGGTGGCGTATTTATGCGCTTATGCGCTCTTTCTGTTGGATTGTTCGATCTGTGGACTCCCAACCTGCCCCCATGGGGATCTTTTGATAAATACTACCTCTCAACTTTTGGCAAAAAAAAAAAAAAAAATACTATGCTCAAGAAGTTAAGAGGTAAATAATAGTAATTCACTTGCCAAAAAAAAGAACGTATTTCTTTAATCCAGAATCAATTGATTCGATTCTCATCAATAAATTACTGGGAATGTCTATTTTGTTGGAGCGTTAATTCGACTTCTTTTTTCTTTTCTTTCCTTTTTTTTTTTAGCTTCCTTGTGGAAACAATGAACTATTGTTTCAGCACAGTTTTCTCATTTACTCTTCTTTATTTTTTCTAACTTAATCATTAAAAAATAGATATTTTATTGGTCCGATGACGTTCTAAATTATTCACAAAAGATGTAGACTTTGAAGATTTTTTTCCTCAAAACAATAATTCTATGCACCCCGAAATGAGAAATCCATGGTCCAGAATATTCATTTCAAAGTGAATCTGGACCATTGATTTCTCATTTCGGGATATTATCGGAGTACCCTTCGGGGTACCAAGCATTGCTCAATAGTTTTAAAATAGGATTAGGTTTCTGTTAGCTCCATATATTGAATGTCCAGTTCATTTTTCTGTTACAGAGAGTATATATATATATATATAGTTGCCCCTACCAAAAAATTGAACTAGACGTCCAATAACTACAAGGAAAATTTTACTTTAAAGCAGCTGTATTGAAAACGTATTAGTAGAAGATAGAGCTGATAAACGAACCCAACGAAGTGAATGAATAGAGAAATGGATTTTGTTTGAGCTCGGTTAAAAAACATAAAGGATTTTAGTCGAGTTAAAATTAATTTAGCTTTTTTACCAGGTGAGTTGATCTCAAATGAGCTTTGCACATCACAAATTGATTTTGAGGAGCTTGATTTTTTTTTATATATATATATACATCAAAAAAGGTGACAGCTTGGTTTTAAAGTTTAATGCATGTAAAAATGTGCTAGCTTAATTGGCCCATGTAATCATCAACCAATCTGAACACTAGATCAAACTTGAGTAACTTAGTTCATTTATCAGCCCTATTAGAAAATCTCATTTCCTAAGGTTATTATCAATAACCGTTGGCCTAGTGGTCAAGACCTGGAATTTACGGGTTTTCTTCCTCTTAAGTTCTCATATTCAAAACCTCTCAGGTGCTATATCAACTCTTTTGAGGCCAGTCCATACAGAGCTTTGTTTTGACTCTAATGATTCTAATTGGGACCATTGAGAGTGACCGGGGGATTGTTCCCCTTAAATTAGTCGAGGTGCGTGCATGTAATTAAGCTAACCCAGACACCTGAGTTATCAAAAAGGTTATTACCAGTTGGACACTCAAGGCACTTCCCAAATTGAGAAGATGGAATTTAATCGCATCATTAAAAAGTATACAAAAATAGATAGCTCTGGGCAATTAAACCAACAACCTGTAACCCTCGAATTTATTGGCAAATAATTTAAATTCCTACATTAGAATATTGAATCTATGCATAGAACATGCTACACATGCTAAGCATGGAGTGACTTGTTTATTACTACTTATTTCCTTATATTTCATAAATTCCACTTGTGATAAAAAAAATAACGAATATTAAGTGTTAAGCACATGATCATACCATACATCGCTGATTCATTTCCTACAACCAATGCCAACTATATATTAACCTCCTCCATGCTGTATTCTTATATTTGTGTAATGAAGATTTGAAGAATATTGAACTGAGTTCTTGGTGGCAACTGCTATTTGCCTGTCGGCCGGCCGGGATTGGCCGAAATGACAATAATGAATTGTATCGAAAAAGTACGTATGTATTTCTTTCATTCCGTGCATAGTGTAACTATTCAAGTGTACACATAGCTGAACTTCTCTAAAATAGACAAAATTTGAGGGGGTGCCGGGAGCCCCGCCGGCTTGCCTTTACTATTTTGGTATATTCGAGTCACAAAGTTCTTCCTCATCTCTACAAATAAATAAACGTAAAATTTATCGTCATTGACCAACTGTATATGTCTCTCAAGATTTAGCTCCTTACTGTAAATGAGAGTTTTGTATACTAACATGTAATTAGAGACCTCCTCAGAACACATTGACATGTTGCATAACTGTGGTTTAATATCGTACGTGTCACCCAATTGTTCCGTTTTTTACGAGCATGATTCTTAGGGTCACGAGATTCAGGGACGAATCAGTATTCTCCTTTGACGACAACGAAGTTTTACCTGAAGTTATGAGCATCTCAAGATCAGGGGTTCTAAACCGATGGTGGCGAAAGACAAGGGTAATAATAATGATCACAAAGTAGGCCTGATAAACTAGCCGAACAAGTCAAGCAGTGAATTGTTCTGTAAAGTTAAAAACTAGAATATTTTCGAACCTGGCATTTACAAAGTTAGCCAATCTACCTCACAAGAGAAGGATAAGAAGCCAATAATTGGAGGAAATACAAAGCACCACTAGTGTATGAGATTATTGATTAGTGATTTTAAAAAAGTTGGCAATAAATACCTTTGCAAGCCCACTTGCAATACGTGGCAGCACATTTTTGCTCTGTAACTGGTTCCCTCATACCACCAGTGCTTCGCGGTAGATATATATTTTTTACAACGGGATGTCGGGGCCACCTCAATTATAATTACCGACCAGACAAACTTTAAGTGGTAAGATTTGAAATGTTAGGCCTCCGTGAGAATTTCAATTCAAGGAGAGTCGAATTCGAAGATAATTTTCACTCAGAATAAATTAACTACGCTGTATGTATGAGATGGTTTTGACTTTGAGCCCTCGCTCAATGCAATAAAGAGTATATAAAATTATTTTATTTTTTCTTTAAATAAATTCTTATCTATGAAAGAAACCGGGAGGATTTCAAATGACAATGTAAGATTATTTTAATTTTATCTAGATCAAATTCGATTGATTTTAATTATAATGCATCCAGTGGCGGACGCAGGATTTGTACTCAGTAGGGGCCCGAATCATATGCATTTAAGTAACAAAAAATTAAAATCCAAATATATTTGCTACTATCTAGTTCTGAGAATGAGACGAAATCATGGGTATATACATAACCGCCATTCAATATTGTACCTACGACCAAATAAATGGTTGATAACTTGAAATTTTAGGAGATTATAGGAACTTTATGAACTTGTTTTTTTCCTCGAGAGAATTGCAGGGGCTATCCTATAGAACTTTTCCATATTAACCTCAGACACAAGTATAATTGATGGAGTATTTGGAGTTGTGCATGGGCCTAGGCACCCCCTTGTGTCTGCCCTTGAATGGACCCGCACATCAATCATATTAAAAATACTTAAAATATTTAGGAAATTAAAGGTTAAACTTGGAGTGAAGCCGGGACCGCTGACCCTAAGTCACATAATGCGTGTGAGTGTGAAAACGTCATTCAGAAACCTCCCAAACATTTAAAATTAGTGAGTTCGAGAATTGTGAGAGCAATGATTTGACAGCGGGCCGAAGCGAAAACAATTTAGAAGAACGGAAAGGGAAAGGGAAAGGGGGAGCGATGTTCACGACCTGGGTTTTTTTTAAAAAAATAAAAATAAAACGACGTCGTTTTGCTTTTTTTCTTTTCCCCTTGTTTATAGACTCATAGTGAAAACTCGTGCAATTTGTAGATCAGAAAATAGGGTATTGGATAGTTTTTTTTTTTTTTTGTGTGTGTATTTTTTTACACTGACTTAAAGATCTCAATTAGTTCTTCAAATTGAAGCTAAAAAATTGCAAATGATGCAAGAAAATACATTATTTATTGATCCAAAAATTGCATGACATTTTCTAAGAGTACTAAAACTTTGGAACGAATAGAGTACGTATTTTGCTAAATATACACCATAATTTATATTGAGTACTTCGTTCACCGTCGTTGATAACCCTCGTCTTAGGTTTTCTTCATGTTGCTTTCATGTAATTTATATTGAGTAGTTCGTCCGCCGTCGTTGATAACCCTCGCTTTAGGTTTTCTTCATGTTGCTTAGGTTGTTCGCAGTTCTTTTTGGGGTGCCCCTTCCTGTTGTATCATTTAGGTTTCTTTTTGAGTTTCAAGTTTAGGTCTTTCGTTTCAAGTTGATTTCTTGCCAACTTGGCTCTTTTCCCTTCCGGGTCTTGGGTGGCTTGCTTTTTGCTGATTCATCCTTGATCCCTTCAATCTTTTTTTATTCATTCGAAAGATTAATAAAATCTTTTTTGTTGTTAAAAAAAAAGGGTTTTCTCTTCAGGTTGCTTTCAAGAAAATTAAATAATGTTTACAGACTTGGCCTGAGAAATTATAGAAATTAACATAGACGTAGTTTTGCATGGTCTACGTAATTAGGGAGTATTCTATAGGAAATTAAAATTTGTTTAGAGTTGACTCGCAAGAGGGATAAAATTTTAAGGTAGATGAGACAAGGACTGCTGATGATAGTAATTTCTATAGTGCTCCTTTGTGTAGCTGGTTGGCGTTTGGCTTTTGGTTTGCGAGGTTCTAGAGTCAAAATTTAGGAATCTAGGCCTCCTATTTAGTTATTATATTCTTTTCTCTCGAGAAGGATAACTATCTTTTGATGTATCGAGCTCTTTCTATCAATAAAACTTCCTACCATTTTTGGAAAAAAAAAAAACACTAAAAACAAACGAACAATTTTGATCATATAAGGCACACCAAATAGACAATAATAATAATTATTATTTTTTTGGTCAAAATGGTGATAGTTTCATTGATTGAAAACAGAAGTACAAAGTCAAAGGACTAAAAAGCCACAAAAATGGGTAGCACATATAGACACCTAGATTCCTGCTATTTATCTCTCATAAGCGTTGAATGGGGGCACCCCACTGGCATTCATACTTACGCACAAAAGAAAACTCACACTGATCACTCACACACGTTAGACGTTAGGTATCCCCAATAATATTTATGTCAATCACCGATGGCAAGCCGGTCCACATTCATCATCGGAGCACTAATACAACCGTCTTGCTTAATTTTTGAAAGGATCATCACCACCATCATTGTCGGAACCTAAACAACGCCTCGATGATGAAGGAGAAGCCGAGAAAAAGCAAAAAAAAGGGAAAAATTAGATCTAAGATCAAGGGAGAAAATCCTCACTAAAAAGAAGAAATAATTAAAGGCGAGAAAAGCGACGATCACTTAAGCGGACTGAAAACACCCATCAAGTTTAAGGCCCTCTGCCGCCATATTAGCTAGGGTTTTAAAAATCCTATGGGAGGGATGGAAGGAAGAGAGAAAAGGCAGCTACAATGTACAATTTTGGACGGAATAATTTTTTTGTATTAATAATAAAACAAAATTTGGACGGACTAATTTCTAAAAGAGAATTGGAGAGACTGAAGAGGAGTTAACTCCGGGTGGATGATACTGTGATGAGTTGATGACGTGGCATCAAGATATCTCAAGTTTTTGGTGATTATTGTCACATAATCACCAAAAACTGCATAATTAATGGTGAATGGTACCTTGATGACCATAAATATCATTATTTTTTATTTTTTTTTAAATTACCAAAAAAAAAATATCATAATTTTTTTTAATGATCCAATGTTCGAGTCAGTTTGCGCGCACCTCAAATAATTTCGGAACCCTGAAGTTACGACCAAACGCATCTCCAGTGACTCCAGGGTTTTGAATATTGCTTATAGCCTCCGTGGAATTCGAACACGCGACTTCACGGAGGACAATCACTTATTAGTTTTCTCGTGTCCATTTGGCCAAATCGGGTTTTAAGAGTAGCTCATTTAAAATTTTAAAAATCGTTCGAAGAAAGTTTCTCATGCATAATTGAGCTTGAACAATTTTAAAACCCTAGTATTATATTCTCTCCCAGGACCTTTTCTCTCTTCCAATGACTTTACGCAAAGTTGGAGCCTTCCAAAAACTGCTCACCTCAGCTAGCTTCAGAGCCCCACAAAAGCTGCAAACTCAAAGTATTCATTTTTTTAATTACCATAAAGTATACCTAACTTATTAAATTTTTTTTTTTTTTTTTTTTTTACCTTTGCCTCAATTAACTTAAGAATTTTAGTACTAATATTTAAAGTTACACGGCAATGAATATTAGAATTTTTTATTGTGTGGGAGCTGGGTTTAGCTTTTTACGGAGAGTGGATAAACAAGAGTGGCCAATGGTTTCACGCGGAGTTTTTAAATTGGGAAACGAATTTTCTTCGGTATTTTTTTTGGACGGTTGCTGAAGTTATCTCACAAGTATGAATTTTATATATATAAAAAAAATCTCTTTAGATTGTGAGAAAATTATAAAATTGTTTGAAACGGTTTGAGAATCTAAACCATTTCTAAACTAGTTTCCATTGACGGTGAGTTTTGGGTGATGAGATGAGCTGAACCACCATTGGTGCCATCCCCTATGGTGACGGTGAGTTTTGGGTGATGAGATGAGCTGAACCATCATTGGTGCCATCCCCTCTGGATTTTCATTCGAGGGAGGATGCAAAAAAATCCTTTCGGATTTAGCGTAGCTGAAATCGAGCCGAGTTTCCTTTAACGAACCGAATTTTTGTCGAACGAGCCAAGCACTCGACTCGTTTAGACGTTTACTAAACAAGCCGAAAACTTAAGCTCGAGCTTGACTCGTTTTCCTAAATGAGCTAAGCGAATCAATCGTTAACGAACCGAGCCGAGTTTATGAGTTGCTCGGTTGGTTGACAACCTTAGTTCCAAGGTTGTGTGTTCCTTGGCCATTCGAGGCCACATAAAAAAACTGGAAAAAAGGCAAAACAGACGTGAAGTGTTGGACGATCTCAAGAAATTACTAGTATTGGGAGGGACACGTGGGTGTTGTCCTTTTAATGCGACGGTGGGCCCTCCGCCGGATCTGCTCCAACTAAACCCAATATCTTTTACTCCCTGCTAAAGTGGGCCAACGCGGAATTGAACTGGGCTGGGCCCCCACACCCGTCCCTTCCTTCTTCCATAGCTTCTATTGTGGGCCCCCTTCCAGGCAGGCACGTTTCCTTCCAAATTTTATACTGTACTGTACTCTACTGCCAGAGGTAGTATGTCCCTATCACTCTTGGTTTACCTGTGTGAGTTGCTTTAGCGGTGGAAACTCGGACTTGGTTGAAAAAGGTTCTCTCGCTCACTCCGTCATTGAGGGATCCTGCAGTGCAGCCCGCACTGCAGACTAAAGGGTGGCGATCCAACCGTCCATTTCAGCGATGGACTGCTCAAATTTTAATTCGAACAATAGAGACGACTCGGATCAGTAAGAGCTCGAATTAAATCTGAGCCAACTACGTCAGAATAGACGATCGGATCGATCATCCTACAGGCCCTGCGTTGCGGGCTGCACTGCAGGATTTCCCATTTTCCCATTTATTGGTCTCAGTTAACACTCTTTGCTCTCCCATAAAAATTGTTTCACTTCAAAACTAAATGAACAATATTTTAATGATCAAATTTTTTCTCTTACCCTTTCCTTCTTAAATTAGTAAGAGAATGATTTGGGAGTAAAACGGGAAAATAAAGTGATAAGACAAGTAATGATCGTTTAGTGTTACTATTAAGAAACGAAAAAATGGGGACGGAATGAGTATTTGAGTTTTCGTAGTATTTTATTGGGGCCAATTAAACATACTTCTAAAACCACCTACACGTGGTGGAACCTTATCTTTAGTGCCGGCAGATGTGATGGGGTTCCTTACAGATAATAATGTGGTGTGACGATCGAGGCAATATTTTTTTTAGCGGGGCGAGGGTAACATTAACATACATGCACTTCCACTTTATTCAACAAAAAGATAATTTCTATTAATGTCCCTATCAATTGTGTCTGGGGAGGGTCTGATTAAGGGAGAGTTTAATTGGCTTTAATTTGCTTATTGTCGTGGGAAAAAGTGGGGCTAACTTATTTAGGTTGGCTTTATACAATATTATAAGGTCTTAGTCTTGGTCTGCGTTGAGGGTGACAATCTTAATCCGAACCCATTTACGTGTTCGCATCCACCCACTTATAAAATTCTCTATCATAAAATACTCATTCAAAAGACTAGAAATTAACACAGGTCACAACAGGAGAAATAAACTGAATAACCAAATCGGCCTAAAAGGGCCAAAGCATCTAATCTAAAACCCGCCTAATATTTAGGCCTTCTCTGATAAGGAATTCCCTGAGGGAGATAGGGATGTCCACAGCTACAATCAGGTCTTCGTCTTGCTCTGTTCCCATGTGGGCGAGGTGGTCCGCGCACTGATTTGCAGTGCGGTAGACGTGGTTCAGCGTCGCAAAGTATTTGTGACAGGACAAACTCAACGCAAAAAGTGTTTGCCACCCCCAGTTGCCACCCTTCAATTTCAGTTGCAAAAGCTTTTCGCGACGGTAAGTACATTATTCGCGACGGTGAGTCCCTTTTTCGAAAAGAAAAGGGTTTTTTACGACGAGCTGATCCAATAGGAAAAGAAATAATATTTTTTACAACAAAAATTATGTTGTATGTATCAACTTGCATGTACGCCTCATTGAGACTCTACCCTCATACTATGAAGTAAGCCCACAAGTAAATACTAGTTTGTGTAAATGTTTGTAGTCGTAGAATCATCATTTTAAAAAATATTTGAGTTAATATGTAGCAATGCGTAAGCGTGACATAGTTCTTTTCTTGATTTTTGATTTGTTCACGTGAAATATGTACCCCGTTCTCTTGAACTTAACTTAAATCTGAAAATTTTGTTCTTAAAAAAAATATTTGTTTTCGCTAAAAAGTGGTTATTTAACAAAATACTTGGGTAAAATTAAAAAAATTTACTCTTCCGATTTCTCTCGTCGAGACGAATCAATAACTCACAAAAATTTGGTACAAAACTAATAAATACGAAAAAAATTCAAATAACGATAAAACTCACAGATTTAAATTAAGTTCAAAAGAACGTGGCCTAAGTATGTATTGATCTTAAAGTAACTAACAAAACTACTAGTATTAATTAGTAAACTCAATTACATGGAAGGGGAAGGCATGCATTCATGCATTTGCCACGTGGAATGGACTTTCTGCTCCCCAAAACCCTACCTTCGATCATCCATCAACTTCTCCAGTGAGAAATATTTATGGATTTCAAAAGTTGTGAAGAGATGGACAGAAAATGATATAAGTAGGACCCACCAAAGCATGACAAACTCCTCAAGCTCGTTTTATGTGGGACTCATTCAAACACGACAAGCACTTCAAGCACGTCACTTGTCGGACTTACCTAAGCACGTCTTCTCGTGAGACTAGCCCCTCATTATGATTGGTGTAGGCTTTAATAGCATATGTAACGACCCGACCCGACCGACCTGCTAAGCATTAGCTTAACTACGTGGCCTAAAAGTTATAACTCAAGTTACAGTAACCGGTGACTCTTACCCTATACCATACCAGGTTTTAATATATAAACGATGTGGATCGAATTTCACATGTACACTTTATACTTATCTCTTAGGGCATCTGTATTCCATCATTCATTCTTCTATATCTCTATAGTTTGGTTCTCTAAAATATCCATATCTCTATAAACAATGTGGAATTGATTTTTTTTTTCTCCAAAATAAAAGAATGGAGGAAAATTTGAAGGAATAGAACATGGGTTGGAGATACTCTTATGTACCCAATATTTGTTATGCGTGTAAATGTATGTCCTCCTGGATTAAAAAAAGAGATTAAATTATTTACATCTCCAGTGTAAATATTTATTTTTTCTAAATCCATTATATTGTGCTACGTCGCCATGTTCCGTTAATTGTGACCACTATTTTGACGACGTGGCACAATATAATTGATTTAGAGGAAAAAAATATTTACACTACCGGCATATATAATTTATTCTCTAAAAAAAAAATGTATATATCCGGTGGGCAATAGAATATCTCCGAAGTCCGACCTCTTTGTATGGTTCACAAAAATGAACGGTTAGACTTTTTCACCCCCTTCATGTGACATGTACCTACATATGGGATGGTACGTTCATTGTCCTTTTTTTTTTTTATCAGATGTCCGGACTATCTTATGCGCACCTTAACTAATTTCGGGATCCCAAAAGTAACGACTGGGCACAATGATCAGTACAATGTCCTTTCAAAGTACTGTGCATGTGGTTAGTATCCACCGTCCACACTATGATATTCCAGCAATTATTTGGTCAATTTCTACGGGCCCTGTTCTAGTTTCTTGGAAAAAGCACTTTTTGAAAAGGAATGTAAAGTTCAAAAATCATGTGTTTACGTAAATAATTTTTCAATCAATTAATATGAATCTTATTTGATAGAATTCATTGAGATCTTTTAAACGGTGCAAAAAAAATCGAAAATTTATTTTTTTATTTTCATTATATTTGAGCTTGAAATTACCTTCTTTTTAAAAAAAAAAAAGATTCAAAAAGAAAACGGAACAGCCCCTACTAACTTTGATCAAGAGAGACTCTTTAGGCCTCTATTATTTGGTAGGTGTTATAGGTGGAAAGAGAACGACAGTGACAGGGAAATTGAAATTGAGATTGATATGAGAAGGAATTAGTCGTGAATTACTGTTCCATATTTTTATATAGTCTGAATTCGCCGTGTCGGGATTGTTAAATCATGTTTGTTTTGGTTGACAGATGAGGTAATTAATTAATATAATGATGCATCGGTTTATCTCTTAATTTTTCGAATACGATAGCGAAACCCATCCCGGCCTTTGGATTGTCAATCCTCCGTTTGGATCGTCATCCGAGGCCTATTTGGGACCCTTAAAAAAATGTAACGGAAATAATGATGATATAGGGCACCACACCCGTAGCAGTCCAAACGCGGCCATCAAACAGGGTCCTAAGACCCTATTTGTGTTACTCCCTTGTTTAGATGTTATTTATTTGGAACTCGCGTCTAGGTTAAAAGAAATGTCATTGTGTTTTCATGGTTTCTATCTTCTTGAGGTGGATTTTCTAACGTTTTTTATTCACCATTGTAATAAGTTAAACCTGTAAGTGCCGTTTGGCTATTCGAAATGGAATGAAATTTTCTACTAATGTTCAAAACAAACTGGTGCCACTTTGTCGATAGTATGTTAGAACCCTAATCCCCGCCCAAACCAACCCATCAACAAAGAGCTCCAACATAATTTCCCAATATATAGGAATTGAAACTACAACCAGGGGCGTTTACGTGCTGTTACGCACAATCGTTGAGCCAAATGCCCCGATTAATTTGTTATTGTTCCATTTGCATGCCAAGGCTAAAAGACATGCACGTATCTCCCATTGTAAAAAAAGGGCTGCGCCAAGTAAGTTACGGTTACGGATCTCCGTCCTTACTAGGGCCACAAAAAGATGATACTAGTGGACCACAAATCCCTTGGGCACCCACCACACAAAAACTCTAGCTAGCTAGGTGGAGCCTAATGACGTTTTGATCCTTCCCAGCTGTACGCAACTACACTAGCTGGACTCAGTGGGATCGGGGTCATAAGTCATAACCCAAGCCCAATGAATGAACATGTTTAGGAAAAGGGAGGCTCGGCGTAAAAGAGGTTTCCGCGCCGTTCCATCTCACCGTTCGTCTCAGTAATCGACGGTCCGGATTTTAAATAAACTATTCGCGCGAATAGTGCGCGAATAGTTTATTTAAAAACTGGACCGCCCAAAACACTTTTAGACGGGTAAGATTGTTCACCTCTGTGAAAACCTTCTTTACGGAGCCTCCGTAAAGAAGTTTTTCTCGTTTAGGAAATGGTACTCTGGTCACAAGAAAGCAAAGGAGTGATTATTCTTGGAACCTTTGGAGCTTGTTTGGTTTGGGATTTTAAATTTTGGACTCTCTCTTTGCGCATGGCCTTCAATAATTGTTTGGTTTTGGACAACAAATACTAGTAGTATTACTTCTCTTTATGATACCTCAGAAAGGGAAACAAACAGAAATTAACTACGGGTTCGAGCCCCGAATTACAAGAGACACCCTCCTCGCCCGGCCGTGAGAATGTCCAAAACAAAAGGATACTTAGTATGGCTAGTTATTAATTTCCCATGAGCGTACGTAGAGAAAGAAAATAAGATAAATGAAATTGAATCTATTGGGTCACCGACATCTCTCAAATTTTCTACTCCACCCAGTCGGTCATTAGGGACGGAGCCAGGAATTTCATCACGCAGGGACGACCGTGCAAGCGAGGAAAAAATATAAATACACATGCATAATCATGTAAATACATTAAACTTCAAAATAACGTAAATACATAAATCAGTTTAACTAACGAGATCGATCTTGATGTATGTGTCTTGTTTTTCTTAATTGTTCATCTTTTTTTTTCATTCATCACAACTGAACAAATTATGTACATGGGCTTTCATGTTACTTGATTTTACCAGTCAAAAAATAAAGAATTAGTAGAAGTCTAGAACAACAATTGGGGAAAGACATATCTACAACTTAAATTTCACCAAAATTACTTCCTGGATTTCCAAAATCTCTTCTCCTCCGTCGCTATTTTCTCGATATTGCCTTTGAAGTTTTAACAATTGGGAATGTTTGTGCCAAGAGAGAGAGAGAGGGGATTTGGTGTGCCATTGAGATTTTAGGACAAAAAGAAATAAAACTGTAAAATACTAACCCATCTAACGAAAGGTGGAAGTTTATTACTTGAATATTCACAATATTAACCTATAGTTCTATTTTTTTGGGTTATATTTTAGCCCTTAGCCTTTAGAAATTAATATTGGTATCCTCGTATTTCAAAGGTTACTATTATATTTTTTTTTCCAAAATTCTACACAGGGGTGAGCCTATATACTTTCATAGGAATATTTTTTTTTACATATAATAGTAGTGTTTCTTTTTCTTCTTGCAGGGGCGACCGCCCCTACTGGCCCCTTCCTGACTCCATTCCTGTCGGTCATCTTCTACACAACCAAAACATAAATATGATGTTTTTACCCAATTTTTCACGGCCTATACAACCCGCCCGACTTTTGGCCCGTGGCGCTGGCTTGGGCTTAAATTTAATATACATAACCCGGCCCGTCTGGCCTGCAAAAAGGAAAAAGCCCGCTAGGCCCAGCCTGCAGGTGGGCTTGGATAGTGACTTCACATGCCGGGCCAGACCGATGATGACCAGGTCAACAGTAGCAAAAGAGCCAGGGTGTTGTTGAGGCTGGTGGAAGGCCACGAGAGAGGACTGGATAGGAGAGAACAAAAGGATACTTACGTGGTAGGGTTTCGGCCGAAGTCGAATCCATGTACTTGGGGAAAAAATATGAACTGAACTGTACGGTAAAATGAAGCCGTACAGCATCTTAGGTCGGTTTTGTTTGGCCTGATGGGAAAAGTAGTTTCTTATTGGAGATTTTTTCCTGTCCTGATTAACTTTCTTAATTATTTTATCAAGGCCCGAAACTTAGCGGTTTTCTCCTTTCAATCTTTTGGATGCTATTAATTCCTTTTTGAGGTACTAGAAGTTTGCCTAGTCGTTGACTTTGAGGTCCCGGGACTAATCGAGTTGTGCTAAATAAAATCAATCAACTTCCAAGATAGCTTTCCAAAATTGGCCCAAACATGTGATTATTAAAAAAACTTCTTTATTCAAGATGAAAGTGAGAAAGATCGATTGATACAAAAAAGAACGTTAAAAACTATGGAATTCCGAAAAGGAAGAGCTTTTAGGGGGCGTTTCTGCCAAGTCAAAAATTGTGGACTACTTCATATAGTACTTTGTAGTCAAGTTGTTTTCACTAAATTATAAACTTGAAGATGATATAGTGTAAGAGAAAAAAGGATAGGTCAAAGGCAGAATGGAGGTGAAAAAAGTTGACCCCATTCCAGAAACTCAAATAAGTAGTATTCATTTAAAAAAAAAGTAATTTTAAGCTCAAAAATCATGTGCTTACACAAACAATTTTCCTAGCAATATGGATATTGTTTGATAGATCTCATTAAGCTCTTTCAAAACGGTGCAAAAAAAATCAAAAATTTATTTTTCATTTACGTTATTTTTGAGTTTAAAAATGTGAAATAAACTGCTTATTTTTTAAGAAGGTTTCTGGAACGGAATTAGTATCGAAAAAACAACTTTATTTTTACAATAAATTATAAATGTACTATGAAGAAATATATTGGAAACAGGGCCTTAGGCCTTCTAAACCAACCGTCGTGTTCAGTTTGGGCCTGCACTTCAAAATAACATAACGGCCCAGCCCATCTCTCCACCAGTCAGCCAGTCAGGTAGTAGTAGTAGTGGCATTTCCTAAATTAACTCCAACTCCATGGCCATATATATATACATTGAAACCCACACTAGAGTCACGTACATCAGCCACGAGGGCTAGCCTGGTCTCGGTTGGTAGGCTTGTTCCTCACACAATGAAAGACGGTTCGACTTTTTGGGTCGAACAGCAAGAAATCATTTTCGGGTGAATTTTCTGATCCGTAACGAGGAGGACATGATTCGAGCTGAACGTAACATGACCCGAACACTGTGATTATAGAATAAAAGAAGAAGAAGTCACATATACTGTCTCACCTGAACCCCCACGTACGTGAAGGTGGGTAGAGACTAGAGAGAGATTCCCTCCTTCCTCTCTCTCTCCTTCCTCGAACTTTCACCCCCCTCTCTCTCTCTAGGGCTGAGATAGATACACCTATCTGTAAATCTAAAATTCTTCACGCCACATGTGTCTGTAATTTAAAGCAAGAACCACTCCACTTTTATTATTACTCGTGCTGCCTCTTAGAAATCTCGACATTTCTGTAGAAATCGAATCGAATCGCATCGAATCGAATCGGGATTAATGGATTCCGATTCGTGGACTACCACTCGCAGACGATACCACCACCACAACTCATCTCGATCTGGTCCGTAATCACTTTCCGTTTGTTTCTCGAGAAAATCGCCTGGTGATTTGGGGATTTTGTCTTTGGTTTTGATTGTGTGTGTGTGTGTGTGTGCAGATGTGTACGATGAGGTTGATGGGGAGGAAGAGACGAGGCCGGAGTTCATGTGCCCGTTCTGCGCGGAGGATTACGACGTCGTTGGACTGTGTTGTCATATCGATGAGGAGCATGCGGTGGAAGTGAAGAACGGGGTGAGATGGTTTTTGATTGCTTGTTTTTTTGTTTAATTTTGCAGAAAAGTTCAATCTTTTCGTTGATATTTTCAATTGCCTTTGTTTTTCTTCTAATTTTGCAGAAAATCTTTTTTTTTTTTTGGTAAGTTAAAAAAAAAAAAAAATCTTTTCGTCGGTAACTTAAGAGTTAAGTGCTGCGTACTTCTCACAAAAAAAAAAAAAAACCCCCTTAAGTGCTGTGTACTACTAGTACTCTTCCCGTAACCATTTTGTTTGCTTCGGACAAAAAGTCGTTCCATTTTGATCCCATAATAATTTTTCGACTTTTTTGCACCATCGAAAAGTGCATCTTTTGAACGTGCATTAAAATTTTAAAAAAAAAGTATTTCGGAAATAGTTTATTTTTCGAGGTCAAAATGAGACGGTCTCCCGAGTGAAAAAAATGGGATAGAGAGTTTTTTTTTTCAAGAGGGTACATGTATTGCTTACTGGAAAATGTGTGAATTTGGTTTTACTGCTTTACATGTGATTACGCGGTGAAAGGGAAGAATGGTGTGATGATGGAGTAGTTTTTTTCTTTTTTTTCTTGTTTTGCAGAAAAAGTTCAAACTTTTAGTAGGGATATGTTCGTAAGTGCTGTGGAGTAGTTTTTTTTAAAACTGATTATGCATTCCTTTTATATGCAATTGTTTGATTTTCTTTTACTGCTTCACTTGTCATTTGTTTTCATTTATGAAAATGGTAACCACGCTAATCAGTGGGCAGTGTTTAACGTGAGCAAGTATATTGGACTTATGTGATAGTATATTGAAGTGTGTGAAATTCATATTGAAGTTCAAAGTTGTTTGGCACTATATGCACCTTAACTTGAGGGCAGTTGTTTGCAAGTCTCTTTTTTATTCCTCACATGTTAATTCTTATTCCCTTTTTGTTGAAGCATATGGGAACACGAATCTATGAGAAAAAGAATGAAAGAAAGAATACGCTAACAAAAACTTATTCGTGTGAATGTTGACAGAAAGAGAATAATGGATGGATTTTGGAACATAGTTTGTGGATTCCCTTACCAGACAATTTTGAAATGCTTACTTTTCCCTCATTTCCGTCATGCATTATCCCTATTATTCAATTGCTTATCTTTCCCTTTTAAGAAAAATTCGAACTGAAGATTGGAAGCATATTTGGTTGGAATGCCCATAAAAGATCTTACATGTTGGAGAATCACTTACAAAGAGCTATGGGCTTTGTTTGCAACGTATTATGGAATATATTCTTGAATAATTACCATTAAAGATAACATTGCAAAGAGATGGTTAAGAACTTTTGTAATCATTGAAGCTGCCAAAAAGAGCCTTTGCGCGATTGAGTCATGGAAGTTGGCATCTGGGTATCATTGTTACTTGGGAGTATTGATAGCTTAGGAATTTTTCAGCATCTACGGTTGCTGGTTAGGCCTGTGCATACACGCTTCTATGTGGAATAGCTTACTTAGGTTAGCTTCGGTGCTTCCAGGGAAGCTTGATCTAGTCACTGCCTTTTTGTTATTATGAGTTTGATCATTGTCAGCAAGTGGGAAACTTGCAACGCTTGGATTCTACTGAGCAAACTATGGATAAAGTGGATTAGTCTGGACTCTGGTACTTTGCAGGCTTCACAAAAGATGCTTAGCAGAAACTTTGAAGTGAAATTTAGGGGGAGCGAGTGAGTGAGAGAGAGAAAATTTAGCGTGTTCAAAGACACATTTAAGTGAGCTCAAAGTGCTCTCGGACATGTTGGATCAGCATGTAAGTGTTGTGACTTGTGAGATCCTTCCGGAAAAGTTAGGATCATAATAAATTTTGTTTGATGGATGCTGTTCACCTATCAAGTTGTCTATTTACTAAGAAGTGATTTGTGTTGTTGAGTAAATAGAAGTGATTTTTGTTGTTGAGCTAAATAAATTGCCTGTTCCACTATTAATGCAGATTGAATTGTTTATATATGCAGGTATGCCCAATTTGTGCAAAAAGAGTGGGAATGGATTTGGTTGGCCATATTACCATGCAACATGGAAGTCTTCTTAAGATATCCTTTTTGTTCATCGTTGTCTGAAACCATAATTTAGTTCCATGTATACTGTGTTGCGGGTTTGGTTTGGTATGCAGCTCTTGTACTTGTGGAGCTATATAAACTTGAAAGGACTGTCTGAGTCTGTATATCACGTGTTTATGGGATACTGGATAACGGATCCTATTTTGGTGACAATAGTTCATACTTCATAAATCATGAGGTTAATCTTAATGGTATTGAAACCCTGCAGGATTAGAACATGTTTAGATTGTTATGACAATGGAAAAAGAGGGAAGATTACTACTAACAATTAATTCTTGTTAACCCAAAATTTATTGTATACACAATTATTCAAATCGTCATGTTTACCTATGATTCTAAACTGTCTAGCTGTCTCGGCATTCTGCATACTCACCTGAATTGCCTTCCAATAATTATTTCCTGACTTGCCCTCCCAGGCTTTCCACTTATAGTCCCGTTTTCGTTTTTATTCTGATATCTTTTTAGCCTTTGTAAATGGTTCCAGTTAGTACTTTTTTTATGCTTTTCCTTGACTAGAAGTTACGTGCAGCGCAAGAGGAGATATCGAAAGTCTGGATCTAATTTGACATTTTCTATGCTGAAGAAAGAATTGCGTGACGGAAATCTGCAATCTCTTCTTCGGGCATCTCAGTCCTTGGTTTCCTCTTCCAACGCTGAACCTGATCCATTGTTGTCCTCATTTATGTACAACCGACCTGTGCTTGATGAGCCTGCAAGTGTAAAACCTCATTTGTCATTGGAAGCAAGCTCGATAAAGGATAGCTCACTTGAGGATTCTTCGGAAAGGTATGAGAATTTCCATTGATTAATTCCGAAGTACCAAAAAAAAGAAAGAAATCCCATTGATCAATTGAATAAAATATTGTTCTTGTTTCTCAATGTTTTTGAAGTAGACGAGGACTAGAACTTGCATCTAAAGAAGTGGTCATGAATAGAAAGAAACCAAATGCAAGGAGAAATCGTATTAAAATTAGTGGTTTGGTTTTAGGTTGTTGAACTTGTTGTGTGATGAAGGTCCATTATATCTTTTGTGGGAGTGAATTGGACTTTTTTTAGCACGTTCCTTGGTAGATGTCAAGGGTGGTAGTTGGCGATCCAATACCTGGTTATACTTAGTAAACAAACAATAATCCCGCAGGGCAAATTTTTTCTCTATTCTTGCAAGATTTCCCTGTAATTAGCTGTGGAGGGAGCTTTGTCTGTTATTTTGCTCTTGATGATAGAAGTATAAGATACAGGCACTGTTGCACTTGGTTGAAAATACTCCAGAGTCCAGACCCACATACCACCTCTATAAAGGGCATACCTTTTGGGACAGCTTGGCTGGAGATTCCAAGCACTTAATGGAAGGCCATGTGACCACTCTAGGTTACACCACTTCATACTTTCAGGCTCCAGCTTAACTTTTGTGAAGCTTTTTTAGACGTTCCCCACTCTTTCCTGTGTCACCTCTCATACATTAACGGTTTCTTTGGATGGTGAGACAAGAAAATATTAGATTTCTGTCCAAATCCCTCCAAAGGTGGACTCTTCTCACCATTACTCATACAAACAGGTGAGAGGATTCACATCCAAAGGAGTAATTATTCAGTGGTCTTGGGGCACCGCAACATGGTGCCCTAACATGCTTCTCCACCACAAATTCATGTGGGGTCCATATACTTTAGTCCTGGCCCCCCCATGAATTTGTGGCGGGGAAGGGTGTTGGGGCACCACGGGCGGGGCCCCGAGACCACCCAATAATTATTCCACCCAAAGGGGTTGTATGCTAATAGGCTTAAGATTCTGTATTAGAGGCTGCTGATTGTGAGACATACAGTTATTTCCATTGGATGATTTTCACATTCCCTTTTTTGATAAAGGCACTCCATTTTTTGTCTTTTAATGAAGCTTTTGGGTGTATTTTTTCCCGTTAAAAGATAAGAAAATGAGTGCATTTATCAAAAAAAGGAGTGCAAAAATCATTACCCTTTCCATGCTTTTGTTGTTTTCTTCTATTGTTGCGTTTGACACTAGCAGATCATATGTAGTTAATAAGTTAACACAGTTTCCCTTCTTGACCTTTATATATTACCTTCTCCATGTAACATGGACGTAAGTACTTTCATTGATCCTCAAAAATATTTGGTGGATGCAAAGTACATGGATTGGTTACTAGTATGTCAGACTGTTGGATTCATCTAATTCTTATGTGTCAGGACTCAGGACACATGCACGTATAAAGTTGTTCCTTTTTCTTAGTATACTAGTTTCAGTTTCTTTGGTAAATAATGTTATGTTTACAAGGCGTTATAGAGCTTTTGATGCATAATGTACGGGTACCATACATGGGGTAATGTAGTTCTGTCGGTATGGTGGCTTCATGCCAAACTACACACGTTGGACTCATCTCATATCCTTGTCCAAGTGTGAGTGTCCGATATGGGCGCTTCATACCTTTACAAGAGTCCATGTAACTTTGATTACCTTAAATTGAAGAATGAAGTTAAGTCCACTATCTACATTTCTGCAAATATATTGTTTGTATTTCAAACGTTTGATCACCCGTGTTTTCTAATTCACTGTCTTTCTGACCTGCCAGCTTGCTGCTTAAACTTAACATCTGAATCATGTGGTAGACCAAAATAAACATAGATGAGAGTAGAGCCCGAGTAATTTGACTGAATTGAAGCTGTTTTGGCTTTAATAGAGGCATTATCGACATTTAAAAAGGAAATACGCTGTGTTCTATTACTTGCCAGTTGCAACATCTTTGAGTTTGTGTGTGGCTGATAGTGGATAGACCATTAGAAACAGTGCCGGTAGAATCTGATGCCAAATATTTGTTTTTGTATACACTTGTAGAATCTGATGCAAGTTTTTTACTGTGACAGAAATATCCAACCACCTCAGATATCTGAAGAGGATCGAGAAGAGAGGGTTAGGAAGTGTGCGTTTGTGCAAGGGCTGCTGCTGTCCACTTTTCTGGATGATAGTTTATAAGTCCGAGGGAGATGAGATTCGCTGCTTATGTGCCGAATATATATAAGTATGTATTTCCACTGTAGTTTGACGAGGGAAGAAGAGAAATGCGGTTAGTTGAAGTAGTTAAGGCTGATGAACATTTGTATAACCTATTGTATGTAAAGCTATCTGCCTATTCGAACATGGAAGAATGCTATGTTCTTGGTGTATATCTTCTTGTTTACTCGTCGGCTTTTTTTTTTGAAGTATTTTAAGCAAATGAAATCAGCTACCATACTAATGGTAAGATTCATCTCAAGGCAAGGGTTGAGTCATGTAAGTTGATATGAGTTCGAAACTTGACAACTTCTTTTGGCCAGAGAGAAATTTCTTATGAATTCCCTAGTTTGGGATGAATTGCCTGCCTTTGATCTGACTTCCTCTGACTTCAAATCAAAGGAAGGGGTGTTCATTTTCAACGGAAATGTGAACTATTCAATCCTTGAGTAGCTCGTGAAACTGCCAAGGACTCAGTAGTCGAAGTGACATTGTCTCAACCTTTACATGGAGGTTGCTTGTTAACCTTTGCAGTCTCTTTTCCTGTACGTCATATAAGGTTCTTCGATGTAAAACTGAAAAAGAGGTTACTTGTGAAACTAGAAGAGGATGGATTAGGGAAGCGAAGTGTACTCTATTGGCATCTTCGTGTACTGTTTTGTTTTTATTTTTGGTAAAGGTGGGATGGGGTGATGAGCGTAGTATAACCCTTACTGGAAGGTTCAGATTCGAGCCATAGCTGACCCGACTGATGAAAAAATATTGTCCATCACCGTGTCACGGAACCCTTTACCAACCATCTAGTCCCAAGTCTTGAACTTGAGACTGGTGGGAGAGGGGAAGGTCATTCTTAGCCTGCTACCTCAGCACCTTGAACTACCTTTGTGTACTACAAAGCTTCATTAATAGTATTAAGGATGACAAGTCTTGAAACTGAGACCAGTGGGAAAGAGGAAGGTTCTTAGAGCATGTACACCAGATTCTCCAAATGCCTCTTTTAGGTATTTTACCTAGCAAAATGACCAAAAACTGACATGCAGCAGTTAGCTAAAAGGTGAGCAAAAATACATTTCTCTACCATTGCTCGGTATATACCCCGAGCAACTGTTCATGAGGAATCCTTTGTATATTATTATCCACTGACAGATTTTCTCTCTCTTTAATTTCTCTGCTTTCGCCTGCAACTACAACACCCAGTTGTTTTAGAGAAATACGCCTGCAACGATCGATTTTAATTTTGAAACATGGTTTTCGAACGATTTGCGACGAAAGAACGATTCACGAAATAGTGGTTTGATTTCTCTCTCTACTATTCGCCAGAATCGATCTCGACGAAAGTCTTCAGACGAAGAAAGCTTGGGTCCGGTGACCTCGATCTATACGAACAGTGGTTTAATTTTTCTCTCTATTGTTCGCCGGAATCAATGGAGGTCTTCAAAGGAGGAAGGCTTGGGTTCGGCGTCCACGATCTCCCAGCCCCAGCCCCAGCGAACTAGATCTATATATCTGCTGCTACTGTAAAATATATACATACTGCAATTTGTATTATTTTCTACTAATATTTAATGGATAGAGAGGAAATTATAAAGAGGTTGCTGTGGTATGGTAGTAAAAAATGGGTAGGTAAAATAGAAATTGTACCTTTTTGAGTAGGTATTATACCTAGTATTGGTGTACATGCTCATAGCCTGCTGCCCCAGCCACTTGGACTACAACACTTCTATATGTATTAAGAAAGCAAGTCTTGAACCTGACACCGGTGAAGAGATGAAGGTTTAAGCCCGCTGCCTAGCCACTTGGACTACCTATGTACTACAATGCTTCAATATCAAGGATTCGCATTACTCCCGTGTCGTTTCAAATCCATCGCATCAAAGCTATTAAACTTGATGTTGAAATCTATATGTAACCATAAGAAACACAATTTTTTCGAGCTACTCTCACTGAACAACGATTGCAACTTCGACCATTTGAAATACATATCGATTAACATAGAGCTCAAAACGAAAAAAAGGGTGTTAATTTCTCAAATCACAGTAAACAGTCTGTGCAAAGCCAGGGGAGAAATTGCATTACAACAACAGAGTAGTCAACTGCAGCTTTAACTTTTCATTCTATCAATAAGGATTTGCCTGTAAGACAAATTACATCATACCATTAAGGAGAAAAAAAGCTTTACAATCCAAATCATTGTTGTTAAGTTTACCATACCAACAGTCAATACAAAGTATTTTTCTCTCATAGGCTAACATCAATCCAATGTACCAGTATTATGTAGTAACTTTTCATCATCATCATTCATCGGCCATCAACACTTTAAGTAGAATCTCAAAATGCAGCTTAAATACGGATTACCAATACAATGTTCCTGCATTTATGCAATTACCCTCTCTCCATATCCATCTCGACTCATGCGATAAGCAAAACAGCCATTTATCAACCTACCATTATATTAGCATCACCTTTGAAGCCCTAAAAGAAATACTGGAGCTCCACAATTTTCAACTGATGATGTAAGAGAATGTCATAGCCAAAAACACAGCCGCGGGCATAATTGGAGGATTAGCGTTCAACCAAAAAACAGAACTTCCCTCTCATCAAATGTATAAGTTGTGGGACGCGAAAAACTTGTAATCAGGGTGGTCAACTTGCAAAAGACGGAGCCAGTTGTCAGCAGCTCGCAATAGAGAATTCACCTTTTGACTTTCATGAACTCCATCTGGATTCCAAACAGAAACTTTGAACTTATAAGAAGCAAGCCCGAAGATGGGCAATAACAACTTTAAAGGCACGCCGGCACTCTGCAGTTGCCTTGCAGTTGGAACATGTACTTGCGGCGAATCAGTGCTACTGCTACCTGCAAGAACATGGAAAACATATAATGATCGACAGAGGAAAGCACAAAAGCATCACAAAAAACTACATGGAGAGAGAGAGAGAGAGAGAGAGAGAGAGAGAGAGAGAGAGGTACGCACTTGTAAAGGGCGTTGACAGAGAATGGAATGTTAAAAAGCAGGCATCCAGATTCTGTAGAGTTGGACCCGTTGGTATCCTATATATGGGGTACCTTAATTGAGAGTATGCAAGAAACTTCAGTTTGTCTTCCAAGGAATTAGTATTATTATAATTGCAGCAAATAGAATTTCATGCTTCAGAAAATATGAAAGAAGCTTACCATGCAACAGAAATCCAACTTGCAGGTGTTAGCTCATAACTTCTGCAGGTTCTGAGTTGTGGAAATCGAGATGCAAGGACAGCAATCTTTTGGATACATGTGACATAACATTATAATGGTAAGAGAGCATTCAAGCTAAAACATGCAAATGAACTAGGGAATCGAAAGCAACTTGCCTTATCAGCCAAGGGTTCACGGCTAAATGGCGGAGCACTCTCGAAATATTCAAATAAAAGTAAACCAGGTGGGTCGCTAATCTCGCCTTCGTCAACTGAAAGTCGGTTAAAACTTTGGGCCATTGCACGCATATTTTTGCGCAGGCTCCACGCACCCTGAACATGATTGGTTCCTCTTTCGGCACCACAATCACTGCCACCATCACTACTAGTTTCCCTGGATGAATCTGCATCACTCTCTTCACCAGGCCGCCTGTTAGAAGTGGGGGAAAATATCATCAATTTGTGTACAGCAAATAGAACAATGCAAACCATTGAAACCAGAAGTCGAGGTTATCTCCTGGCATAAACAAAGCACGCACCAAGCACAATCTTAGTAGAATCTGGTGGCGCCGTACAAATTGCCTCTTTGTAGACTAATCCAAAATGTAAATTACTTAGAGTGGTTCTTTCTATAAGTGTTTTCGACATCAGGACTCAGGAGAACTGCAAAACCTGGGTATGATCGCAAATTTACAACAATAATGTAATTCGGTCACCAGCAATGTCACCTTTCTCCAGAAAGATTCTGCATTATAGATGGGATGCTATCTGTTGTTTCTGCTACCGTAAACTTGTTCGTGAACACTGAACATAAAAAGGGACCATTAGCAGCAATGGAACTTCTACGAAAAGCGGCACTCCTTTATGTTCTTCCAAGGCTAGTGATAGAAACAAAGCTAGTTTCTCTAAATCATGTAACCACTCTCGCCCCCAACCACCACCTAAATTTTTATTTTTATTTTTTGAAGTGCCCTGCAAAAGCTAACAGTTGACCTACACCCAAAATATTCAAAATAGGTACCAAGAAGTGCTAAGTAGGGAAAGGAAAACATAGTAAAAGGAAAGGCAAAGATGAACCAGAAGATGAACTCAAGGAGCATTCATCAAGGGTTTCCTTGTTAGATAAGTAAAGGAATGAACTGAGTTGGAAAGCTCTCAAGACTCGAGACTCGAGAGTGAAAGGAATGATCAAGGAGGATGGACTATGGAACTGTAAAGGTATTAGGAAAGCTGCCACTTTCTACCCAAACTATTCCACTGACGTGTTACTCCACAATGGCAACAATAGCCAGATGAAAAGCAGTTATTATTATTAAAAGCACAATAAACTGATGGACTATGTAACGAGCCCAAGAGCAGAAAAACTAATGCAAATCTTAACCCATTTGCTTATTCAAGTTGAAGTTAAGACTGTTTGTAATTTGT
Source organism: Rhododendron henanense subsp. lingbaoense (assembly GCA_020567845.1). Classification (NCBI taxonomy): domain Eukaryota; kingdom Viridiplantae; phylum Streptophyta; class Magnoliopsida; order Ericales; family Ericaceae; genus Rhododendron; species Rhododendron henanense. The sequence continues at coordinate 1,831,125 of CM036313.1, forward strand.
AAGTTAGCTAGCAGTAATCAAGTGTGTAAAACCATTATCTCATGCCGCATAAGGAACAGCATTTTGAAAACAGAAAAAATCATTAAATGTCGACAAGGCTAGAAATAGAGAACAGAGCACCATATTGGCAAAAGCCATTTTATGAAACCTGCATGAGGATGTGCCAAATACTACCCCGTCTACTATGAACAATTCTTTTTTCCAGAAATATTCGAGTAAGCAACACAATCACCTTGAAACACACCTTTTTCTACCCAATCCAACCTAGACACTATAAAAGCCTTCAGCATAAGAGTGAGATGACCTCCAAAGACATATGGAATTTCAATTCCCCTAAATACCAAATAGAGAAAATAGAGGTGGGTCTTTTTTAATTTTTTTTCCCTTTACCTTTGTTTATAAGCACACAAAGAAACATGCGTCTGCAAATAGAGGTCGTCTTATTTTTTTCCCCCTTTCCCTGGTTGTTTATATGCACACAAAGAACCTTGTGCGTCCATTTAAGAAGCACAAACACAAATAAGCGACATGGATACAGGCATACAGCATGCACGGACACCTTGACATGGATGCAGCACACCCAAACACATGGAGATGGATACAGCACACATAGACAACATGGCATGTCAAAAAAATTCAGGACATAACACGGGCGGGGAGATGAGTGAGCATTTGTCTTCAAACTACAACAATAGTGACTCATATCAAATGGTGGATATGAGTGATGATCAGATTTGGAAGGCATGAAGTAGCAACATCCAAAAGGGTTCCAAAATGGGTACTAGTTCAAGAATCATGATTGTGGCCCATCCAATGGAGGTGAACCAGCAGGCCCCAAGTTACTGCACGATGCATACAGGAAAAAGGAAGCAGGAAGACGAGAAAGACACTTCTAGCATGAACAAGGATCCAACATCGGACAAAAAATAAAAGATAACAAGCACAATAGTGAACAATCACAACAAAAGTACAGGGGAAAGAGGATTGTTGGCATCGGAAAGAGAGGGGTCGTTGCAGAGATCCACAGTGGAGAAGTACAAGACAAAACATAGGGAAAGAAGCGGAACAAATATTCTGTCCTAATAGTTGATCAGTTCATGAGCTTGGACAAGAGTGATTCCATGCGACGATTGTTGGACAATACCTACCCCAGCATACATCACATAAATTGCACCACATCATATATCAAAAAAATCAGTTGAAAAGGCTTTCAAGTGATATATTATCGTAAAAAACTGCACCCATCAATATGAAGACGAAGGGACAAGATGAGTGAGGTAGAGGAAGGAAATCAGAAACCAAGAGCTCACCTTAGACTCATGCTGGGCTTTGACGGGTCTATATACAGCTGAATGCCAGACAGGAATGGCACATAGTATTGCACAACAGAGTCGCTCCCATTCAGAACAAGAGGAACTCCTGCCCCATATGCACTCCACTCTTTAAAAGATTCCCACAGATCCCCAAGGACGAAGAATGGATGGAATTTGTCTTCACTTGTCCTCAATTGTTTCATGCTCGTCTGTAAATACTCCACACTTTCAATTATTTAAACATTGTGAACACAAACAGAGGAGAAAGAATTACATTTCCCAATCATAAAGATATAAAGCCCCTTCTGTGAAAGCAGGTGACACCAAAATAAACTAGACTCTTGGTTAGATACGCTGTATTTTGGAGCAATCCAAATCAATGGCGGACTCAAATCCACTGAGCTGAACATAACTACTTTGCTAGGTTCAAGTACCATCCAAACTCGGATTCAGGGTGCATTCCAAATAAACGACGACCCGAAAACTACTCAGTTGAACGTAACTACTTGGCTTTGTTCAGCTAGTAGTCCTGACATGAAATTCAATTTTTATTACCATCACTTTTTGTTGTCAATCAAACAAAAGAAAGGAAAAAAATTCTAATGAAATATTCCTACCAATCTCTGAAATACTCCTTGCAACTGGAGAACCACGCAAAAATCTCTGTTCTATGTCTTACATTCTTTGAGTTCTTGATTTACTCTCAGTCATTGTGCGGGTATTGGGTCAATTCCGTAAAAAGAATTCGAAGCCGATACTAATCCCCACACAACAATTAGGTCCAATTAGCTAAATCACAAAACCAAGAAAGAGATAACCCAAACCACTCCCTAATTTCTCGGGTTCTACTCAAATTATGTCTAGGATGCAAACAAGTTGAGCTAAGTAGTGGGTTGTTTCAACCTTGACTTGAAAGCTTATCAACATTAAAAATTGTGTCCGGCCCAACATACGCGCACTTAGACTAATCCTGGACCAATCACACCGTTCACAAGCGGGGACCAATTAAAGTAAGACAAATCCCTCTATGGCCCCAAAGGAGTTGATAGCACCTAGGAATCTGATTTTGATCATGAGACCTTAGGAGGGGAGAAAACTCCTAAGCTACGAGGCCACTCAACTAAACCCCAATGGGGTTTTGTGCTCAAGCTTAGCTAGTTTATCATTCGAATCTATCTATAACAAGCATAACATGACTAGCTCGATAGTCGAGATGTGCGTAGGCTGGCTGGACACCTGAGTTTTTTTATCGGAAAAAAAAAAAATGACTAGCTCGATTCGGCCCTAAAAACAACAAACAGTAAACCCTAATTCCCAAAAGTTCTTTCCATATTTACCTTAGATAAATACTGGGCTGGAACAACCGGAGTAGTGTGCTCAAGAAACCGATCCAAATTACAGCTGGGTCCCACCGGCGACGAAAACGACGCCGTGTTCGCCGACGACGAGGAGCAATTATCGTCCGATTCAACAACTCCCTTCTCCGCCGCCGCCGCCGTCGACGGAGGCGCTGGCTTCGGCTTCGCCGCCCTGTTCAACTTCGATTGCCGCGGCGGCGGCGGCGGCTGCTGCTGCTGCTGCTGCTCCTGGTTTTGCTTCCGCATCGGCGGCGCACAGTAGAACCGGTTCTCCACGCTGCGATTTCTCGGCACCGACATTGACCCAATTTGATCTGTATATATATAGATACGTATATGTGTGTGTGTGTGAGTGGGTTGATTGAAGATTGGGTTTTGTGAGTAAAGGGTTTATGTGTGGAGTTGAAGTCTTAGTGGGTTTTTTGATTGGAGGGTTTTGGAGAGTTGATGAGAGAGAGAGAGAGAGGAGAGTTGTGTTTTCGTAAGGGAGACGAAGAGCGGAGAAAGAAGGAAGGAGAGCGGTTGTTTGGGTTGTGTTGAAAGAGAGTGCTCTTCACCTTTATTGCCGTGTATCCTGTTCCAGAGGATTCTACACTCGTACTATTTTCGGTTGAGGTTATTCAGTTCCAATGTGTCACCGCCATGTCGTGTCCCGGGCTCCTCCACCATCACATAATCACGGGTCCGGACGCTTAGCTTTATGACCGACCGCATGATTTTGTAGTGGTGGAAGAGCCTGAGACATCATGTGACTTGTGACGTGCTCTTGGCCACTGATTATTTTTCCTTTCTCAGCTTGGACTTTGAGAGACTGAATGTTCGGGTCAACTTACACGTATCTCGACACAGTAAAAAAAAGTTGGGAACATCTTACGTGAAGCCAGATTCGAACCAAGACCTCCCAAGTAGAAATCTGAGTTCTCCCCACTGGGCTACAGCAAGTAGCTGATTTTTTACAGCTTCTTCAAGGAGTGAGAATGTGTAATTTGTCACTTTGATTAATTTGGAGGCTTACGTTAGATTCTCCTCGGACTTGGGGTGCCTTCAGAATAGGATTCCCCATCCTATATTTGTAATCCGTAATCGTTCATTTTATTGAGCTCAACGAATGGAATATCGGTGATAAAAATATATTGTTCGAATATCGGTAATCACATTAATTGAATGACGTTTTTATTGGGAAGTGCGTCACCACAATTAAACTTCATCTTTTCAAGAACAATTGAAGTATTGATATATGATTAGCTTGATTTTTGTCATAGATATAATCTACTCATTGAGTTGTAAAGATAAATCGAGTTTAAAGTAGGTTTAACTGATCTTGAGTCAAAAAGTAGAAGACACGTCAAATGTGTTGACATAATTCTTCGGACCATTAAATCTAAGCTGCGACACTTAAGGACTCGTTCAATTGTACAGAAAGGAAGAAATAATTATTCAAAAACTTTTTACTATTCAATTAGTTATGGGTCCCATAACTTCAATTTTTCTACCGGAAAATACATTCTCGTTGCAAAAGCGAAAGAATCTTAGTTTTATTTTTTTTCTACAGAAAAATAAATTCTACTATTTTTCTTCATCTACACTTTAATAACTTTAAAAAATACAATTTTTTTACACAACATTCTCGACGACTGAAGAGTGAAGACCTCACGATTGCAACAAAAATCCCATTGTCGATCTTTTGCAATATAAATAATGATTTGAGCTTTGAATAAGTCTGATGAAAAGAAATTAAGCTTTTAATGAATATAGTAAAGTCTTGGGCAATTGGTAATATATAGGTTATTATGAGGCCAATAATAGAATATTGAGGGTGACGCTGGGCATATACCTCAGAAGATTATGATTCCTCCATGGCAATGATGTGATATGTCTTCATATATATCCAGTACAAAAGTATCTGAAACTGAGGTGGAAAATTTATGGGAATGTTTACCAGGTCAATTGGCCCCAAAATTTCTCTCCATTATATATAGTTGTAAAAGACTAATTTAATATAGATTGGAGGAGGAGGACTGCAACCGAGCCAAGTTGAGATGAGCTTTAGAGTATTTTGGCTCATTTAAATTCAGCGAGTTTGAGCTGGAATGGTGTTGAGTGTCAGAACTGTACTAAAAGAACCTCTATAATCGAGCACATACGTACGAGCCAAACTTATCTAGACGAGCCAATTGTTGGGTTAAGTTGAACTGGGCTCATTTTTCTAAAGAGCCAAACATTCTGATCAAACTTGGCTCGTCTACTAAACAAACCGACCCAATCCCCGAGATGCTAGCAAATAGCTTGATTGGTTCGTTTGCAGCTCTAAATGATATATATATATATATATATATATATATATATATATATATATTAGTACGTACCTTCTTGGTCAACAGTCATGATGTGCAAAAATGAACTGGTTTCTGAGTTAGCCAAAGCATTCTTTTTCCAACTGGACATATATACTACAGGGAGAGCTCGAAGGGTTAGTCTGGTTGATTGGTGGGTTTCTGTTTCGCAGAATTAATCAGGATTCAGCTTTAGGATCAGACCGTAAGAAAGTATATAATTTCTCCGAGCATGGATGACTTGTCTTTAACATGGATGACTTGAGGTATGTATTATAAGCTGGTTCAGACACTCCTTATCGTCGAACCAAAGGAGAGAGAGAGAGAGAGAGAGAGAGAGAGAGAGAGAGAGAGAGAGAGAGAGAGAGAGAGAGAGAGAGAGAGAGAGAGAGAGAGAGAGAGAGAGAGTGTGTGTGTGTTTTGGCACGTACACTTATGGATCAGATCAATGGCATGATCAACGGGTCTACAGGCTACAAGGTTGGTCCTACCCAATCAGGCCTTTAGTGAAACATGTGTTGATGCTTGTAGAAGTTTTTAACACCCCATAGCTACAATATTGGAAGAGAAAACATGACCCAAAAAAAATTATTGGAAGAGAAATGTAGTACTATCTAATGGTTATTCTATCTTGTTTTCTTTATAATTATTTGTTCACTGTCAGTATCGTTACGGCTTTTGTACCGGCCAAAACTATCTAACAAGAGATTACGCTACTGTGGGACTACTATAATTTACTGGCGGGGTGACTATTGACCTAGGGTTAAGAAGAGAGTAGGAAAAACAAAATCAAAGATTTTGCGTCATACTTTTAAACCGCCTCATGAGCATGTCGAACAGTGTCAGTTCTGATGTTTGGGTCATCCAAGCCGTCCAAACTTGGTTGCTCACTTACTATTAAGTTAGTAGAAAATAAAAGAAAAAATAAATAAAATCAAGGTTATATTGAGTTTACATATTTTTTTTGCCCATGGTAGGAGTTGCCCAAACCCGAGGTCTTGTACCCCTGGGGCTGGCTTTGACGCCGAACTACACGATAACTCAGTTAGACACTTGAAATTGTTACTACTAAAATTTTAAAACCGACACAAGGCTTCAACTTCGGTAAAATTACATACCAAAAATGGTGGAATGGATTACTTTTGTAACAACCCTGGTTTTTGGTAAATAAAAATTTCGTTAAATATTTGAATTTTATTTTAATTACTTGGATTGCTTTTAAAAATTCCTTTTAATTTCTAATAATCCGTCATAATTAGATTTGAGACTTATAAAATTATATCTTTTAACATCGGACAATCTAGTCATTTTCTAAAGACAAGTATGCTTATAAAAGCACTTGTATGTTTTCCTAGTATTTGAAATAAGATATTAAAATTATATTTCTTGTCTAGAAATCCTACATGGCAAGTTTAGTTAGCTTCTAACCAACTAGTTAGAGAAACCTAATTACCATTTCAACTTAGTTACATTCTCCTAACCCTAGATGAACCTTTTTGACCATCTTTGAACCTTATGAACCTTTCCAACCCCACTTGAACCTTTTTGACCATTAGAAGTAATCATTATGCTTCATGATTTGTCATTCAAGGCCATGCCTACCATCTTTATATCCTTACCCTTTGGTCAATAATTACTAGGGAAAACTTTATCCCTTGGGTAATAGAAATTAGTCTTGCCAATGAATACTTAGAAAGACAAGACAAGTCACTTAAGAATCCTTGAACCATAGGAAACCATCATTTTGCTTCCAAAAGAAGCAAACCTAGCCTTGCCATGCATGCTCACCTAATATAATCATGCCTAATTGCCTAGGTACACTTTCTAGGAAATTCATTATCCTTTGGACAATAGTTATTAGGGAAATTTTTGCCCTTTGAGTAATAAAGATTCTTAACCATATCTCCCTATGTGTTGTCATTTCAAAGGAAAGACTTACCCTTAGTCAATCTTCTTTTCCTCCTAGACTTAGCTAGATATCATAGCCTTAAGTGTACATAGCTATATATATATATATATGTGTGTGTGTGTAACAAAGTACAAGAGAGAGAGAGCCGAATGGGGAGGGGGAGAGAGAGGGCCGAATGGGAGAGAGAGAGAGAGGTGGAGTGTGTGCATTTGTTTTGTACTCTTGTACAAGCTATCTTTAACCCTTAAGCCTAAACCCTATTTGACAACCCATTTCTAGTCATCTTGAAACATAACCTAGCTAATCATTTTATTCTCCTTGCAAGCAAACCCTTTCTAGGACAAGACTAGACCTTACCTCTCATCATTTTCTCTTTATCCATTGAACCATAGTTAGTAGGGTAAATATTATCATTTGGGTAATAGAAAACCTAGCCTTATTTTGTTCTTTCTTGCAAGCAACCCATTTCTAGTCTACTTTAAACCCAATCCTAGCCTTTTATTTTATTCTTTCTTGCAAGCAACCCCTCCTAGGACAAGACAAGCCATGCCTCTCATAAATTGCCCCTTTATCCATTGGACAATAATTGTTAGGGAAAAATTTATCCCTTGGATAATAAGCCAAGTTTTGCTATAAATAGCACTTCATTCTTGCCATTCAACCCACACCTTCCACCCATTCAACTTCTCTCTCTAGAAAATCTAGTGTTCTTACTTTGTTCTTGAAGTTCTTCCTTTGTTCTTGAGTTCTTCAAGAAACTCATCCTAAGCCGCCACTAGACCGCCACTCGACCACCCTTTTGATCCAAAAAGTTTAAGTAGTTTAGTCAAGACCTAGTTTCGAGAGAAACCTTTCTCTTTCGAAGCTACCGTAAGCTTACCGTAGGAAGTTACTCTGTTCGATAGCCAACTTACTTTCCGTAGCCGCCCTACCGCCAAGAAGAACGGTAGATTATCCTTACTCTCTTCCCTAAGTATAATTAGACGTTTGTATATTACTTGTACGGTTGAAATGCATGATAGTCAATAAACTTATTTTGGCTAATGGAGGTATGAACATGTTGAATAATTGACTTTTACTCCAATAAACATGTGTTGTTTTGAACTTCCCTAAAAGAAAGAAAGAACCGATTTTTGAAATATAAGCTTGATAGGATATATTTGTATTTTGATCTTAGGATGGTTATGAGCATGTATACGTGATCACTAGGATTATTTGTCTTGATGTGTGATAAAACATAAGTGGTATTTACTCCAAAGGTGTCCGTACATGTGGCGTTATGCTTTAAGTAATGATTTGAGCATGCTAAGTAATATAGAGTTGTATGATCTTGCAAGATTACAATGAATGATTTATGTGTACGTACGAGAAAAGTCCTACCGCGGAGTCTGTGCATGCAACGAGACACATAAACTGAGAAAGTTAGAAACATGACACCTAGGGTGTGGTTAATGACAAGGTGTGGTTAATGACAAGGAGAAAAAGTTTTGAAACCCCAATGTGGCCAGACTTGGTAGCCCATTGTGTGGTGGTTGTATGTGTGTGCGTGCCAATGGGAACCCGGAGCGGCGGAACCGAGGTTGGGTGTGTAGCTTGGTTACCGCAGAGAGGTGCCAATGCCAATTGTGTGCCAGTGGGAACCCGGAGAGGTGGAACCATTGTGCGGATACTCGGGAACCCGGAGCGGCGGAACCGAGGTTGGGTGTGTAAAGATGATTTTGGAAATGTTGTTTTGGCTAATGAAAGGTGAAAATGGTGACACGGTCTACGAAACGTTGCGTAGGAGAAACTCTGATGTCACGGACACCAACGATGGTTAATAGAGAATGTGGATGAGTTATTGTTGATAGTTGTTGAATATGCATGTGCTAATTAGACAACGTTAATTATCTATGACTTGTTTTGTGTAAGTTATGAGTTAGCGGGTAAGAGATTATTCTGCTGAGCTTTTGTAGCTCATGGTGTTACCTTTGGTGACCCTGACATATTATATCGGTGGCGACGCTGGTATAATGTGTCAGACTTTGTAGATGATCAAGGTGAACAGTACACCTTGGAAGCCTTTGGAGCAGAAGAGCTGGCTATGATGGAGGAGCAAGCGGAGCAGTAGATAGGAACCCTAGTTCCCCTCTTTGTGTTGAATAAAAGTACTCTTGTGAGAATTATGATGTAATAATGAGGCAGACTCTCTTTAGTTTTTCAATAAAATTATCCTTTTAACGTTCCCAAAAATTAGGGGCGTTACAACTTTCATCAAAGATAGACTGACAACTGGACCACCTTGATTATGTAATTTTTAACAAAAATGTACTACATACAACCGTTAAGTCCGAAGATAATCAAACGAAATAAGCCACCTGAATAATATCAATATTGTTATTACAATTTCGTAGAAAGAGAGAAGTACGCTCAATCAAAAAAATGTACTACAACCGTTATACTTCACGACGTTTCTCTGACAAAAGATTACAATAGAATGTCATTTTATTGAACGAATGCACAAATGAGAAACAACAATAGACTGAAAATCATACCCTGAACCGATGATACGAAACCAAGCACACTCATGCAAATAAATCTGAACATAGACTCAGGACTCTGGGAGAAGCTTTAGTTTCAAGCTTCAGGATTTGCCAAGAGGTATGCCTCGATAGCCTTGAACATGGCTGAGGCCTTTTCTTTGCCAGACTTGATTTCCTCCTCAGTGACCTGAGCATCACCTTTGGTCTGATAAATGCTCCTGTTCTTGCAGATGGATCCTCCATCAGCAGAGGCTACGATTTTGATGTGATAAGAGATCGAATCGAAAATGCCCATCAAAGCATCGCCTTCAATGACGCTGTAACTGTAGGTGAAGTTCTCTTTGTCAATGGCATCAACTCTTTGCTTCACACTCTTATATGCACTCCCTGCATATTAAAAAAACACATGGTAATTAGTTTACCTATGGCAAAACTAGCTCACATTAGATTCCCCAGAGGCCAATCGCACTGTAAAAACTGTTTTGTTATATATGGTAAGTACAAAAGGTTTAGCCGATTTTGGAAAGGGAAAAATTCAAAATACCCCCCAACATTTATACCAAAATTTAATTAGACTCCCAACCTTTTAAAAACTTCAATTTTACTCCCAACGTTATCTTTCGTTAATCAAAATGCCCCCTTCCGTCCGAATGACTAACAGATTTCGTTAAAAGCTCCGTTAAATAGCGTCCCAATCGAATTTCGATGATCCGAGCCGTTCAATATGTTCAAAACGTGATTTTAAGGGTACTCGAGGGAAGTCAGCAAAAAAAAAGACCGAGAAGGGCTTCATCTGAACAGTTTTTTTATTAAACTATTCAATAAAAAATTGTTCAGATGAAGCCATTTCCGATCATTTTTTTTGTTGATTTCTCGCGGGTACCCTTAAAATCAAGTTTTGAACACATTGAACAACTCGGATCATCGAAATTCGATTGGAAAAGAGGAGGTGCAGATCGATCCGGATTTTGTTCAAGTCCGGACATCCGGATTTTGCTTCGGTCTGCACCTCCCATTTTCGATCGAATTTCCATGATCCGAGCCGCTCAATATATTCAAAACGTGATTTTAAGGATACCCGCGAGAAATTAACAAAAAAAATGATCGGAAATGGATTCATCTGAACAGTTTTTTATTGAATAGTTTAATAAAAAACTGTTCAGATGAAGCCCTTCCTGGTCATTTTTTTTGCTGATTTCTTGCGGGTATCCTTAAAATCACGTTTTGAACACATTGAGTGGCTCGGATCATCAAAATTCTATCGGGACGATATTTAACGGAGTCTTTAACGAAATCTGTTAGTCAGCATTTTGATTAACGGAAGATAACGTTGGGAGTAAAATTGAAATTTTTAAAAGGTTGGGAGTCTAATTAATTTTTGTGTAAAGGTTGGGGGGTATTTTGAATTTTTCCCTTTTGGAAATTGTGGAAGCAACAAAAGTAATTCCGGTATATATAAAAACATCTGGGCAAGAACATGATAAATTAATTGGTAATAAAAATAGGAACTAGCCTTCGCCGAGAGTGATGAGCTTGATAGTTCCAGCTCCTCCATCTCCTTCAAGGGTTTCAACACTCTTGATGGCCTGTGGGAGGATTTTGGGGATGAGGGTGTCAGCGTCAAGGACAAAGGCCTTGAACATCCTGGATGGAGGGATTGAGGAAGAGACCTCCAAATCGTAAGTGATGGCACCCATGGTGTTTTTGAAGTGTGGAAAATGAACAAGTGAAGAAGAAGAAGAAGAAGAAGAAAGAAGATTGAGGAACTGCTTAAGGTATGTGAGGAAATGGTGTGAGGAAAATGTGAGAACTAGAGGAGGTATTTATAGAGTACTGAAGTCTAAAGGTCGCGGATCACAAAAAAAAAAAAAAGAGTCTAAAGGTCCTCTTTTGTGGGCAGTGAACTATTCTAAGAAATACCAAGTTGAGCATGAAAGTATTATGGGAAATGAATAATCTGAAGTAAAAAAAGAGGAATGTCAAAGTAGCCATTGTTTGGAAAAGGAACAAATTAAAGAAAAGAGTTCACACAACTTCTTTGTCTTGTTTGATCAAGCTGCTTGATTTTACATTTGTGCGAAAAGTCAAGTTGTTTGGATACCGACAACTGCCTAATCCATAAGTGCATAATAACACTATTTACAAAATCAGGGGTGGCCGGGTGGCACGTGCCACTCTCCTCAATTTAGCTTTGCCCCTGTCTAAGATGTGGTTAGTACTATAGGAAGATGTCACTAATAGGTTTAATTTTTTGGATTTTGACCAGAAGTTATATTTATTCCAGTCGGCCATTGCATGTTAATCCCAGGTTGTTGATAGCCACATAAATTTGAACCAATTTTGATAATTGGTGGGCCATTCTTTTCGGTTGTTATTCCAGCAATGGACAACCGAGATACAATCTGAGCCGTCTATTGTCGAGCATGGACGGTCCAGATAAGCCCAATACGCATGCTGTCCAGTAGGCACCCCCCATTTCCTTATCTGTGGGTACAGCTTGGAAATTGTAGTTTGAAGTCTTTTGGGACATCAATGATGACAGAAGACTACTGTATTGGGCCATTAGCTGCCTTTTGGAATCTGAACTTCTAGAAATCAAACTTGTAGAAATTGGTAATGTACACTTGAATGATCATGAATCACATTTTCTTGTGTGTTTGGAATCGTGTTCGCACATGTCGACTAATCTCGGGACTTTAAAGTTAATGTCCGAGCAAATTTCAAGTGGTCCGAAGGACTTTTTGGTTAGTAGTGGAAGTTGAAACTGAGAGTTCATAAGGATAAGCTCCTTACTTGCTGTCATGTTCCCACTTGACCAATTATTTATTATCTGCAAATAAACATGAATCACAAATAGGAAGCATTAAATTGGACATTCCCAATCTTCTAACAAAACAATACCTACACCACAAAATGTTGCAAGAAATTAATTGAAATCTTCTAAAAAGAGTAATTAAAGTTGTAGTCCACACTACAACTCGCATGTTAATTCGAATTTCATGGAGGCCAAATATTTTAAAACTTGAGGCAACTAGAGGGTTTGACTGTCGTTAACTTCAAGGCTTCAGAATTTGTTTGAAGTGCACGCAAGCTGGCCTAGACATCCAGTTATCATAAAAAAAATCCACGCGAGACACCTCATTTTTGAGTAAAAATTCTCTATAAATAGAAACGGAAACACATAACTTACTAAAGAAAATGCTCAAGAAAAGTATGCCAAAATATTGTCCCAATGAGAATACTCTCAATATTACTCCATAGTTACATAATGAGAATATTGTTCTTGAATCTGTTAGCCAGTAAATTTTCAAGTCACAATCTAGAAATGGTCTTTAGATTCTTCTGCGTGGACCGTAGCGATTTAGAACGCAACCTGATCTTGGTATTTGGGGCCAAAAGATCGATTAAGGCCCGGTTTGGCTAAGAAATAATCCAGATTATTGGCTTATTGTCTTTTCTCAGCCAATTAAATAAGTAAACTCGTTCTTCCTATGTTCAGCCAATAAGCCAAATTGATAGAATTGTTCATCTTCAATAAAACCTATTATCATCTCAATGATCAATTATTTGGATTGATGATCATGAGTTGAACCGTTCATCTTTCGTATTTATACGAAATTCATTGAATAAAAAATTCGGTTCATGTAGACTAATTCAGTTGTTACATCATTGTCAAATGCACTTCGAAAAATATACAGAGTCAAACTACCACAATTTTTTTTTTTCCTATCTAGACTTATCATATAACAGAATTTTGACCGGCGAGGTGAGTAATGAATAGAATTCTTGCCTTTCGAGAGCTGAAATTGCAGGTTTTCATCAAGTAGAAGACTTGTTCCTAGATAGGGAACCAAGCAACCACGACGGTGGAGAGTTAGTCTAATGGCTATACCCTAAACCAGACAAACATTTCCCAGCAAAAAACACACTTCATGCCATAAGCTTCGATTGAAATCCAATCGAAAAAGTAACAAAAAAAAAAAAAAAAGGAAAAAAACTCATAGCATTACAAACCATCCTAATCCGTCACCGGTAGAGCCACTCTGACCATGACCAGAAATCACGGATCTCCGAAAACCTCGAGATACTAACAAGAACCACAACCATGCATGAACGGTGGCCCACCGGCGACGATGGAGGGGAGCAGCGGAGGATGGATCAGTGATAAAGGAAAGCCAAGAGAAAAGAAAAGAGGAGTTAATCGAAAGAAACTCTTAAATCTAAGATCGATTGAGAGAGAAAACCCTCATTGAAAAGGAGGAGTACTTATTAAAAGCGAAAAAACCATCACTGTGGAAGAAGAAAAACATAACTATTAAGGGTAAAGCTCTCCCCTCCCGCTGCCGCATATGGGTGGTGAAAACTCTAGAATGAGGGAGGGGAAGGAAGAGAGGCGGCTAGAGAGTAGAGAGTTTTTGGGGGAGAGAGATAGTTGATACTACCTCAGTCTAACAATTTTGGCCTTTTTGAAAAGTCGTGTTACTGTTTGATTGAAAAAATAACACACTTTCTTGCATATATATTTAAAATTTTCCTCTCAGAAGTTGACTTTCCTCTGTGCCGTTCGAAATTCTCACTAGTTTTCCTATGTGGATAAAATTTCATTTGTACAAGTTGTTGGTATCGGTAAACTAGAACGCAATAACTCATTTGGTTTTCTCCAAGAGTATTGGTAGAAACACAATTTAAAACAAACTCCGAATACAACGGTATCCAGAGTAATTTGATGTAGGTATACTGACATACATTGGACGTCAGCTTCGAAGACAGTTGGGTCTAGAATTGTGTCCGGAAATAGTGTTCCTAGACTTTTTTTTCTCCCTTTAAGTGATATACTGGAAGCCAATTTAGTGCAAATTAAAGCAAGGCATTGATGGAATCAACAAGGAGAACTCCACAAACTGTTATAGTGTAATTGAGGGCCATGCTTTGACGAGATTTGAGTCAATCTTTTGAGGTCGGCCAAAAAAAGAGTGTGAACACAAAACACAAAGTGTGAAAATCACTATCTGAACGATGTTATTGAGATTCCATGACTCTTATCAAGTGATACATCATGGACATTTCTTTAAAGAAAGATTACAGTATAGCGTCCTTTTTATTGAACAAAAGCAACAAATTCGGGAAAAATAACAAGAAACTGAAGATTACACTTTAAATCCTGATACCAAAGCAAGCACACTCATCAAATAGAAATTGCTACATAAACTTAATTTGGAAAGCTTTAGTTTCAAGCATCGGGATTTGCCATGAGGTATGCCTCGATAGCCTTGAACATGGCCGAGGCCTTTTCTTTGCCAGACTTGATTTCCTCTTCTGTGACCTGAGCATCACCTTTGGTCTGATATATACTCCTGTTCTTGCACACGGATCCTCCATCGGCAGAGGCTACGATCTTGATGTGATAAGAGATTGAATCGAAAATGCCCATCAAAGCATCGCCTTCAATGACGCTGTAACTGTAGGTAAAGTTCTCTTTGTCAATGGCATCGACTCTTTGCTTCACACTCTTATAAGCACTGCCTGTAAATTATAAGTAGCAAATACATGTTAGTTCACCAATAGGAAAAAAACTAACTCTAACGAAATTCTCCATAATCTCACTCAAGAAATATTTTGTGAAGCAACAATAATAGTTTCCAGCATAGAAATATCTTGGCAAGAACATAATAAATTTGTATCATTAAAGTAGAAACTAGCCTTCGCCGAGAGTGATGAGCTTGATAGTTCCAGCTCCTCCATCACCTTCAAGGGTTTCGACACTCTTGATGGCCTGGGGGAGGATTTTGGGGATGAGGGTGTCGGCGTCAAGGACAAAGGCCTTGAACATTTTGGATGGAGGGATTGAGGAAGAGACCTCCATATCATAAGTGATGGCACCCATGGTAGTTTGGATGTGTGAAAAAAATGAACTGCTGAAGAAGAAGAGTAAAGATGATTAATAAGGAGAGACTGCTCAAGGTTATGTGAGGAAATGGTGTGAGGAAAATGTGAGAAATGGAGGAGGTATTTATAGAGTACTGAAGTCTTGTGGTCCTCTTTTGTGGGCAATTGATTATTCTAAAAACCCACACCACTTTGATAATTATATGAGAAAACTATTGGAAATAAATAATTTGAAGTCAACAGAAAGGAATGTCAAAGTAGCCATGCATTGTTAGGAAAAGGAACAAATTAAAGAAAAGAGTTCACACATCTTGACAGTCCATTTGTATGATCAAGGAAAAGCTTCCAAGCTTGGCAGTCTTATATTTAATTATTTTTCATAAGTGCATAGTAACACTATTTATGAAATCAGGGGTGGCCGGGTGGCACATGCCACTCTCCTCAATTTAGCTCTACCCCTGTCTAAGATGTGGTAACGATCGGGCATAACTCCCAGTGTCCCCAAGGTTTGAAATGTTTGGTTTCCGTGGGAATGGAACCTGTGACCTTATAGAGAAGTTCTTATTGCTTTTTTCATAACCACTTGACCAAACTCCTTGGAGTTGATAGCCACATAAATTTGAACCAATTTTAATAATTGGAGGATCATTCTTTTCGTTTGTTATTTTGGTGTATAGTGTTCGACATACTTATTGGTGGGTACAGCTTGGAAATAGTACTAGTTTGAAGTCTTTTGGGACATCAATGTTGACAGAAGACTACTGTATATATTGGGCCATTGCTGCCTTTTGGAATCTGAACTTCTAGAAATCAAACATGTAGAAATGGTAATGTACACTTGAATGATCATGAATCACATTTTCTTTATAATTTTGTGATGGGAATCGTTTACGGGCATGTCGACTAATCTTGGGACTATAAAGTTAATTTCCGAGAAAATTTTTAGTGGTCCGAAAGATTTTGTGGTTAGTAGTGGAAGTGGAACTTGAGAGTTCAAAATGATAAGCTCTTTACATGCTGTCACGCTCCCACTTGACCAATTATTTATTAACCGCAAATAAGCATGAATCACACATAGGAAGCCCTAAATTAGACATTCCCAATCTTCTAACAAAACAATACCTACACCACAAAATATTGCAAGAAATTAATTAAAATCAGAGTAATTAAAGTTGTAGTCCACATTACAACTCGCACGTTAATTTGAATACATGGAGACCAAATATTTCAAAACAAGGTAATTAGAGGGTTTGATCGTCGTTAACTTCGAGGCTGGGCTTCGGAATTAGTCTGAAGTGCACGTAAGTTGGCTCAAACATCTAATTATCATAAAAAAATCCACGTGATACACCTCATTTTTTTAGTAAAAATTCTCTATAAATAGAAACGGAAACACATAACTTACTAAAGAAAATTATGCCAAAATATTGTCCCAATGAGAATACTCTCATATTACTCCATAGGTAAATAAAGGGAGTCAATTTTGTTCTTGAATATGTTCACCAGTAAATTTCCAAGTCACAATCTAAGGCCATCCACAGTGGTATAATCAAAAGCCAATTGTTTTTAAAGTTAACAATGTTGGTGCAAAAAATGGCTCACAATGGTATAATCAAACTTAGCAACATCCTTAGAAATAATCAAATTTTGGACTTTGGATAACCAAAACTAGCAACATTTTTCAATAATCAAAATTTGTGGACTTCACACTACATAAGTTAACTAGTTCCAAAATTTGTATACACGCGTGTTTCAATTGGTATTTTCTTTTTCTCTTCTTCACTTACTCTATATCTTCTTCACTTCACCGACAAATTATTTCTCTTTCTTTCCCTCCAAAAGTGAAACTCATATCTCTTGATCATCTACAATCCAACCCATCGTCGCCGGATTAAGGTATTTCACTATTCTTTCCCGTTTTTATTTCCACCCCAAAAAAAAAAAAATTCATAATATAAGGGAAGAAAGTCACCGATTTTTCCCCAAAATTAAAAGAGGAAATCGATATATTTTGCCCAAAAAAACGTAAATGAAGGGAAGTGAATGGCGTGCGCGCGCGAGAGAGAGAGAGAGAGAGAGAGAGAGAGAGAGAGAGAGAGAGAGAGAGAGAGAGAGAGAGAGAGAGAGAGAGAGAGAGAGAGAGAGAGAGAGAGAAACTGTAGTGGACCCCTTATTTTGGTTATGGACTAGAAGTGACCATTGTGAAGCTTAACATTGTTAAGCTTAGCAACCTCTTAAGTGAATAATCAAAAGCTGATGTGTCAACTTTTGGTTATCCTTTTTTGATTATACCACTATGGATGGCCTAATTAAAGACCATTTCTATTCTCTACAGCGTGGACCATAGCGAACGCACGCTGATCTTGGTATTTTTGAGCCAAAAGATTAAGGCCCGGTTTGGCTAAAAAATAATCCAGATTATTGGCTTATTCAGCCAATTAAATAAGAAAACTCGTTCTTCCTATGTTCAGCCAATCAGCCAAATTGACAGAATTATTCGTCTTCAATAAACCAATTATTATCTCATTGACCATTTATTTGGATCGATGATCATCAGTTGAACCGTTCCTCTTTCGTATTTATACAAAAATTCATTAAATAACAATTTGGGTTCATGTAGACTTAGATGTTGCATCATTGTCAAAAGCACTTCGGAAAATATACAGAGTCAACTACCCCAGATTTTTTTTTTCCCAATCTTGACTTATTGTATAACAGAATTTTGACCGGCGAGTCAAACTCTCAGATTTGAGATCGAGAGAGACCCAAAAAAACCATCACTAGTAAAGGAAGAAAAACATAACTATTAAGGGTAAAATCCTCACCTTCTGCCACCGCATATTGGTGGTGAAAACACTAAGGCGAGGGAGGAGAAGGAAAAGAGGCGGCTAGGAGAGAGAGATAATTGATAGTACCTCAGTATAACAATTTTGGCCCTTTTTGGAAAGTCGTGTTACTGTTTGATTGAAAAACTAACACACTTTCTTGCATATTTAAAATTTTCCGCTCAGAAGTTGATCACTTTCCACTGTGCAGTTCAAAATTCTCAGTAGTTTTCCTATGTGGATAAAATTTCAGTTGTACAATATGTTGGAATAGGTCAACTAGAATGCAAAAAACTCATTGGGTTTTCTCCAAAAGTATTGCTAGAAATAAAATTTAAAACACAAATCCGAATACAATTGCATCCAGAGTCATTTGATGTAGGTAGACCGACATAAAATGGACGGCTTCAAAAACAATTGTGTCCGGAAGTTGTGTTCATAGAAAACAATTATAGTGTAATTGAAGGCCATGCTTTGACGAGATTTGAGTCAATCTCTTCGAGGTACGGACAAAAAAAGAGTGCGAAGTGTGAAAATCACTATCTGAACAATGTTATTGAGATTCCATGACTCTTATCAAGTGAAACATCATGAACGTTTCTTTAAAGAAAGATTACAGTATAGCGTCCTTTTTATTGAACAAAAGCAACGAATTCGGAAAAACAACAAGAAACTAAAGATCACACCTTAAATCGTGATACAAAAGTAAGCACAACAATCAAATAGAAATCGATACATAAACTTAATTTGGAAAGCTTTAGTTTCATGCATCGGGATTTGCCAAGAGGTATGCCTCGATAGCCTTGAACATGGCCGAGGCCTTTTCTTTGCCAGACTTGATTTCCTCTTCTGTGACCTGAGCATCACCTTTGGTCTGATATATACTCCTGTTCTTGCACACGGATCCTCCATCAGCAGAGGCTACGATCTTGATGTGATAAGAGATTGAATCGAAAATGCCCATCAAAGCATCACCTTCAATTACGCTGTAACTGTAGGTAAAGTTCTCTTTGTCAATGGCGTCGACTCTTTGCTTCACACTCTTATAAGCACTGCCTGTAAATTACAAGTAGCAAATACATGTTAGTTCACCAATAGGAAAAAACTAACTCTAACGAAATTCTCCATGGACAATCTCACTCAAGAAATATTTTGTGAAGCAACAATAATAGTTTCCAGCATAGAAATATCTTGGCAAGAACATGATAAATTGGTATCATTAAAGTAGAAACTAGCCTTCGCCAAGGGTGATGAGCTTGATAGTTCCAGCTCCTCCATCACCTTCAAGGGTTTCGACACTCTTGATGGCCTGGGGGAGGATTTTGGGGATGAGGGTGTCGGCGTCAAGGACAAAGGCCTTGAACATCTTGGATGGAGGGATTGAGGAAGAGACCTCCATATCATAAGTGATGGCACCCATGGTAGTTTGGAAGTGTGAAAAAAATGAACTGCTGAAGAAGAAGAGTAAAGAAGATTAAGGAGAAACTGCTCAAGATATGTGAGGAAATGGTGTGAGGAAAATGTGAGAAATGGGGGAGGTATTTATAGAGTATTGAAGTCTTGTGGTCCTCTTTTGTGGGCAATTTAGTATTCTAAAAACCACCACTTTGATAATTATATGAGAAAACTATTTGAAATAAATAATTTGAAGTCAACAGAAAGGAATGTCAGAGTAGCCATTGTTAGGAGAAGGAGCAAATTAAAGAAAAGAGTTCACACATCTTGACAGTCCATTTGTATGATCAAGGAAAAGCTTCCAAGCTTGGCAGTCGTATATTTATTTTTCATAAGTGCATAATAACACTATTTATGAAATCAGGGGTGGCTGGGTGGCTTGTGCCACTCTCCTCAATTTAGCTCTTCCCCTGTCTAAGATGTGGTAACAACCGGACATAACTCCCAGTGCCTCCAAGGTTTAAAATGTTTGGCCTCCGTGGGAATGGAACATGTGACCTCAATGAGAAGCTCTTATTGCTTTTTCATAACCACTTGGCCAAACCCCTTGGAGTTGATAGCCACATAAAGTTGAACCAATTTTAATAATTGGAGGATCATTCTTTTCGGTTGTTATTTTGGTGTATAGTGTTCGACATACTTATTGGTGGGTACAGCTTCGAAATTGTAGTTTGAAGTCTTTTGGGACATCAATGTTGAACACAGACTACTGTATTGGGCCATTGGCTGCCTTTTGGAATCTGAACTTCTAGAAACAAAAATGATACTAAGTTGTTGTGTTTGGATTGTTGTGTGAGTAGCATTGCTTAGGTAGAAATCAAACTTTTAGAAATGGTAGTGTACACTTAAATGATCATGAATCACATTTTCCTGATAATTTTGTATTCGCAATCGTTTACACAAATGTTGACTAATTTCGGGACTTTAAAGTTAATGTCCAAGCAAATTTCAAGTGGTCCGAAAGATTTTGTGGTTAGTAGTGGAAGTTGAAACTAAGAGTTCAAAAGGATAAGCTCCTTACTTGTTGTCATGCTCCCACTTGACTAATAATTTAGTAACCGCAAATAAACATGAATCACACATAGGAAGCCCTAAGTTGGACATTCCCAATCTTCTAACAAAACAATACCTACACCACAAAATGTTGCAAGAAACTAATTAATTAAAATCTTCTAAAAAAGAGTAATTAAAGTTGTAGTCCACACTACAACTCGCATGTTAATTCGAATACCATGGAGGCCAAATATTTCAAATCTTGGGACAACTAGAGGGTTTGACCGTCGTTAACTTGAGGGTTTGATCAATTTTTTGGATTTATGATCATCCGTTGAACCGTTCATCTTTCGTATTTATACGAAATTCATTGAATAAAAATTTGGGTCCATGTAGACTAATTCAGTTGTTACATCATTGTCAAAAGCACTTTGAAAAATGTAGAGAGTCAAGCTACCCCAATTTTCGAATGTGATACACCCCCGCCGCCCATCTAGACTTATCGTGTAACAGAATTTAATTTGACCGGCGAGTAATGAATAGAATTCTTGCCTTCCGAGAGCTGAAATACCAGGTTTTCATATACTGTACCACATTGTATAATTATCAAAAAATGTCTTACCAAAAGATAAAAGATTAATAAAAAATTTAAAGCGTCTCAATTGATGCTACTTTTTTTTCCCTTACTAAAACGATAACATGTGATATTATTAATTTCAATCAAAATACATCAAGTAGAAGACTCGTTTCTAGACAAGGATAATGGCTATACCCCTAACATCACAACAATTCCCAGCCAAAAACACACTTCATGCCATAAGCTTGGATTGAAACGAAAAAGTTAAAAAAAAAAAGAAGGAAAAAATCAATAACATCACAAACCATCCTAATCGGTTACCGGTAGAGCCTTTGTGACCACGACCAGAGGAATCACGGATCTCCGAAGATCTCGAGATGCTAACAAGAACCACAACCATGCATGAACGCGGGCCCACCGGCGACCACCCATTGGCAGCGATGGAGGAGGAGCGGCAGAGGAGGGATCAGTGATGAAGGAAAGCCAATAGAAAAGAAAAGAGTAGTTAACCGAAAGAAACTCTCAGATCTGAGATCAAGAGAGAAAACCCTCATTGAAAAGTAGGGTTTATTGAAAGCGAAAAAACCATCACTAGTAGAGGAAGAAAAACATACTCCATTATGGGTAAAGCCCTCCCCTCCTTCCGCCGCATATGGGTGGTGAAAACCCTAGGACGAGGGAGGGGAAGGAAGAGAGACGGCTAGGGAGTTTTTGAGAGAGAGATAATTGATACTACCTCAGTCTAGGGTCCGAGGGTGCTGTAGTGCACCCCGTGTAGTGCACGTGTAGGGTGACACATAGCCATCGATCTCATCAATCAACGGTCCACATTAAAAATCAATTATGACCGGTAATAAATGATTCTTACCGGTCATAATTAAAAATCATATCGCAACCATTTATTGTTAAGATCGATGGACGTGTGCACTCTACAAAGTGCTTTGCAGGGCCTTGCACTGTAGGATTTCCCAATCCCTCAGTTTAACAATTTTGGCCCTTTATGGGAAGTCGTGTCACCGTTTGATTGAAAAAATAACACACTTTCTTGCATATTAGTAAAATTTTTCCGCTCAGAAGTTGACTTTCCACTGTGCCGTTCAAATTCTCAGTAGTTTTCCTAAGAGGATAAAATTTCATTTGTACAATATGTTGGTATAGGTAAATTAGAATGCAAAAACTCATTTGATTTTTTCGAAGAGTATTGGTAGAAACACAATTCCGAATACAATTGTATCCAGAGTCGTTTGATATATATATACCGATATACTTCGGACGGCTTCGAAGACAATTGTGTCACGAATCGTGTCCGAAAGTTGCGTCCTAGACTTTTTTTTCTTCTTTTCTTTCAAGTGATACAAAGGAAGCCAATTTAGTGCAAATTAAAGCAAGGCATTGATCGATGGAATCGACAAGGAGAACTCCATATACAGTTATAGTGTAATTGAAGGTCATGCTTTGACGAGATTTGAGTCAATCTCTTTGAGGTACGGACGAAAAAAGAGTGCGAACAAAAAAAACAAAGTGTGAAAATCACTATTTGAACAATGTTGTTGAGATTCCATGATGATCTTATCGAGTGATATATCATGGGCGTTTCTTTGAAGAAAGATTACAATATAACATCATTTTTATTGAACAAAAGCAACGAATTTGGGAAAACAACAAGAAACTGAAGATCACACCTTAAATCATGATACAAAAGCAAGTTACACACTCATCAAATAGAAACCTCAACATAAACTTTGGGAAACTTTAGTTTCAGGCATCAGGATTTGCCAAGAGGTATGCCTCGATAGCCTTGAACATGGCCGAGGCCTTTTCTTTGCCAGACTTGATTTCCTCTTCTGTGACCTGAGCATCACCTTTGGTCTGATAAATACTCCTATTCTTGCAGACGGATCCTCCATCGGCAGAAGCTACGATCTTGATGTGATAAGAGATTGAATCGAAAATGCCCATCAAAGCATCGCCTTCAATTACGCTGTAACTATAGGTAAAGTTCTCTTTGTCAATGGCATCGACTCTTTGCTTCACACTCTTATAAGCACTACCTGTAAATTATAAGCAGCAAATACATGTTAGTTCACCAATAGGAAAAAACCAACTCTAATGAAATTCTCCATGGACAATCTCAATCTAAAAACTATTTTGTTAAGCAGCAATAATAGTTTCCAGCATAGAAATATCTTGATAAATTGGTATAATTAAAGTAGAAACTAGCCTTCGCCAAGGGTGATGAGCTTGATAGTTCCGGCTCCTCCGTCTCCTTCAAGGGTTTCCACACTCTTGATGGCCTGTGGGAGGATTTTGGGGATGAGGGTGTCGGCATCAAGGACAAAGGCCTTGAACATCTTGGATGGAGGGATTGAGGAAGAGACCTCCATATCATAAGTGATGGCACCCATGGTAGTTTAGAAGTGTGAAAGAAATGAACAACTGAAGAAGAAGAGTACTAAAGAAGATTAATAAGGAGAGACTGCTCAAGGTTATGTGAGGAAATGGTGTGAGGAAAATGTGAGAAATGGAGGAGGTATTTATAGAGTACTGAAGTCTTGTGGTCCTCTTTTGTGGGCAATTAATTATTCTAAAAACCTACACCACTTTGATAATTATATGAGAAAACTATTGGAAATAAATAATTTGAAGTCAACAGAAAGGAATGTCAAAGTAGCCATTGTTAGGAAAAGGAACAAATTAAAGAAAAGAGTTCACACATCTTGACAGTCCATTTGTATGATCAAGGAAAAGCTTCCAAGCTAGGCAGTCTTATATTTATTTTTCATAAGTGCATAATAACACTATTTATGAAATCAGGGGTGGCCGGGTACGTGGCACGTGCCACTCTCCTCAATGCGCTTTGCCCCGGTCTAAGATGTGGTAACGACCGGGCATAACTCCTAGTGCCCCCAATATTTGAAATGTTTAGACTCCGTGAGAATGGAACCGTTGACCTCATGAAGAAACACTTATTGTTTTTTATAACCACTTGGCCAAACTCCTTGGAGTTGATAGCCACATAAATTTGAACCAATTTTAATAATTGGAGGATCATTCTTTTCGGTTGTTATTTTGGTGTATAGTGTTCGACATACTTATTGGTGGGTACAGCTTGGAAATTGTACTAGTTTGAAGTCTTTTGGGACATCAATGTTGACAGAAGACTACTGTATATATTGGGCCATTGCTGCCTTATGGAATTTGAACTTCTAGAAATCAAACATGTAGAAATGGTAATTAATGTACACTTGAATGATCATGAATCACATTTTCTTGATAATTTTCTGTTTGGAATCGTTTACAGGCATGTCGATTAATCTTGGGACTATAAAGTTAATTTCCGAGCAAATTTCAAGTGGTCCGAAAGATTTTGTGGTTAGTAGGGGAAGTGGAAATTGAGAGTTCAAAAGGATAAGCTCTTTACATGCTGTCACGCTTCCACTTGACCAATTATTTATTAACTGCAAATAAGCATGAATCACACATAGGAAGCCCTAAATTAGACATTCCCAATCTTCTAACAAAACAATACCTACACCACAAAATATTGCAAGAAATTAATTAAAATCAGAGTAATTAAAGTTGTAGTAGTCCACATTACAACTCGCATGTTAATTCGAATACATGGAGACCAAATATTTCAAAACATGAGGCAATTAGAGGGTTTGACCGTCGTTAACTTCGAGGCTTGGCTTCGGAATTAGTCTGAATTGCACGTAAGTTAGCTCAAACATCCAGTTGTCATAAAAAAATCCACACGAGACACCTCATTTTGGAGTAAAAATTCTCTATAAATAGAAACGGAAACACATAACTTACTAAAGAAAATGCTCAAGAAAAGTATGCCAAAATATTGTCCCAATGAGAATACTCTCATATTACTCCATAGGTAAATAAAGGGAGTCAATTTTGTTCTTGAATATGTTCACCAGTAAATTTCCAAGTCACAATCTAATTAAAGACCATTTCTATTCTCTACAGCGTGGACCATAGCGAACGCACGCTGATCTTGGTATTTTTGAGCCAAAAGATTAAGGCCCGGTTTGGCTAAAAAATAATCCAGATTATTGGCTTATTCAGCCAATTAAATAACAAAACTCGTTCTTCCTATGTTCAGCCAATAAGTCAAATTGACAGAATTATTCGTCTTCAATAAACCAATTATTATCTCATTGATTAATTATTTGGATCGATGATCATCAGTTGAACCGTTCCTCTTTCGTATTTATATGAAATTCATTAAATAACAATTTGGGTTCATGTAGACTAAGATGTTACATCATTGTCAAAAGCACTTCGGAAAATATACAGAGTTAACTACCCCAGATTTTTTTTTCCCCAATCTTGACTTACCGTATAACAGAATTTTTGACCGGCGAGTCAAACTCTCAGATTTGAGATCGAGAGAGAGCCAAAAAACCATCACTAGTAGAGGAAGAAAAACATAACTATTAAGGGTAAAAGCCTCACCTTCTGCCACCGCATATGGGTGGTGAAAACACTAAGGCGAGGAAGGAGAAGGAAAAGAGGCGGCTAGGAGAGAGAGATAATTGATAGTACCTCAGTCTAACAATTTTGGCCCTTTTTGGAAAGTCGTGTTACTGTTTGATTGAAAAAATAACACACTTTCTTGCATATTTAAAATTTTTCGCTCAGAAGTTGACTTTCCACAGTGCAGTTCGAAATTCTCAGTAGTTTTCCTATGTGGATAAAATTTCAGTATATGTTGGAATAGGTCAACTAGAATGCAAAAAACTCATTTGGTTTTCTCCAAGAGTATTGCTAGAAATAAAATTTAAAATACAACTCCGAATACAATTGCATCCAGAGTCGTTTGATGTAGGTAGACCGACATACATTGGACGGCTTCAAAAACAATTGTGTCCGGAAGTTGTGTTCATAGACAACAGTTATAGTGTAATTGAAGGCCATGCTTTGACGAGATTTGAGTCAATCTCTTCGAGGTACGGACAAAAAAAGAGTGCGAAGTGTGAAAATCACTATCTGAACAATTAATGTTATTGAGATTCCATGACTCTTATCAATTGAAACATCATGGACGTTTCTTTAAAGAAAGATTACAGTATAGCGTCATTTTTATTGAACAAAAGCAACGAATTCGGAAAAACAACAAGAAACTAAAGATCACACCTTAAATCGTGATACAAAAGCAAGCACAACAATCAAATAGAAATCGATGCGTAAGCTTAATTTGGAAAGCTTTAGTTTCATGCATCGGGATTTGCCAAGAGGTATGCCTCGATAGCCTTGAACATGGCCGAGGCCTTTTCTTTGCCAGACTTGATTTCCTCTTCTGTGACCTGAGCATCACCTTTGGTCTGATATATACTCCTGTTCTTGCACACGGATCCTCCATCAGCAGAGGCTACGATCTTGATGTGATAAGAGATTGAATCGAAAATGCCCATCAAAGCATCACCTTCAATTACGCTGTAACTGTAGGTAAAGTTCTCTTTGTCAATGGCGTCGACTCTTTGCTTCACACTCTTATAAGCACTGCCTGTAAATTATAAGTAGCAAATACATGTTGGTTCACCAATAGGAAAAAACTAACTCTAACGAAATTCTCCATGGACAATCTCACTCAAGAAATATTTTGTGAAGCAACAATAATAGTTTCCAGCATAGAAATATGTTGGCAAGAACATGATAAATTGGTATCATTAAAGTAGAAACTAGCCTTCGCCAAGGGTGATGAGCTTGATAGTTCCAGCTCCTCCGTCTCCTTCAAGGGTTTCGACACTCTTGATGGCCTGGGGGAGGATTTTGGGGATGAGGGTGTCGGCGTCAAGGACAAAGGCCTTGAACATCTTGGATGGAGGGATTGAGGAAGAGACCTCCATATCATAAGTGATGGCACCCATGGTAGTTTGGAAGTGTGAAAAAAATGAACAGCTGAAGAAGAAGAGTAAAGAAGATTAAGGAGAAACTGCTCAAGATATGTGAGGAAATGGTGTGAGGAAAATGTGAGAAATGGAGGAGGTATTTATATAGTATTGAAGTCTTGTGGTCCTCTTTTGTGGGCAATTGAGTATTCTAAAAACCACCACTTTGATAATTATATGAGAAAACTATTGGAAATAAATAATTTGAAGTCAACAGAAAGGAATGTCAGAGTAGCCATTGTTAGGAGAAGGAGCAAATTAAAGAAAAGAGTTCACACATCTTGACAGTCCATTTGTATATATGATCAAGGAAAAGCTTCCAAGCTTGGCAGTCTTATATTTATTTTTCATAAGTGCATAATGACACTATTTATGAAATCAGGGGTGGCCGGGTGGCTTGTGCTCCTCAATTTAGCTCTACCCCTGTTTAAGATGTGGTAATGACCGGACATAACTCCCAATACCTCCAAGGTTTGAAATGTTTGGCCTCCGTGGAAATGAAACCTGTGACCTCATAGAGAAGCTCTTATTGCTTTTTCATAATCACTTGGCCAAACCCCTTGGAGTTGATAGCCACATAAATTTGAACCAATTTTAATAATTGGAGGATCATTCTTTTCGGTTGTTATTTTGGTGTATAGTGTTCGACATACTTATTGGTGGGTACAGCTTGGAAATTGTAGTTTGAAGTCTTTTGGGACATCAATGTTGAACACAGACTACTGTATTGGGCCATTGGCTGCCTTTTGGAATCTGAACTTCTAGAAATGGTAGTGTACAATTAAATGATCATGAATCACATTTTTCTGATAATTTTGTATTCGCAATCGTTTACGTGCATGTCGATTAATTTCGGGTCTTTAAAGTTAATGTCCAAGCAAATTTCAAGTGGTCCGACAGATTTTGTGGTTAGTAGTGGAAGTGGAAACTAAGAGTTCAAAAGGATAAACTCCTTACTTGTTGTCAAGGTCCCACTTGACCAATAATTTAGTAACTGCAAATAAACAAGAATCACACATAGGAAGCCCTAAGTTGGACATTCCCAATCTTCTAACAAAACAATACCAAAACCAAAAAATGTTGCAAGAAACTAATTAATTAAAATCTTCTAAAAAAGAGTAATTAAAGTTGTAGTCCACACTACAACTCGCATGTTAATTCGAATACCATGGAGGCCAAATATTTGAAACCTTGGGACAACTAGAGGGTTTGACCGTTGTTAACTTGAGGGTTTGATCAATTATTTGGATTTATGATCCGTTGAACCGTTCATCTTTCGTATTTATACGAAATTCATTGAATAAAAATTTGGGTCCATGTAGACTAATTCAGTTGTTACATCATTGTCAAAAGCACTTTGAAAAATGTACAGAGTCAAGCTACCCCCAATTTTCGAATGTGATATATACACCCCCGCCCCCCATCTAGACTTATCGTATAACAGAATTTTGACCGGCGAGTAATGAATAGAATTCTTGTCTTCCGAGAGCTGAAATCCCAGGTTTTCATATACCAGATTGTATAATTATTAATTAATAAATGTTTTACCAAAAGATAAAAGATTAATAAAAAATTTCAAGCGTCTCAATTGATGCTACTTTTTTTTTTCTTTCTAAAACGATAACATGTGATACCATTAATAAAAAATTAGTCTAGGGTCCACTATAGAGAACTTGTAACCCAGTTATAGTCCACCTCTAATGTTTGTAACCCCTTTAGTCCACTAATATAGTTTAGTAAGGTCTTAAGTCCACTTTTTTTAAAAAAGAAATTAAACCAAGACAAAAATGTCCTCCTATATAAACTGTCATAAAGAGAGAAACCCTAAACCAAAAACAAATCTGGGGCACAGCCCTCTCTCCCTCTCGTTGCCGGCATGGAGTCTTCTAAATCAAATATTCGTTCTGCAGCAAAGAGAAGTGGCTCTGAGGAACTCCTTCTGGGTGTGGAGCCTCGCGAGCGATCGCGATCTCACCAATCCATCGTCTTGATTTGCTGCATCCGCGTCTTGGGATTTCACGAGGGACCCATCTTCAGATGCTTCCTTTAAGGGTAAAGAAGTTTTTTGAGAAACACCAGAAAGAATATCAAGCCTAAGCTCGTCCATGTGAGAAGGGTTTTAGGTTTTGTTTTCTTTGTTTTCAGCCCATCTAATACCAAAAGCATGTCCAGGTTAGAAGGGTTTTTGGCGTTTGCATCGGCCTTTTTATGGCAGGGTGTGCAGCAGCGGTGGAGGTGGTTCTTGGGCATCATAGCGGTGGTGCTTCAGCAGTGAGGATTTGTAGCGGTTTTTGACTCTTTGAGGGGTCATAGCAACGGCGGCGCAATTTAAGGCGTTGAGGGCTAAAGTGGCGGTGCGGCAGCGGCGATGTGAGGCGTTTGTGGGCAAATGGGGTTGTGCGGCAGCGGCGATTCAAGGAGTTTGAGGGCAGCAGCAGTTACGGGGTTTTGAGTGGTCGATTCAAGGGGTTATATGTCTCGCGGGGGATCGATTTGAGGGCTTACGCTAGGGGTTTTGGCTACAGATTGTGACATATAAGTTTATATGTGCATTTTTTCAATATGCAGAGAACATATTTTGCATGGTATAAAGTTCAGATATCTCTATTATAAAATAAAAGGGTGTGCGGACAAGTTGTTGGAACGGCTTAGATTCATTTGATCCAAAGGCTGTAGTGCATCCTCCCACTTCTCGGTTAAGTGTCCATGATTTTCACCTAAATCACACAACTGACATCCCCTTCCAACCGGGATGCGTAGTGCTGTAGGCACGGGTTAGCACTAGTACATATATAATATTATATGTGCTTGTGTTGGCAAAAAATACGTTTCAGATTTCAATAGATAACCTTATATGTATCAGATCTATCTTCATTTTTTTATAACGTACAAATGACAAATTGAGACATATAAGATTATATGTGCACTTTTGTTGATGTAGTACCAAATATAAGATAAGAACGCAGATTGGGACAGATAACGTTATATGTTAATGTGTGGCGGGTTCAAGAAAGGAATGGCTCAAAAGGGGAATAAAAATAATAAAATAGAAATTTTTGTCACACAAATAATGTTATATGTTAAGGAGTGACAGGTTCAAGAAGGAAAAAGCTCAAAACAGGAATAAAAAAAAGAAAATAGTAATTTTTGTCACATATAACGTTATATATTGGCGTGGTGGAGTGGTGGTGGTGGTGGTTATACGTGGTTACAACAGGATCGAAAAAAATGAAAAAAATACATTTTTTTGTTAGCCAAATAAGGCCCCTTATTTGTTTTACATAGGGTAGTTTTGTCATTGGAATTATTAGTGGACTAGAGGGGTTAAGAACTTTAGAAGTGGACTAGTGGGGTTAGAAACATGCAATAGTGGACCTCCCAAAAATCGTTTGATTTTTTCCAAGAGTATTGGTAGAAACACAATTTAAAACACAACTACGAATACAACTGTATCTAGAGTCATTTGATATAAATATACCGACATACATTAGACGGCTTCAAAGGCAGTTGTGTCTCGAATTGTGTCCTAGACTTTTTTTTCCTTCGAGTGATACAAAGGAAGCCAATTTAGTGCAAATTAAAGCAAGGCATTGATGGAATCGACAAGGAGAACTCCACATACAGTTATAGCGTAATTGAAGGACATGCTTTGACGAGATTTGAGTCAATCTCTTTGAGGTACGGACAAAAAAGAGTGCGAACAAAAAAACAAAGTGAGAAAATCACTATCTGAACAATGTTATTGAGATTCCATGACTCTTATCGAGTGATATATCATGGGCATTTCTTTGAAGAAAGATTACAATATAACGTCATTTTTATTGAACAAAAGCAACGAATTCGGGAAGAAAACAACAAGAAACTGAAGATCACACCTTAAATCATGATACAAAAGCAAGGTACACACTCATCAAATAGAAATCTCAACATAAACTTTGGGAAGCTTTAGTTTCAGGCATCAGGATTTGCCAAGAGGTATGCCTCAATAGCCTTGAACATGGCAGAGGCCTTTTCTTTGCCAGACTTGATTTCCTCTTCTGTGACCTGAGCATCACCTTTGGTCTGATAAATACTCCTGTTCTTACAGACGGATCCTCCATCGGCAGAGGCTACTATCTTGATGTGATAAGAGATTGAATCGAAAATGCCCATCAAAGCATCGCCTTCAATGACGCTGTAACTGTAGGTAAAGTTCTCTTTGTCAATGGCATCGACTCTTTGCTTCACACTCTTATAAGCACTGCCTGTAAATTATAAGTAGCAAATGCATGTTAGTTTACCAATAGGAAAAAACTAGAGGTGGCAAATAGGCCGGTTGAAACGGGTCACGGGTCAAGTATGGGTCAAATAGTAAACGAGTTAAAACGGGTCGGGTCAAATATGGGTCAAGTCAAACACAGACCCGACCCGACCCGTTTTCCTTTTTTTTTTTTGGGGGGGGGGGGGGGGGGGGGGGTGTTTTTTGTGTTTTTTTTTTGTTCCCTACCAGAAAATTAGAATATGGTGGGGGATTCAACGAGATTTTAAAAGTCCTGATTGATGTCTTAGATGGTGTGGACGTTTAGTGTGTGGCGTGTGAAACTAAAGATTTTTCGATGCCGGGTGGGTATATCTCACGAACGGAAACTGCTACAGAAAGTCATAAAACCACCATATATAACACCACCAACCGTACGTGCTGACTGCACGCGGGGCCCACTCCAAGCTCCGCACAGATGATTCGAGTCGTTCAATAGTTTTAAAAAAAATCAAGTGAGTCAGTGAATAATCAGCTCAATCTAACATGTGCAGGTGCTCGATCCAATCTTTTCAATTTTTTTCGTCACACCATTTTTCCCAGGTCAGATTTTTTGCATTGTGTGTGTGGGGGGGGGGGGGGGGGGGGGGGGGGAGAGAGAGAGAGAGAGAGAGAGAGAGGGGGGGAGAGAGAGAATTCCTTTCCTGGGAGTAAAAGAACGAGAGCCGAGAGGGATGAGAGAGAGAGAGAGGGGGGGAGAGAGAGAATTCCTTTCCTGGGAGTAAAAGAACGAGAGCCGAGAGGGATGAGAGAGAGAGAGAGGGGGGGAGAGAGAGAATTCCTTTCCTGGGAGTAAAAGAACGAGAGCCGAGAGGGATTGAAAAATCGACGTACGGGAATTAATACCGTGAAATGCAGACATTCGAAAATTTAGATTTTATTTGGGTCTTTTAATATCAACCCATTTTTAACCCATCTAAACCCATTAAAATATGGGTTCAACCCCTATCAATCCATTATATAATATGGGCGGGTTGGGTTGGGTTATAAGTGGATGGATTGGGCGGGTTAAAAAAATATGGGTTGAGATTGCCACCTCTAGAAAAAACCAACTCTAATGAAATTCTCCATGGACAATCTCACTCTAAAAACTATTTTGTGAAATATCTGGGCAAGAACATGATAAATTGGTACAATTAAAGTAAAAACTAGCCTTCGCCGAGGGTGATGAGCTTGATAGTTCCGGCTCCTCCGTCTCCTTCAAGGGTTTCGACACTCTTGATGGCCTGTGGGAGGATTTTGGGAATGAGGGTGTCGGCGTCAAGAACAAAGGCCTTGAACATCTTGGATGGAGGGATTGAGGAAGAGACCTCCATATCATAAGTGATGGCACCCATGGTAGTTCAGAAGTGTGAAAAAAATGAACTGCTGAAGAAGAAGAGTAAAGAAGATTAAGGAGAAACTGCTCAAGGTATGTGAGGAAATGGTGTGAGGAAAATGTGGGAAATGGAGGAGGTATTTATAGAGTACTGAAGTCTTCTGGTCCTCTTTTGTGGGCAATTGAGTATTCTAAAAACCTACACCACTTTGATAATTATATGAAAAAACTACTGGAATTAAATAATTTGAAGTCAACAGAGAAAGGAATGCCAAAGTAGGCATTGTTAGGAAAAGGAACAAATTAAAGAAAAGAGTTCACACACCTTATATGGACCATTTGTATGATCAAGGAAAAAGCTAAGAGCATTTCCAAGCTAGCTTGACAGTCTTATATTTATTTTCCTTTTTAATTACTTAACTCTTGTCCGATCTCGTCTAATTAACGAAAAAGAGAGGGCGTTTTCACTTGAGCCAACCTTTCCTGTCGCGCGCAATCCTCTTTCGAGTTAAAGCTTTTGGCCTCCTCTCTTTCAGAGCACCGCTTGTTCATTCGGAAGTTTATATTTCGAAATATCTCACGATTATAAGTTTAATGCTTATATGGCAAATTGATATACGTACTCAAAATTTTTTCCACAAAATTAATCCTTTCTCATGCATGGAAGGGAAAGAACGTTAATTTCTGCAGCTACTGATTCATGCCAAATGCCAGGAAGGAAGTGAAAGGTAGTTTTCCATCAAGGTTGGATTTGAATTTTGAGGCAATAATTAGTTTGGAGTTCCTCTAAGAAGTAGTAAGTTTTCCGGGTCAGTTTTCGCACACCTCTACTAATTTTGGGGACCCTATCCAATAGCCTACTTGCGGGGAGCCAAATTAAAGCTGGAGCAAAGCTCTGTATGGATTGGCTCCAACTCTACGATGTAGTTAGTGTATGATAATGTCATTAGTAGGTCTATTTTTTTTTGGCTTTTGGCCAGAAGTTTTATTTATTCCAGTCGGCCAAAGTTACCCAAGTTGATAGCTAGCCACATAAATTTGAGCCAATTTTAATAATTGGTGGGTCATTCTTTTCGGTTGTTATTTTGGTATATAGTGTTCAACATATTTATTGGGGGGTACAACTTGGAAATTGTTGTTTTTTCTTAGTAAATGAAAGTCTTCTGGGACATCAATGTTGACAATAAGACTACTGTACATTTGGGCATGCATTAGCTGCCTTTTGGAATCTGAACTTCTAGAAATCACACTTTTGTTGAAATGGTTATACACCTGAATTACGAATCACAGAGTCTTGATAATGGGGTGTTCCGGCTGGTTTGCGGGTGTCGACTAATCTCGGGACTCTAAAGTTAATGTCCGAGCAAATTTCTAGCGGTCCCAATGATATTTTGGTTAGCAGTGGAAGTAAAGGATAAGGCTAATTTGCTTTCATGCTCCTACTTGACTTAACTGCAAATAAACATGAATCACGCATAGGAAGCCCTAAATTGGACATTGCCAATCTTCTAACAAAACAATATCCCTACCACAAAATGTTGCCAAAAACTAAATAAAATCTTCTAAACAGAGTAACAAAAATTCTCTGCCAATAAAATTGTTCCAATGCGATACTCTCAATATTACTCCATAGTTACATAAAGGCCGGTCAAGTTTGTTCTTCAATATGTTAGCCTGTAAATTTCAAAGTCACAATTTAAAGACCATTTCTACTGCGTGGACCGCAGCGACTTGACTTAGATCGCAAGCTGATCTTGATATCGGATTGACGAAAATTTATTTGGTGGTCTTGGGGCACCAATTATTTAAGTAGAGGAATAAACCAATTATTAGCTCGTTGATCAATTATCTGGATTCATGATGATTAGTTGAACCGTTCATCGTTCTTATTAATACTCGAAATTCATTGAGTAACCATTTCAGTTCATGTTGACTAATCGGTTTATTTATTTATAAACATGTGTCTGGCCAGTTTACGCGCATCTGGACTAATGCTACAAGATCATAAACCAATCGCCCATTAGCGGGGCCACCACTTAAGACCGGAGTAAATGCTCCGTAAGAACTAGTCCCAAAGAAATTGATATCACCTAAGAGGTTTTGAACCGGGAACTAATAATTAGGAGGAGGCAAATTCCTAAGTTCCAAGCTTTGACCATTACGCCAACTCCTCGAGGTTTCTAATAGTTGTCACCTCATTGTCAAAAGTACTTCGAAAAATATAGTGTCAAATTACCCCTATTTTTTTATATAAAAGAATTTTGACTGGCGAGTAATGAATTGAAATTCATTTATTTGAATTGAATTCTTGCCTTCCGAGAGAGCTTAAATATTAGGTTTTCATACCACATTGTATAAGGTTAATTATCTTACCAAAAGATAAAAACATTTATCAAAAAATTTCAAGCATATCACTTGATACCTCAGTCTAACAGTTTTGGTCCTTTTTGGAAACTTATGTTCCTGTTTGATTGGAAAAATAACACACTTTCATGCATATTTTAATTTTTCCGCGCAGAAGAGTGTGTGAAAATCACTATCTGAATAACGTTATTGAGATTCCATTTTTGTACTATGAACTCTTATCTATTGATACATCATGGAGGTTTCTTTGAAGAAAGATTACAATATAGCGCCATTTTTATTGAACAAAAACAACAAATCGGAAAAACAACAAGAAACTGAAGATCACACCTTTAAATCATGATACAAAAGCAAGCTACACACTCATCAAATAGAAATCTCAACATAAACTTTGGGAATTAGTTTCAGGCATCAGGATTTGCCAAGAGGTATGCCTCAATAGCCTTGAACATGGCCGAGGCCTTTTCTTTGCCAGATTTGATTTCCTCTTCTGTGACCTGAGCATCACCTTTGGTCTGATAAATACTCCTGTTCTTGCAGACGGATCCTCCATCGGCAGAGGCTACGATCTTGATGTGATAAGAGATTGAATCGAAAATGCCCATCAAAGCATCGCCTTCAATTACGCTGTAACTGTAGGTGAAGTTCTCCTTGTCAATGGCATCAACTCTTTGCTTCACACTCTTATAGGCGCTCCCTGCATATTAAAAGTAGCAAATTCACATGGAAATTAGTTTACCTTCAGAAAAATTAGCTCACGTTAGATTCTCCAAAACCAATCGCACGGTAAAAACTATTTTGTTGTTTCCATACCAGATACCAAAAAACTTAGCCGATTTTGGAATTGGTGGAAGCAACAAAAGTAATTCCGGTATAAAAATATCCGGACAAGAACATGGTAAATTAATTGGTAACAAAAAATAGGAACTCGCCTTCGCCAAGAGTGATGAGCTTGATAGTTCCGGCTCCTCCGTCTCCTTCAAGGGTTTCCACACTCTTGATGGCCTGTGGGAGGATCTTGGGGATGAGGGTGTCGGCGTCAAGGACAAATGCCTTGAACATCTTGGATGGAGGGATTGAGGAAGAGACCTCCATATCGTAAGTGATGGCACCCATGGTGTTTTTGAAGTGTGAAAAAATGAACAAGTGAAGAAGAAGAAGAAAGATGATTATGTTGGAACTGCTGAAGGTATGTGAGGAAAATGTGAGAAATGGAGGAGGTATTTATAGAGTACTGAAGTCTTGTGGTCCTCTGGTGTTGGAATGGGATTATTCTTAAAAAATACCCGGTTGATTATTACTTGTAAATATCTCATTTAAAATAAACGTTTTTTGAAAGTCAACAAACAGGAATGTCAAAGTAGCCATGCTCAGGAAAAGTAGTTCACAAAAGTTTCCACATTATTGGTTCATTTGTATGAGCAGGGAAAAGCTACCGTAGGATAATGTTACATATTGGTCTCCCGTTTCTGGTGGGGTTCCCGCTAGTGGACGGTGGGCTCATGGTCCCTAGAATTAATCGAGGTGTGCGAATGTTGACCCGGACACACTTGGTTTTCAAAAATAAAGTTACATGTTGGTTGTTGGTTTTATCTGTTCTTTTTTTTTAAAACCGGAAATTCGATTTATTTTAGTTTCCCATAAGAAAACTCATGTTGATAGTCTAGAATATGTGGGCCAATTTTATATTTTAACAATTGGTGGGTTATTCATATTAGTTTTGGGGGGTTCGACGCCCACCTCCGTGCTTTTGATTCTTTTGTTTAACCAGTTCACATGGGGTTTGCCTTGGCTCTAATTAGGTCTCTACTAGACAACGGGATTGGTCCCCCAGATTAATCAGCCCATTACCGAGGTATTGAAACTCCAATAGTAAGTTGAGACATGAGCAGCAATAGTTATTTTGATTCTGTTATCGCACATAAAAAGTTATTCCAATTTTTTAAAATCGACTCGATAGGTGGGTCACCCGATTGGAAGAGAGAACTCTCAATAACCAAGCCAAGAGTCAAGGCTTTCCATTTCAATGACCTCCCAACCCCCAATCCATATGTTTCAAAATTAAATTGACGTATATGTTTTTTTTTTTGTCAGAGGGTAGAAAGGTAATTCCACTTATTACTCCCACTAGACAATTGCTGACTAGGGGAGGGTATGAAGACCCTTAAACACAGACATAGGCCCAAAGAGCCTCACTCTTGCATACCCGGAACCCTATGTCGGACCGATAGGCCTGCAACCTGCTGGAATGTGTATATGATCAATGATTGAATTGAGTGGCCGACCTCCAATCTAGAAGGCTTGGAATGGACTCTCCGAGGGGTTTGATTTCAACATCTTTATACAATTGTTTGTGGTCAAAATTAATGTCCCCAAAAGAATTTATGATGTGGATTTATGTGATGGCTATTCGGAATCATTTTATTCAATCTGCTTTTGGAAATTTTTGTTGGACTATGGATCCTAGACTCACACTATAAATAACTCATCTAGTTCTCATACTTCACTCAACCCAATATCTCTTCCTCTACTACCAATTACTAGATCCTGGTAATTCTTCTCCTTGCTCATTTTCTCATTTCTAGCTAACACATCGCCATGGGTGCCATCACTTACGATATGGAGATCCCTTCTTCAATCCCCGCCCCCAGGATGTTCAAGGCCTTTGTTCTTGACGCCGACACCCTCATCCCCAAGATCCTTCCACAGGCCATCAAGAGCGTGGAGATCCTTGAAGGTGATGGAGGAGTCGGAACTGTCAAGCTCACAACTTTTGGCGAAGGCTAGTTTCTGTTTCCTTTCTCTAATAAGATCGTGTGATGAGTTGATTTAAAAAAAAAAAAGCAAATTAACAAGCATTCTAACTAATTTTTGAACATGCAGGCAGCGCTTATAAAAGTGTGAAGCAGAGTGTTGATGCCGTTGACAAAGAGAACTTCACCTACAGTTATAGCATCATCGAAGGTGATGCTTTGATGGGTCTTTTTGAGTCAGTCTCTTACCACATCAAGATTGTTCCCACTCCCGATGGAGGCTCTATTTGCAAGAATAGGAGCATTTATCACACCAAGGGAGATGCCCAGGTCACAGAAGAGGAAATTAAGGCTGGTAAAGAGAAGGCCTCGGGCATGTTCAAGGCTGTCGAGGCATACCTCTTGGCAAATCCAGATGCCTAGAAACTAATACTTAGTCCCAAGGGTGTGGACGACTTGGGTTACATATTCTTACGAGTGTGCCTTTGTATGATTTGTTAAAAGTGCGGTTTTTTTTGTTGTTGTTTGCCATTGGGTGTTCTCATTCAATTAAGAAGACTATTGTAGTCTTTCCTCAATGCAATGCCAAAGTGAATGAAGGAATATAAATTCTAACTTCTTTGTTAAACTATGCAATGCCCATGTGACCATCATTCTCTCATCCTTGCTCTATTGAAATCTCTACGCTAGGCCTGTCAATGGACCGGATCCGACAAATCCGAATCCGATAGTGGTAATCCGAAAACTTTTGTACTTAAAAAATTTTAGCAAAAAAATATATTTTCCAAAAAAAAATTAAAAATTTTAAAATAAAAATAAAACTTCTTAAACTTTTTTTTTTCAGAATAAAAAATTTACTATTTTTTTTTAAAAAAATTTAAAAAATAAAGTTCAGATTCGGATTGATAACGGATTTAATCCGATCCGATCTGAATATGATCCGATCTGTATTTGGATTACCGGATTCGGATTATCGGATCGATGTTATCGGATTCGGATGGGATTTTTCGGATCGGATCCGGTCCATTGACAGACCTACTCTACGCCATTGATCCCCGAAGCTATTGCTGAGGTAATTTTTTCACATATCTCGTACATATTTTTGATAACTCAGTATCCAGCTCAATAGATCGACTAATACAGAGAATCATTTCAACTATCCACTAGCTTATACAAGATTTGATAGCATGCATGTGGAGTCGAATCCCAGGTTAACTAAAGGTTTCTTGAACCTCTAGTTAACCCATTGCTTCAATCCGTAGAGGTTAAATGACTACCATTGCTTCAATCCGTAGAGGTTAAATCCATCCTACAAGACACATTCATTAGTGAAAGATATACTATGACAAAGTTCCAACCCAATGCTCACCTAATTGCCTCAACTCCCACCTCCTTCTTAGATGGTTTAGATCGATGCTAGCTTGCTAACATTTTTGATGGGAAAAAGCCTTTATGCCCAAAATTAATGCTTATATGCTTCTTGTTGGGGTACACCCTTAGTGGGTGGGTGTGACCACAGGGGATCACTCCCCCTTGTGGTATAATAGTGCAAGTGTGCACTGTAGGCTTGTCAACGGGCTGGATCCGATCCGAATTCGATAAGACTTGGATCTGATCCGATCGAATCCGATAAGACTCGGATCCGATAGTGGTAATCCGGATCCGATCCAAAAAGTTTGGATCCCCCAACGGGGGAGCGGGGCTCCTCGAAGATGCCCGAAGAGACTGTCGGAGAGCACCGGAGTGAGGGTGAGAGAGAGAGGAGTGGGGAGGCCGGCTTGTGGCTATCCCAGTGAGGTTTTTCATACTTGTATATATGAGATTTATATACATAGTGAAGTTTTCTTCGGATATCTCTCGTTTTGTGCTTGATTTATTTTCGTGTTGTGCTTGAAGGTGCGGATTAGAGAGTCAGGGTCACGACCCATCACTTCTTAGCCTAGGAAAGTTAAATTTCTATTTCCGGGACAGTAAATTTTGAGCTAGGCTACTCTGCATTATGACTTTATGTGGTTGGACTGCAAAGAGCCGTTCATGTATTCTCAACTGTCCGAAGACACTTCTAATGATTCAGATTTGTTGAAAGAATCTTTCGATCTAAGGACATATTCTTCCCAAGCATGAATTGTTATATAAAATCTAGACCATTTAGACTATTAATTGCCGAGATGAACGACTGAAATGCAAGTGCAGAGACTTATCTCCGGTCAACTGTTGAAAAGCCGATTCCTATATAAAACTTAGTAGTATTTGGTATAACAAAAAGTAGTATTGGTGCTTTACCCGTGAATGTGATCCATGATTAAACTCAATTGCCCACTGTAACCGTTGCTTTAATTATCAATAAAATCTCTTTTTTCGCCATGCCAAAAAAAAAAAGGTCAATGGCCCACTGGCATATGGTTTGAGGGAAAATCTTTATTTACGGAGTTTCCGTAAATAAAGTTTACGGAGGTCAATCTCGGCCGTCCAAAAGTATTTTGGACGATCCAGATTAAAGGCAAACTATTAACGGAAATAGATATTTATTATTGGTCAAAGATTAAATATATATCTCAACTATAGATTGCCGAAACGGACAGATAAGATTGCGCGTTTTCCGTAAACGGCTTAATCACAACTCCTTCGTGAATAAGTTTTTCTCATGGTTTGAATTTATTTTCAAGGAAGCCAATGAGACAATACAACTACTAGGACGTTGATGGTCAACATTGACGTCCCCAAAAGTCTTGAATTCAATTGGCCTCTGATGGATGATTCCCTGCTCAATAATTTCAGAGTCCCTTTCTTCCTTCTCATAACCGGGTGTTTTGACCAATTAATTTTGGCCCCCGAAATTAATGATCAGACAAACATCTCGGACCTTGATTTATCGAGAGGAATTTTGTTGACTTTCGCCTTGGGTGAGAGTAAGTTTACCCACATTCGATGAGATATGTTGTGGGTTCCGATGTGGTAATCAGAACCACTTATTCTATATGAATCTATCGATTAGTAGATCGACCACGCAAAGCTCAGCTTAATCGAATATCAGTGGTGACTACTCGATAACAAATAAATAAATTTTGCTCCATCAAAGTTATAAACCCAAGTATTGGACTTTTTGATCCAAGGCGAGGATGAACAAAATTGCTCCCCAAGACAACAGTAAACTTGTCCAAGCTGTACTCATTTCCTAAATAATCCCATGAGTTATATATATATTTTTTTATCGGCAATCCCAGGAGTTATATTAGTCTAAATAATTGAAAGCACATGAAGCAAAAGAATTTTAGAAAAAGATGGTGATCCCACCAAATAATGAAATTGGGTCTAATATGGTCGGCTATAGACCTAGGTATTTATAATGGGAGAAATATATAAAAATATTCTGGTCGGAAAGTAATACATCGAATTAATTACTACCTTATTACCCAGTAAATATATGTACAGATAAATTAAAAATACCAACAAATTATTCCTTAGTGCAAGTAGGGTTAGTGAAAGTTTATTATTTTTGGTCAGTAGGGTTAGTGAAATTATTATTTTTTGTAAGTAGGGTTAGTGAAAGTTTATCGGTCATAAATTGAAGGTTTATCTGGTGATCATCAACTTTAGATGACTGGGATTATTCGAGATGTGTGTAAACTGGCCTGAACAACCAGCTATTAAAAGAGTTTAACTTCTAACCGCCATTTGTGGGTTCCACTGGCTTTTATTGAAGTAATCTAAACCGTTCATCTTGTAGAGCCTGCAGAGTAGCATATTCCCAAAAAAAAAAAAAAACTTAAAGGTTTTTCCACATA
This sequence comes from Rhododendron henanense subsp. lingbaoense, assembly GCA_020567845.1. Lineage (NCBI taxonomy): Eukaryota > Viridiplantae > Streptophyta > Magnoliopsida > Ericales > Ericaceae > Rhododendron > Rhododendron henanense. Next base: position 1,872,716 of record CM036313.1, read on the forward strand.
TATATGTGTGTTCTTTGTCTTCTTTACACACTGTTTCTATTTGCTTTGCGATTTATGTGATTCTAGTTTTCAAGATACGTAGGGGCCTTGTGGGTTGAACATGGAGGTTGATTCCTAATGGAATGCACGATGGAGCCCGCGATGGGCGGCGGAGATCGTGAATTGAAAACAGAATTTAAAACTATTGGCAGCGAGCTAGAAAGTCTTTCTTCTCCACATCTCCTGCATGTGAATTATTTGATTTCTTCATTATTCCTTTTCCATACGATACCGACTTTTTACCATTCTTCTCTGGTTCATTTCAAACAATCAATTTCCAACGACTTTCACAAATCAACTTGCTTATCCTTTGGAATAGTCCACACAAGTGAGACCTTAGACCCTATCTATAAATACCTCCTCTACTTCTCACATTTTTCTCACACCAATTAAACCTTCCTATCCTCTCTCTCTCTTCTTCATCACCTGTTCATTTTTTTCACATTTCCAAAACACCATGGGTGTCATCACTCACGATTTGGAGATCCCTTCCTCAATCCCTCCAGCCAGGCTGTTCAAGGCCTTTGTTCTTGATGCGGACACCCTCATCCCCAAAATCATCCCACAAGCCATCAAGAACGTGGAAATCCTCGAAGGAGATGGAGGAGCTGGAACCGTCAAGCTCATCACCTTTGGCGAAGGCTAGTTTTCGTTACTATAACTATGTTATAATGTTCTGTATTATTATTTGAGCTAAATGTTGTATAGGTAATTGATCTAACGAATATGTGTGCTACTCTGGATATGCAGGCAGTGCGTATAAGAGCGCGAAGCAAAGAGTGGATGCCGTCGACAAGGAGAACTTCACCTACAGCTACAGCGTGATCGAAGGCGATGCCTTGGTGGGGCTTTTCGAGTCGATCTCTTACCACATCAAAATCGTGGCCGCCCCCGAGGGAGGATCCATCTGCAAGAACAGGAGCATCTATACCACCAAGGGCGACGCCCAAGTCAGCGAAGAGGAAATCAAGGCCGGCAAAGAGAAGGCCTCCGGCATGTTCAAGGCTATCGAGGCTTACCTCCTGGCAAATCCCGATGCCTAAAAACCAGAGTTCCTAAGAATATATATTAAGAATATATATTGATCTGTATATGTACGTTCTTGTGAGTGTGTCTGTTTTCAAAGGTGTGGTTTTTGGTCTTTTTTTGGTTTGCTGAGTGGATTGCATCCAATAAAAAGGGCTTTGTATTGTAATTTTCCATCGGAGAGATGTCTCTCTGAGTGTATCGATTATTAAGACTCATTATGGTTTTCAGTGATGTATATATATATATATATATAGCCTTATTCTTTGCAATAAGTCTTATGTCAAATCTTTTTTTGATTAACTTTATTCCACTGATAGTACTAAATAAAATAAAAGAATAAAAAAAAGATTAAAGGAAGAGTATAGCGAAAGGATGCGGCAATTCAACCAATACGGCAATTTACTGCCTTTTTAAAGAAGAAAAAAGAAGTAAATTGTCATACTGGTTGAAGTGTGTATTTTAATTAATTTAGACATACATGTTAAATTTTAAATTTGCAAATTGCAACCTAAGCCTTGAGAAAAGTTGATATCCTCACATTTGAAGCCAAATAGGTCCCAATTAACCTCTCCTAGGCAAAAGAATATACTAGTACTCCCTCCGTCCCAAAATAATAGTCCGGTTCGCAAAACAAGGACTTAAAAATAATAATTTTTTGGATAAAAAATTCAAAAGTTTTCATTAATTTGAAGAACTCAATGATATGTAGTATATTGTAAAAAAAAATTAAAAATTTTCTTCTAAAAATTGTATGATTTTTAAGTCCTCATTTATGAACTATCATTTTGGGACAAAGAGAGTACTTGTGGACCGTGGAGCATGTCAAAGGAGCACATCTAATAATTTTCTTTGACCTTGAAAATCTTTTATACTACGGAAGATACAGAAAATTATATTCGATCCTCAAAAGACATATTCCAAACCATATTACAACTCTACATTGATGCAGACTTGTAACAGTTTTTCAATGCAATTATATGTAATGTGGGGCCAAGTTTCTCAATTTATACTATAAATTCAAGCCCTCAAATCCTATGTACCCAAATTTTCCTTTAGTCCTTTGGCTATCTCAAGAGAGTCATAATTACTTTATCCGTTTACCAGCTCTTTGTTGACATTCAAGGCACAGGATAGAAATCACATTGCGCGATCATCCGCCGGACCATCGCAATGCTTTGTTTTAATTAAAGAGTCGGATAGTGGAAAACATTAGTGTAACGCCCCAAGCAGACCACTGGCCCAATACTTTGATTTTGATCTATCGGCTACACCACATGGCCCAAAAGCTTAAGCCCAAAGTACTAGTAGTAGCTCACAAGGTTTGTTATATGCCCAAAATCATCCATGTAGACTTCCGATGTGGGACAGAGTGTTACAATCTCCCCAACTTCATAGCCTCGCGCCCTCGCGAAGGGTTGAGCACTATACTCACCAATACAAATCAAACCAAACTCCAAGGCCCACATGGTCGTGTACATGGATAGCTTTGATACCACCTGTAACGCCCCAAGCAGACCACTGGCCCAATACTTTGATTTTGATCTATCGGCCACACCACATGGCCCAAAAGCTTAAGTCCAAGGTACTAGTAGTAGCCCACAAGGTTTGTTATATGCCCAAGATCATCCATGTAGACTTCCGATATGGGACGGGGTGTTACAATTAGCCCCTGTCCTAAGCTTTAAGCTCTGCCCCAGTCCTAAGCTTTAAGCTCTGCCCCTGTCTGTACGTAGCACAAAACGTATGCTTATCTTAGTCAAATAATCCCTCAGAATGCCCTTTGCTCCTGCACTAAATCATCGTTCTGCGCTCGCACTATATATTAACCATTGCTCTAGTGAATTTTAGTAAATTGGAATATTTTTTACAGATACTTTCACGCTTATGCTCACACTCGTGCATGTGCACGCAAGTGGAGAGAGTTTTGGCAAACATTCATTTTCTGGTATTTATTAGGAAGACCGTTTTGGTCTTTATCAACCCACAACGCAAACTTCAATAAGAAATTATCGGAGGGCCAAAAGTGTTCCCTTTCACCTCATTATAATGTGGGGTTTTGATTTGAGTCCGGCTACAGGTACAGATTTTCGGGTACAGCAGCGTTTTGCTCCCGTCTCGGGTCCCGTAAAGATGATCGGAGCCGTTCATTTTGTTCAAAATACGTCGTTTAAGGTCCCTGTAAAAAATCATCTCAATCCGATATCGGGAAAGGTGTTTACGAATCATCCAATTTTACTTCAAAATTTAGCCCAATTTTGAAGCAAAATTGGATGATTCGTAAACACCTTTCCCGATATCGGATTGAGGTGATTTTTTACAGGGACCCTAAAAGACGTATTTTGAACAAAATGAGCGGCTCCGATCATCTTTGCGGGACCCGAGACGGGAGCAAAATGCTGCTGTACCCGCTGCTGTACCCGAAAATCTGTACCTGTAGCATTTTTGTTTTGATTTCTAGCCGTTCATATATATACAAGGACAAGACAATTGTCCCTAACAAACACGTTGGTGGTCAACATTGATGTCCCTATTGTTTGGTTGGAAAACTTGATCTTCTGTTTCTATAATTGAGTGTCCGGGTCACTTAATATGCGCGCACCCCGATAAATCTCTGAGTCGAGTAGAAAAGAAAGTACGGGTCTACTGGCGGCACTTGCGCCAGTGCTTTTATTTTTTTTTCTCCGAAAATCATTTTTTAGATGCATGTTCAAATTTCTATTTTCCTCACAACAAATTATTCCTTAGTGCAACGTTGTAGCTCTTTATGAAACGAGAGCTGTTAATCACTCCCCGTGTCAGGGGGGTCTGACAACCGGGCCCATCCATTTCCCATTTTACCCCATCCACCTTCTCTCTCTCACCGCTTTTTCTCTCTCTTATTTTATTTTATTTTTGTAAAATTTTAAATGCTAATAACTTTTTGTTCACATATTTTTTTAAAATAAATTATATATTTTTGAAATCTACTCAACGAAACCTATCAAACGAGCTTAATATTGATGGTGAAATAATGTAAAACGGAAAAACTATATTTTTGTGGTATTTTTAACTGTCTAAAGATGTTGAAAAATTTAGTGTTCCAAATTTCAATTCGTTTGAACAGGTAGAAAGATTTTAGTTTTTTGATTATTTTATCCTAAATGGTCATAATTAAATTTGGACTATAGGGCTCTCGTTGATTAACCTTAAGAAAGTGGTAGAATCAAATATCTCTTAGAATTAATCAACGAGAGTCCTATAGGAAAATTTTAATTATGACCATTTAGGATAAAATGATCAGAAAAATAAAATCTTTCCACCGGTTCAAACGGATTGAAATTTGAAACAATTAATTTTTTAATCATATAAACTGTCTAAAGATGTTGAAATCACGTATTTTTTTAAATAAATTTTATATATTTGAAATCTACTCAACGAAACCTATCAAACAAGTCTAATATTGAATATGAAATAATGTGTTTAAATGAAATGATTTATTTGGGCCCAATATATTATTTCTTTGTTTTTATTTTTTTGTCCTTCATTTTTTTTAAACTTCTATATTTGAGTTTTCAAGTAAATTATATATGTTGAATTCACTTAAATTTACTTTATATTTATCTGAACAGTCAATAATGCAAACTGAAATCAAATTTCATTTAATTATAATTGAGTATATAGAACCAATACATGAACATAAATAAATACACAAATTTAGTCAATATTTCCGCCAAATTGTGGTTGTCGTCCCGGCTGATCTATCTGCATTACTTCGTACCACAATTGGAGGCGTGCTTCATAAGGATGAGCCCATCCGTGTGCTTCATTTGATGCATTCTGCTTCCACCATATGATGATGGGTGGTACAGGGTAATGACGGTATAGGAAAATTTGCACGAAGTGATTGCCATTAACACGGCCAATAGCTATACCCAATAGGAGATAGACCCCCCAGTTGCTCTTTCTTATACAGTGCCTTCATATTGTAAATACTCCTAATACCTGTAGTAATTGACGAGTCTTGTTGTCTCAAGAAATTAAGAATTTCTCGAGGCGCGGTGCTGCTAGACATGTCACGAACTAATTGCTGCTGGATTGGGGTCAGCCTTGACGGGTACTCATGTCCCTCAAAACTTTCAGCTGGTTCATGGTTATGAAAACCTTTAACAACCGTCAAACTCCACATGACACCGTTTGGAGGTTGTGGTACACCTCGCAGCTTAAACGGGCAATCACATTTTTTAGTTCCAGTATTCCTTTGCATTGAATGTCCTTCCTGTGGTGGTTTGTACAATCCTCCCCTTTCACAAATAAGAATGCACTTCGGCATCTTGTTGCCCTTTATACTAGCAGATTTACTTATGACAATCACAAAACCATTTTCCTGACCAACTCTTCGCGCCCAATTACTATGACAGCTCTAGTTTCAAATATCTATAACAAAAAAAATGAATACGTATAAGCACAATATTGGACATAAACAGTTACTGTAATTGTTCATATAAACAGATAATTTGTCTTAACAATCTTCTCTGTTTGGAAAACAGTTTGCGTTAAACGGTATTGTTCTATTAGAACAGATTGCTACAACCATACTCAACCTTATACTACTGTTGGTAGTTTGAATGAAAAGATGAATAAAAAGATGCATTTGAATAAAATATTTGAATTTTTTAACGGAAAAATTGCATTTGATGCTACTGTTGGTAGTTTGCATTTTAATGAATAACCTTTGGAACCCTAAGTAAAAATAATTCAAATTTTTTGTTGTTTTTCCGGATCAATAGAGCATTTAACCTAGAAGTAAATGTCCAGACCGCAAACTTATGTCTCTAAAAACATGCATTTGACTCGCTATCAAATTTTTCTCACAAATCAATAGATATATTGAGTTTTTTCAAATTGTGAAAAAAAGTTAGAATTTTTTAACGGAAAAATTGCATGTTTTTAAAGGTTATAGGTTTGCGAGCCAGAACATTTATTTAGGAACGGAGGGGTATCATTGTGTTATTATATAGTTTTAAGTAAATATTTTTCAATCAACATGCACCACAAAACATTTAATAATAGTTAAAAAAAATTCCTTCAATTTTTTCTTTTCTTTTTCCATTTATGTGAACTTCACATGGTACGTAGGAAAGATAGAATAAAGTGAAAGAATTAAATTTTATACGGTTTTTGTTGTGCTACAAAAAGAGTACAATATTAACAAAAATAAGTAACAAATATGTATAATAACAACAGAAATAATTAACCTGGTCAGTCGTAAATTCGGTTGTGTAATCACGTCCAATGTATGAGCTGCTCTCCCCACAAGGAACATCATTCGCAACATCGTTCCTATCTGACCGACTATCCGAAAATAAAAAATTGTACTGATCCATAATATTCTTTTATGAATTACGAAAATAAAATGAAAGTTGAGATTTTTTATTAATCCCCAAGTCCATGCTCACTAATATTTTTTATCTCTCCCTCACTCTCACAATATATTTTTTGTCTTGCTCTCACCAATTGTGTATATCTCACGCACATATATAAATCCCAAATACGCCTCGGTATTTATAGAGTATCAAGCCTTGACCCCCAAGGCTTCCTACTGCCTTGTAATTCCTTTCCTACTCGGACTAGGAAATACACCAAGAAGGAAACTCTTCTAATGTAATACCGCCAAGTATGGAACTCTTCCATTAATAATAGGCTCGTTTTAATAATTTTTTCGTTTTACATTATTTCACCATCAATATTAGGCTCGTTTGATAGGTTTCGTTGAGTAGATTTCAAATATATAAAATTTATTAAAAAAATACGTGCAAAAAAAAGTTATTATCATTTAAAATTTTATAAAAAAAATCAAATAAAAGAGAGAGACTGCTGGGAGAGAGAAAGAGAGAGCACGGGGTAAAAAGGGAAAGCCTCGGCCATGTCTTGGGGGGGGGGGGGGGGGGGGGGGCGAGTAGTAGTTTACTTATGAAACTTGTAGCTCTCTACAAATCTTGTAACTTTTCTCTCTCTCTCTCTCTCTTCATCACCTGTTCATTTTTTTCACACTTCCAAAACACCATGGGTGTCATCACTTACGATATGGAGATCCCTTCCTCAATCCCTCCAGCCAGGATGTTCAAGGCCTTTGTTCTTGACGCCGACACCCTCATCCCCAAAATCATCCCACAAGCCATCAAGAGCGTGGAAATCCTCGAAGGAGATGGAGGAGCCGGAACTGTCAAGCTCATCACCTTTGGCGAAGGCTAGTTCTTGTTACTATAACTATGTTATAATGTTCTGTATTATTATTTGAGCTAAATGTTGTATAGGTAATTGATCTAACGAATATGTGTGCTACTCTGGATATGCAGGCCGCGCGTATAAGAGCGCGAAGCAAAGAGTGGATGCCGTCGACAAGGAGAACTTCACCTACAGTTACAGCGTGATCGAAGGCGATGGCTTTGCGGGTATTGTCGAGTCGATCTCTTACCACATCAAGATCGTGGCCGCCCCCGACGGAGGATCCGTCTGCAAGAACAGGAGCATCTATACCACCAAGGGCAACGCCCAAGTCAGCGAAGAGGAAATCAAGGCCAGCAAAGAGAGGGCCTCCGGCATGTTCAAGGCTATCGAGGCTTACCTCCTGGCAAATCCCGATGCCTAAAAAACCAGAGTTCCTAAGAATATATATTGATCTGTATATGTTCTTATGAGTGTGTCTGTTTTCAAAGGTGTGGTTTTTGGTCTTTTTTTTGGTTTGCTGAGTGGATTGCATCCAATAAAAAGGGCTTTGTATTGTAATTTTCCATCGGAGAGATGTCTCTCTGAGTGTATCGATTATTAAGACTCATTATGGTTTTCAGTGATATATATATAGCCTTATTCTTTGCAATAAGTCTTATGTCAAATCTTTTTTTGATTAACTTTATTCCACTGATAGTACTAAATAAAATAAAAGAATAAAAAAAAGATTAAAGGAAAAGTATAGCAAAAAGGATGCCGCAATTCAACCAATACGGGAATTTACCTCCTTTTTAAAGAAGAAGAAAAAAGAAGGTAAATTGTCGTATTGATTGAAGTGTGTATTTTAATTTAGACATACATGTTAAATTTTAAATTTGCAAATTGCAACATAAGCCTTGAGAAAAGTTGATATCCTCACATTTGAAGCCAAATAGGTCCCAATTAACCTCTCCTAGGCAAAAGAATATACTAGTACTCCCTCCGTCCCAAAATAATAGTTCGGTTCGCAAAACGAGAACTTAAAAATAATAAGTTTTTTGAGAAAAAATTCAAAAGTTTTCATTAATTTGAAGAACTCAATGATATGTAGTATATTGTAAAAAAATATTAAAATATTTCTTCTAAAAATTGTATGATTTTTAAGTCCTCATTTATGAACTGAACTATCATTTTAGGACGAAGAGAGTACCTGTGGACCGTGGAGCATGTCAAAGGAGCACATAATAATTTTCCTTGACCTTGAAAATTTACCTAATAAAACACAAGGGCGTGGGGACCACACAAACACAAGTTGAAAGAAGGGCTGAGATTCATTTGATCCAATGGCCAATGTGTGCTCTCCAACTCTCTTAAGAAAATACCCACACTCGTACAAATATATTATAAAAATATCATCGGTTCTTTTTACCCATTGCTTGGCTTTTGGCGTTGGCATAAAAAAATAAAAAATATATTACAAAAATACCCGTGCCTACGAGACTGCCGAAGTGCATAGTGCCGTAGGCACGGGCAAGCACTAGTCTTTTATACTACAGAAGATACATAAAATTATATTCGATCCTCATAAGACATATTCCAAACTATATTACAACTCTACATTGATGCAGATTTGTAACAGTTTTTCAATGTAATGTGGGGCCAAGTTTCTCAATTTTATACTATAAATTCAAGCCCTCAAATCCTACGTACCCAAATTTTCCTTTAGGCCTTTGGCTACCTTAAGAAAGTCATAATTACTTTATCCGTTTACCAGCGCTTTGTTGACATACAAGGCACTGGATAGAAATCACATTGCGCGATCATCCGCCGGGACCATCACAATGCTTTGTCTTAATTAAAGAGTCGGATTGTGGAAAGCATTAGCCCCTGTCCTAAGCTTTAAGCTCTGCCCCTGTCTGTACATAGCACAAAACGTATGCTTATCTTAGTCAAATAATCTCTGACAATGTCCTTCACTCCCACACTCAATCATTGCTATGTGCTTGCGCTATTAACCATTGCTCCTGTGAATTATAGTAAATCGGAATTTTTTTTTTACAGATATTTTCACGCTTATGCTCACACTCGCGCATGTGCATGCAAGTGGAGAGAGTTTTGGCAAACATTCATTTTCTGGTATTTATTAGCAAGACCGTTTTGGTCTTTATCAACCCACAACGCAAACTTCAATAAGAAATTATCAGAGGGCCAAAAGTGTTCCCTTTCACCTCATTATAATGTGGGGTTTTGATTTCTAGCCGTTCATATATATATATATACAAGTACAAGACAATTGTCCCTAACAAACACGTTGGGGCCGGGTCAACATTGATGTCCCTATTGTTTGGTTGGAAAACTTGATCTTCTGTTTCAATAATTGAGTGTCCGGGTCACTTAATTTGCGTGCACTTTGACAAATCTCTGAGTCTAGTAGCAAAGAAAGTACGGGCCTACTGGCGGCACGTGCGCCAGTGCTTTTATTTTTTTTCTCCGAAAATCATTTTTTAGATGCAAGTTCAATAATAAGGGTCGTTAGCTTATTATTTGTTCATTGGTTCTTTTTGGAAGGGATCAAATTTCTATTTCTATCTTTTTGCTTCTTTTCATCTAGATGTATACGGAAAAGGTTCACTAAAGATGAATTCACAAAAGTAAATAATAAACAAGACAAACCAAACGGACATACTGGTTTTGTTCTTGGTTTGTGTGCAAATTTGTTTCTTATGAATCTTATCTTGTCGCTGCCTATTTTTATTTTTTTTTACATTTAATAGGTGTCCTTACAAGTTACAAATATCCATTTCTGGCACATCGCTAAGTCTTGAAGTTAATAGCCGGATAAATTTCCGCTGACACTTGCGTGCACATTGACCAATCTCAAAAGACTCTGAAATTATTGACCAGGTAAACTTCCAATGACACTTGCGAGCACCTCGACTAAGAGCATCCACAATGTAATAATCAAAATCAAAAAATTGTTAAAATTAGCAATGTGTGTTTAAAAAAGTGCTCACATTGTAATAATCAAAGTTAGCAACCTCTTAACCAATAATCAAATTTGGACATTTGAATAATCAAAAGTAACAATGTAACTCATTCCACATGGTACTCCGGAAATCTAACAATTAGTCCACGTGACTTTTTAATTTTTTGCTCTCCGAACTAAAAAATACCTCTTATTCAATTCGAGCAGTCGATTGTCGAGGTGAACTGCCGGATCGGCCGCTCGGCACCACTCTATAGGGATATGCTCGACAGCATCCCTATACCCGTCATGGGTTCTAGCAGCAATACTGAACAAACTTAAGCAATGTAACTACTTAATTACAGCGAAAAATAGCTATTCCGATCGACCATTTTCTATGTTTAACGCGGAGAATCACCGAAATACTATAGCACGAACTCTATGCTTGGATGTGTATGAATCGTATGCGTATGAATTCATAGGTTTTTCGCAGAAAATTTGATAACATTGCATGTAAATTCACAGCATCAACTGTGATTCACAATATGTTAATTAAGTTAAGGTGTTCGGATCAATTTATATGCTCCTCGACTAATTTTTAGGAGACCAATCTAGCCGTTTACTACCGGGCGACCCCATTTGAAGACGGGCAAAGTCCCGTATGGACAGAGCCGGAATCATTTTATACAGTTCTTGTAAATGTTATGAATTACGTACATAGCGTACCTTGGAGATTTGAAGTCAGTGTTAAACAAACTACATAAATCATGCCAATGATGGGCTTAGCTTTCATATTCCTATTCCAGTTAGTTGGCCAAGGGCCCAATACACCTGGATTTCTGGTCAAAATTGATGTTCCAAAGGAGTACTTTGTCTAAGCAGGGCCCATCTGTTATCCAAGTTTGGACCAAGTTTGGATAACTGTGGAGAGGAAATCTTTGTTTTCATGTGGAAGAACCATCAGTTTATCTAGAAGACAACCCCAGAAAATTATTTGTTCCGATTCGGATCAAACATGTTAGGCTACCACGAATTCCGCTATCGAAAAATCCAATCCCGCAAAGGATTGTTCATGGAGCTACTATCGAGATTCTTCGGACCATCATTCCTAGTACGTATCATCCCGATGTTCGTTGTTGTAAATGTTTTAAAAATAAGGAATTAATTGGCAGTTAATCGTTGGCATGGCCTATCCAACTAAATCCGACTAATTGCTATCCGCCAATTAATCGCCGATCACTAATTGATATGGGCCAATTAATCGCCGATTACTAGGCCTCGAAGCTCGAAGGTAGCGGATCGCCCGACTAGCGCTAGTGACTTTTAAAACATTGGCTATACCATCGTACCTTATAGTTTATATTTGAAGGACAAATTACGAAAATACCTAAAAAGTGGTAAAAGAAAGAAAGAAAGAAATTGAGGATAAGATTACTTCATCAGGCTTTACAGTTTTTTTTTTTTGGCCACAGATAGCATTAGTCAGTTCGTGAATTAAATTACTACGAGTGGTGTCGATGTTAGTCTATCAGCTCAAAAGTTGAACCCAAAACCTCCCGCTCTTGACCGTTGGGCTGGAAGACCAGATCAAAGTCTTGTCAATTATTCACAGCAAATACCTTGTGAATTCTCTTTATGCTATTTCTTGTGTAACAGCTACTTTGACCTGACTTCAATTAAATATGAATAGCTTATATTCCCATTAGGCTGTTATTTGAATCAAATAAAATTGATATTTTTTATTTTTTGGGGGGTTAGTCCAGCCTCCACAAGGTGACCATTAGACTCACTCTAGCTATAAATACCTCCTCTACTACTCACATTTTCCCACACCAATATCTTCCACAAACAAACTATTAATCCTTCTTATTTCCCCTTCTTCTTCACTAGCCTGTTCAGTTCCTCACTTCTATCAAATTATACCATGGGTGCCATCACTTACGATATGGAGATCCCTTCTCCAATCCCTGCTCCCAGGATGTTCAAGGCCTTTGTTCTTGACGCCGACACCCTCATCCCCACGATTCTCCCGCAAGCCGTCAAGAGCGTGGAAATCCTTGAAGGAGATGGAGGAGTTGGAACCATCAAGCTCACCACTTTTGGCGAAGGCTAGTTTCTATCATCACTACATGTTTTACATTATTGCATGCACATACAATATTTAAGTTGCTTCAAGAAATCACATATTTAGATTTTTTTTCATGCAGAATACTTACTCTGATGGAGCCTTTAATTTGGAAAGTTATTTTCCTTTATGGAGTACGAGTTAAAATATCTATGAATTAACATGCGTCTTCTTTAAATATTATGCAGGCAGCGTACACAAGTGTGTGAAAAACAGAGTCGATGCCATCGACAAGGAAAATTTCACATACAGTTACAGCGTAATTGAGGGCGATGCTTTGGCGGATGTTTTCGAATCAATCTCTTACCACATCAAAATTGTACCTGCTCCTAATGGAGGATCCATCTGCAAGAACAGGAGCATTTACAACACCAAGGGTGATGCCCAGGTGACAGAAGAAGAAATCAAGTCTGGCAAAGAAAAAGCCTCAAGCATCTTCAAGGCTCTGGAGGCTTACCTATTGGCACATCCTGATGCCTAGAGTTCATGCTTAGATCCCAAAGTCTGTATTGAGAACTTGAGATAATAGTTTGATGAGTGTGGTTCTTGTATACTTTGTTAAATGTCTGGTTTTCAGTTGTTTCCCTTGTGGTGTCCTTTCATTCTATAAATGATCACTCTATGCTGTAGTCTTTTCATCTAACTCTATCAAATTGCAATCTAAAGGACGTTGATCGCTGCAGCAACCACGGGTTTATGCTTATTCAAACTTCGGATGGTAGATCAAAACCTCTAGATCTTCTTTCAAATGATACTTCCAAAAGATTGAAACAACAAAAGTTGTTCATTTTAATCTATTGAAATTAGAACCCTATCTCTGTTTCACAGTCAAGTCTATCATGCATGTGGATTCACATGACTGAAATGCTGTACAGAGAAATCGTAGCAATCGAACATGGTCTCTGCATGTGCCCAAAAACAAGCTTAAGCTGATAATTACTCTAAACTGCAAATAATCTAACGTAGTTCACAATGTTGTGCGGCTTGGTTATCCGCAGGAGTACCCGATAACAAAGCTTGCAAAAAATAATGTTTGTAGTGGTGGTAAAGCAGAGGGGGGTGGACTGGAGGGTATGTGGTGCTAAAATGATGCTGGTAGTGGTGGTGTGGTGGTCATGGTGCAGTTGCATGTGGAGGTGTGATAGTCGTGGCATTTGAAGTGGTGGTAGTTGTTAAATGAAGACGAAGGGGGTAGGGTTGAGGTGAGATGCCAATGATGGTAGAAGAGTGTAAGTTTAGAAGTAACGGTGGTGTAGTGATGGTGGCATAGGTGGTGGAAAGGTTGTTTTATGAGTACAGTGTTGGTGGTAGTGCTCCAATGATTTTTGTCGTGGTCTGCTTATTATCCACTTTTCACGAACTAAACTCTATTATTTTCATAGTTTGATTCAACTATATTTTAGTACTTTTAAAATCCTATTTATCCATATATAATAGGTCTTTATCCCATTTAAAGTGAGAAAGATGTGAGCGTTTTACCGAAATGATTTATTTTTCAACTCACTGAGAGCAAATTGGTCATATCTTTTGATGTCCAAATAATTTAAGATCTAAACTTCCTGGGTTAGAAAGTAGACTGATAGGTGCGTAAATATGCCTATTTATCTCCCTTAACTTAGGTTTGTTATGTCCGTTTAGTGCGCTACTTGGATTTCATACTTGTTAATTGCGTTTCAAGATTCTCGGAGCTGATGGTTAACATTTGGAGCTAAAAGCACAAAATCATATTTAACACAAAGCCGATGCCGATCCAATTGATCCAGAGACGACCAAATTATATTGGATACGAGAAGTACCCAATCAAAGTCCTAGCTACCTTATGAAAATTTGAAGCATAAAGTTATATTGTCTCTGCATGTGATTTCTGGCTGGGAATTGGGCCATATATTTGCCATGATTTGTAACAAAATGGGGGAGTTTGGAAATGGTGGGCCATTAATTATAATTTCTGGAAAGACTTGGGCTGGAAAAATACAATTCTCGGTTGGTGAAGCGGCATATATATGGGAGAAAAGGGTTTTGTTTAGGATATCTTTTCTCCCGCGCAGAAACAGAAGAACGGGGGCTGCGATCAGAAGACTTGTTCATGCACAAGCAAAGAGCGACGGCACTCCGACGCAGAACACGACCGAGCTTTGGGTTTTATTCTGTTAAAGCATCCAACTCCAAACCAATTGGCAAAGAGTGGAGAGGCCGTCCAGGCTCATATACTAGTTTTGGAGGAGATATTTAACCGATGTGGGACAAATCCCAACATATTCTTTTGCTTTTCGTTCGAAAGTTTTAAGTTACCAATGGAGCTTTATTCTTGCATGCTTATTTATTTTTACTCCATGAGTGGCTAAACCCCTTTGACTAGGGTAATGAGGAGGTCTCTCTAAGTAGCGTAGTTGTTAGATTTCTAGGGTTTTATATTCAACTCGATTGTATGACTTGATCGATTCATAACATTTTATGAAGTTTTATATTTTTCTAATATTCGAATGTGTTTGTATCCATGATTTCAAGCACTGTCATGCAATGGTATATAATGTTCTAGGATAGGCTTTGAGATAGACTATACGACGTGAGACGGGTCGTGCAGTTGATTAAATTCAGTGGGACGATCCGTGCCGTGTTGATATAGCCTATACGGAGTACAAATCTTGATTATCTTTTTGGGGATTATCGATAGGAATTGCTACCTTATGGTGGTCTGGTTGAATGTTGAATATGAACCCTAGGTTTCGAGACAATTGCGTTACAAAGGGAGACTGAATCGGAAACCCTAGTCCCTTCTCTCATCTGTTTACAACTCCTTTAATCGCTTTCTAGTTTAATCAACTCAAATCCAAACCTTTTCCTTTCAGAATTAAATTAAAAATCAATTGAACGTATTGCAACATAGCTTTTTACTCTCCGTGGACGA
The DNA here is from genome assembly GCA_020567845.1 of Rhododendron henanense subsp. lingbaoense. NCBI lineage: Eukaryota > Viridiplantae > Streptophyta > Magnoliopsida > Ericales > Ericaceae > Rhododendron > Rhododendron henanense. The sequence goes on from CM036313.1 coordinate 1,887,968, forward strand.
TCTCGGACTTAACTGCTATTCTTCGGGATAATTGTTAATTCCCTGTTTTATAAATTATATTTTTGGTACGAAGACGACAGACCATAAATTTTGAGCTAGGCTACTCTGCATTATGACTTTATGAGGTTGGGCTGCAGAGAGCCGTTCATGTATTCTTAGCTGTCCGAAGACACTTCTAATGATTCAGATTTGTTGAAAGAACCTTTCTAAGGACATATTCTTCCCAAGCATGAATCGTTATATAAAATCTAGACCATTTGACCTATTAATTGACGAGATGAACGACCGAAATGCAAGTGCAGAGACTTATCCCCGGTCAACTGTTGAAAAGCCGATTCCTATATAAAACAGTACTTAGTAGTGTTTGGAATAACAAAAAGTAGTATTGGTGCTTTACCCGTGAATGTGATCCATGATTCAACTCAATTGCCCACTGTAACCGTTGCTTTAATTATCAATAAAATCTCTTTTTTCGCCATGCCAAAATAAAAAGGAGGTCAATGGCCCACTAGCATATGGTTTGAGGGAAAATCTTTATTTACGGAGGTCCGTAAATAAAGTTTACGGAGTCCAATCTCGACCGTCCATAAGTGTTTTAGATGATAGACAAACTATTAACAGTAATAGATATTTATTACGGTCAAAAATTAAAAACACATCTCAACCGTTGATTGTCAAAACGGACGGATAATATTGTGCGTTTTCTGTGGACGACTTATTCATAGCCCCTCCGTAAATCAGTTTCTCTCATGGTTTGAATTTATTTCCAAGGAAGCCAATGAGACAATACAACTACTAGGACGTTGATGGTCAACATTGACGTCCCCAAAAGTCTTGAATTCAATTGGGCTCTGATGGATGATTTCCCCTGCTCAATAATTTCAGAGTGCCTTTCTTCCTTCTCGTAACCGTGTGTTTTGACCAACTAATTTTGGCCCCCGAAATTAATCATCGGACAAACATCTCGGACCTCGAGATATCGAGAGGAATTTTGTTGACGTTCGCCTTGGGTGAGAGTAAGTTTACCCACATTCAGTGAGATATGTTGTGGGTTCAGAAGTGGTAATCAAAACCACTTATTCTATATGAATCTATTGATTAGTAGATCGACCACGCAAAATTTAGCTTAATTGAATACCGGTGAGTGCTCGATAAAGTAAAAATCAATTTTGCTCTATCAAGTTACAAGCCCAAGTATTGAACTTTTGTATCAAAAGTGAGGGTGAACAAAATTGCTTACCAAAACATCAGTAAACTTGTCCAAGCTGTACCCATTTCTTAAATAATCCCAAGAGTTATATTAATGTCTAAAAAATTGAAAGCGCATGAAGCAAAAGAATTTTAGAAAAAGATAGTGATCCCACCAAATAATGAAATTGGGTCTAATATGGTAGGCTGTAGACCTAGATATTATAATGGGAGAAATATATAAAAATATTTTGGTCGGAAAGTAATACATCAAATTAATTTTTTTTTTGTAACTCGGAAGGGTAAGAGAGTAATTCCACTTAGAGATAAATTAATAAATGACAACAAATTATTCTTTAGTGCAACGTTGTAGCTCTTTATGAAACTTGTAGCTCTCTACAAATCTTGTAACTTTTCTCTCTCTCTCTCTTCATCACCTGTTCATTTTTTTTACACTTCCAAAACACCATGGGTGTCATCACTTACGATATGGAGATCCCTTCCTCAATCCCTCCAGCCAGGATGTTCAAGGCCTTTGTTCTTGACGCCGACACCCTCATCCCCAAAATCATCCCACAAGCCATCAAGAGCGTGGAAATCCTCGAAGGAGATGGAGGAGCCGGAACTGTCAAGCTCATCACCTTTGGCGAAGGCTAGTTCTTGTTACTATAACTATGTTATAATGTTCTGTATTATTATTTGAGCTAAATGTTGTATAGGTAATTGATCTAACGAATATGTGTGCTCCTCTGGATATGCAGGCCGCGCGTATAAGAACGCGAAGCAAAGAGTGGATGCCATCGACAAGGAGAACTTCACCTACAGTTACAGCGTGATCGAAGGCGATGGCTTTGCGGGTATTGTCGAGTCGATCTCTTACCACATCAAGATCGTGGCCGCCCCCGAGGGAGGATCCGTCTGCAAGAACAGGAGCATCTATACCACCAAGGGCAACGCCCAAGTCAGCGAAGAGGAAATCAAGGCCAGCAAAGAGAGGGCCTCCGGCATGTTCAAGGCTATCGAGGCTTACCTCCTGGCAAATCCCGATGCCTAAAAAACCAGAGTTCCTAAGAATATATATTGATCTGTATATGTTCTTATGAGTGTGTCTGTTTTCAAAGGTGTGGTTTTTGGTCTTTTTTTGGTTTGCTGAGTGGATTGCATCCAATAAAAAGGGCTCTGTATTGTAATTTTCCATCGGAGAGATGTCTCTCTGAGTGTATCGATTATTAAGACTCATTAAGGTTTTCAGTGATATATATATAGCCTTATTCTTTGCAATAAGTCTTATGTCAAATCTTTTTTTGATTAACTTTATTCCACTGATAGTACTAAATAAAATAAAAGAATAAAAAAAGATTAAAGGAAAAGTATAGCAAAAAGGATGCTGCAATTCAACCAATACGGGAATTTACCTCCTTTTTAAAGAAGAAGAAAGAAGGTAAATTGTCGTACTGGTTGAAGTGTGTATTTTAATTAATTTAGACATACATGTTAAATTTTAAATTTGCAAATTGCAACATAAGCCTTGAGAAAAGTTGATATCCTCACATTTGAAGCCAAATAGGTCCCAATTAACCTCTCCTAGGCAAAAGAATAAACTAGTACTCCCTCCGTCCCAAAATAATAGTCCGGTTCGCAAAACGAGAACTTAAAAATAATAATTTTTTTGAGAAAAAATTCAAAAGTTTTCATTAATTTGAAGAACTCAATGATATGTAGTATATATTGTAAAAAAAAATTAAATTTTTTTTCTAAAATTTGATTTTTAAGTCCACATTTATGAACTGAACCATCATTTTGGAACGAAGAGAGTACTTGTGGACTGTGGAGCATGTCAAATGAAAAGTTGGTCGGAAGTGTCGAAAGTAGACCAACTCAAAGATCGTCGGAGCCACTGATATTAAAACACATTTTCGCTCCATCCCCCTCATTCTAAGTTCCAATCGGTACTCGCATTCCCAGTTCTAAAGTACTAAAGTACTCGTTCATTTCTTAATAAACCTGAAGAGTTCATAGGGCTTTCCACACTTATCAAAGCACACAAAAATTGCTTAATTTTTAATATTTAATTTCACCTGCTCAGAACCACCTCCACCATGGCCCAAATCACACAGTTATTTTCATGGTTGGATTCCACTTTCTTTTAGTACTTTTAAAATTATCTTTATCCATATAGAATAGGTCTTTATCCTATTTAAAGTGAGGAAGATGCGAGCGTTTTACCGAAATGATTTATTTTTCGACTCAAAGAGAGTAAATTGGTCATGATGTTCAAATAATTTTAGATTCAAACTACTTGGGTTAAAAATTAGACTCCACAAGCTTTTTGACAATTCAAATCTTGAAAAAATTGGAGTTTCGGAGTGTCTGGGATAAACGCGCAAAGTTTGAGCAATTGTGGAGAATTATTGCGCCCCAGACGCAATTCCATGCGCCCCGGGCGCACTTCATTGAGCCCTAGGCGCATCCTTCAAATACCAAATCCGATCAAACTTTGCGGTCTTGTCACGGATACTCTCGAATTCCGATTTTCACGTTGTTTGAACGGCTAAAAAGCTTGTCAAGCCTAATTTCTAACCAAATTAGTTTGGCCCAAAAATTATTTATACATCAAAAGATATGACGATTACCCTCAATAGGTCGAAAAATAAATTATATTGGGAAACTCCTTGAATCACAATAATTTTAAATCGGATCGAAATCTCTTTTATATCGATAAAGAGGGTATCCAAAATACTACAAGATCGTTATCCAAAATACTACAAGATCGATAACGTTGCACCCTAGTCAAGGGGGTTGGCCTAATGGTCAAGGCCGGGGTTTTAGGGTTTGCTCCCTTAAAAGATCTTGAGTTCAAAATTTCTCGATCTTTTCAACTTTTTTGGTGTCAATCCATACAAAACAAAAACTTTGGCTTTAATTGGGACTCCCGCAAGGGGGCGGTGGGATTGGTCCCAAAATTAGTCGAAGGGCGCTTTAGGCTTAAGCTAGCCCGAACACCTGAGTTATCAAAACAATCGATAAGGATGTGTAAACAAATATGTCACAACCGGTTCAAAAAAAAAAAGAATATGTCACAACAGATATAAAAGGATCATAAGCGAAAGTAAGCTTCTTATGAGCATTGATAATTTATTGGGGAGCACCAAATAACTGATGCATGAGCTAAAAGCTATTTTGATAGAGAGAGTTACCTTCTCACTAAAACTATGAATCACAGGAGGTCATATCCTAGAAGATTGAAAACCGGGGTGAAGCACTTCGACCTGAGACTGACTTATATACCAAGCTTGTGAACTGAGTCGGACCAGCTATATTGTTTCTTCCACTGTGACTTATCACCACTGATATAGAAACCGTCAGGTTTCGCGCACCAATAGCAAGTGCACGTATCATTCGAAAGTCTACAATATTTGCGCACACTCCCATCGTATACATTAAAAGATTTGTCTTTGGATTGCCAATTGAAGTGACATTGAGCACTTGATGTGGAGACATCGCCCCCAAATCTCCACCTGATTTCTTGGTCTTTAAAGAGTGTACGCGTTCCGCCACCGGTACCATTGCATTGGAAACTAACTCATAATGGTTCAGGACTATAAGGGATATCGCCGATTAATTAAATCCACCTGACTCTTGGCAATGGAAACAAGCTGTCGTTCGACGCACAAGGTAGTCGAAACAAAGAGAAATGTTAGGATGAGTAACTGAGAAAGAAAAGAACTCATTGGTCTGCTCAAAGAGTCGATATATGATCGATACTGTAGGATTGTTGCAAATTGTTGCTTCTCTTTGGACACCTTAGAGCATATACACCAACAATAGGTGAAATACCGAGCCAAAAATGTACCTTTTCTATCCTCTCTACTTTTTTCTTTATTCCTCTCAAACTGCAGCAACCTCTCTACTTTTTTCTTTATTCCCATTAAACAAGATAAAATACTCAAAACCCTAGAAATCTCCAGGGACATGCACTTCCCCTCCGGCGAACTCCACCTCCACTCCACCGCCCAACCCTTCCTACCCTGCTCTCCTCAAAACCCCAGAAATCTCCGGCGATGGCTGCCTCTTCTTCGCCCTCGCCATCTCCCTCCTCCTCTCCCCCCTCTCCACCACCTCCCTCCTCATCGGCGCCATCCTCGACCTCCTCCTCGTTGGCCTCACCAAGCACCTCGTCCGCCGCCTCCCACCCCGTCTACAACAAGGATCTCCTTCACCATAGAACACTAGTCCTTTCCCCAACAGTTGGTTGTGTTCAAGCCGTGATTGAGTGGGGTGAGGAGGAAGAAGAGAGGGATTTTGCAGTGGGGAGTGGTGGTGATGATTTGGGGGAAGTGGGACGGAAAGAGAGGAGGATAGAGAAACAATAGTTGTTTAGTGTATACCTCTGCTACAGTTCCTCGGCAGAACTACCGAGCCAAAATCCCAAAGGTATTTTACCTTCCTTTTTACCTATTCTGGTGTACCATGGTTTTCCCCCTTTGCATAGGTAAAGTAGCTAAGATTGGGTGTTTAGCTCATCTGATATACATGCTCTTATATAGTCATAAAAAGATGCAAAACCTTTGGATGTATGCAGTATAGTGAAAGTAATTATGATTTTGGCAATCTGGGAAGATTATGTATATTGGCAGAGGTGTCAATCAATGAAAGTAAATACTGGAGTGTGATTTTGGCAATCTATGAAGATTATGTATCTTTAATTACCTGAGGTGTCAACAACGGGAAAGTCTAGTGACCACATTTTTACTCCATAGACACAAGTGTGGTGGGCTTCATACAAGTGTTCGTGTGGCCCTGCCACACACCTGTGTTTATGGAGTATAAAATGTGGTGTCAGTGGCATTACCTGTCAACAACATACATAATGGCATAAGTACATTCTACTTCATCTAATTCTAGATGCATGTACAAATTAATATAGTATAACAAGAAGAATACTATACTTTACGAGTAGGTTGAGTTTTTGCGAGTAACAACACTAGAAACGTACACTTATAATTTTCGAAGCTCTCTCCTATATTTCCTTCTTTATTGATTGTACTTCTTCCGTTCCTATTTAAGTGTTCTCTAGGAGTTCTTTAATTTAATGCAACGAAATTGAAAAAATTATGCACATAAGTACTTTATTATTTGATTTGCCAATGACATTTTTTATTGCTTGATGCACACATGCAGATGGGGTTCTAATATCTATAGATCACATTGAACCTCTTCTACTAATTTTCAGCTTTTCAAAGCAGTATTTGACGTAATCAAGATTTGGGTGTGGGATACCTGTCTCCCCTGTTTTTGTTCTACTGTTTTGTATCTTTTCTTCTTTCTGCGAGTTGGCTTCTCGCAATCTCCCTTTCTCTTTTTGGGTCTTGGATTGGCAGATGATTGTCCCAATTCTTATGTGCCAGCATAGTTGAGATGTTTGATGCGGGTTGTGATGCCGTTGTTATCCTTGTTCCCTTTAGTCTTTGTAATGCTTATTCAAAGAAGAAGAAAATTCTCTTTGCCGTTCAAAAAAAAAAGTACGATCTCAAACATCAATCAGCGCAGCCCCATAAAGAAATGTTCTTGCATGTTTCAGGATGATTCAACAAAAAGCTTAAAATACCTTTATTTCATACTTCCCCAAATACGATTCTGGATGAAAAACAGTATTATAGTTTCTTTCTTATTGACTGAAAGTGGCAAACAACACACAACCAAAAACCACACCTTGTACTAAAGGCACTTCCTCTGAAGAAAAAAAGGAAAAGAAAAGGCACACCCATAGTAATACATGTCTCAAGTTCTCAACTTGGAATCCGAGAACTAAGCATTAGTAGTTTAGCAATCGGGATTTGCCAAGAGGTAGGCCTCGAAAGCCTTGAAGATGCTTGAAGCCATATCTTTGCTAGACTTGATTTCCTCCTCTGAGACCTTGTTATCACCTTTGGGGCAGTAGATGCTCCTGTTCTTGCAGATGGATCCTCCATCGGGAGAGGGTACGATCTTGATGTGGTAAGAGATTGACTCGAAACCGTCCAAAACATCCCCTTCGATGAGGCTGTAACTGTATGTGAAGTTCTCTTTGTCGACGACATCAATCTTGTGTTTCACACACTTGTGTTTGCTACCTGCACATTGGAGATTTAAAAAGCATCTTAATTTCATTCAATATCATTCCAAATTGAAGCCGCTCGATTATTTGCATCTTCGTAAATTCAATTTTTATCTGCCCAAATATGTAACATAAAGAAGCAACAAAAGTAGCTAGGTCATGTATAACATTGGTCATAAGAAAGAACAGAGTAAACTAACCTTCGCCGAAAGTGGTGAGCTTGATGCTCCCAGCTCCGCCATCTCCTTGGAGGGTTTCCACACTCTTGATGGCCTGTGGGAGGACCTTGGGGATAAGGGTGTCGCCTGTTAGATATTTTGGCACTTTTCGGGGTTGTTCAAAACCTCCATTGGTGCCTTTGTTATATCGACTCCGTTTGATTGTAATGGGTAGGTTCGTAGGGGGTAGTTGCTCGCTCGATGCTCCTCCCATGTTCTGCGCCAAGTTGACCGCTGCGAAATCGATCCAATTGCATGAGGGGTAAAAGCATTACACATCATGCATATTATTTCCAAGATTAAAATTTTTATTCCTTCACGTTTTTCTTTCCGGTAAATCTCTCCTAAAATTTGTTTTCCATATATATATGTATCCTAAATAAATTTTCTTTGAAAATGTCCGAAAATTTGCTTTCCATATCATGCATCATTAGAAGACTTGTTTTAAGGGAAAATTGAAGTATAGAAAGGGTGTTGATCACCATAGGGATCAACTAACCCCGAGAAGAGTTTTTTGATAGCAACCCTTGTTATTCATTTGAAAAAAAAAAATACAGAGAGAGCGAGAGTTTTTGGTTACAAAAAGAAAAGGGTTTGCACGTTTTTTGGGGTTTTGCGGCAGAGGTGAGAGTTTTTGTTTTAAAAAGAAAGAAAGGGGTGCACGACACTTTGGGTTTTTTTTTGGCAGCCCGCATTCTGTTCTTTTTTTGTTTAATTAGTTCTTGCATCTTCGTATGCCGTTTGGGTTGTCTAGAACACGTTTCATATCAAACCATTCATTAATCATTCACTGTTCGTGATTCTTTGCGCCGTTTGCTGCTGTGGCCGAATCTTTGGGAGATTGATTCGGAGCCGGTTGAATCCGGAGATTGTCACGCTCTCGATTTTCTACATAAATAATAATACCATTTGAAATACAAAATCCTCACATTTATACGTACATTACCCCAAAATACAATACAGTTTCCAATTCCACCGACTGATCTACAAGTACAATATTCCAAAATAGGAATCTCGTAACAAAATGGATTGTTTTACAAGAATAATAAAGTACTCTCCAAAATAGCTTTACTTGATAATGTCAGCATGTACTCCAGGCATTCCATGACCGTGACCTGCAATGAACCTGAAATGGTAGGTTGAGCAAACACGCGCCCAGTAGAGAAATCTATACCCAAGCTATATGAAAATGAGACGAAATCTGCACCAGGAATGAATGAGTTTTAAAGAACGAACACGAGCAACGAAGGTTTACTAAACAAACAAGAGGACACCGACTTCAATGCTTAAATTGTCTTAACTGGATTCCTATCGATGCACAATTCAATCTAGAAGTTGTACTAAACTCACCTTATACCGAACAAACCCACAACGGATTTTCAACCAATTCATCTATTTCATGCATGGACACGATAGTCTATCTCGATTTCACATTTTCAATTACCAAGCCTCTTTTCCATAAGACTTTCCTTTTGATTGCAAAATGTTTTGTGAAAACAAGACCAATACGGTCACACTTAGTTGATTCGAGCTTGAATAGCCAGAGTCCGTTGATTATGTGCACAAATACCGGAAACCGTTGATTTGCTCAAGAATACCAGAGGATTTTTAATAAAAATCCTCTTTCCAAAACCAAAATCCATCCTTTAAACGAAATGTTGATAAAATCATTTATTTGTCCCTTCATTGAAAAACAAACCTCAATCCATGTATCATAAATCACTGGTTAGCGGAAACGCACATCACATAACCGTCTAATCGTCATATCATAAATCACTGGTTAGCGGAAATGCACATCGCATAACCATCAATTCATCATAACATAAATCGCAGGTTAGCGGAAACGCACATCGCATAACCGTCCATTCGTTTTCAGCCCGGTCATCTCACCGAATGGTGATACCCGTAGTGTCAAATCTCGTCATATCCACATGTCAATCAATCAATCATAATTTAATCATCCCAAACAGTTCTATCACAACATCGGTTACACTTCAAGCATTCTAACGATCTACCAATCCACCACGAGGATTTACGTTTCAACACGTTCCAAACTGTTAACCATATCATAACTACGACCAACAAATTAACACACGCCCTTCCCTTTAAGCATACCACAATACTACATGTAATATACCAACCCATCACCACCTTACGGCATACCTTTCGCTAATATCGACACCTAGACCTCAGGGAACAAACACCAAAGGATAAAAGAATACAAACTTCGGTTTTACCTTTCGGTCTACTAACGGACACCCATCTACCCATTTACACTCACCGGAATGCCTCACGCAACCTACGACACTCCTAAACAACCTTGCGATGCATTTTCCATTTACAACGATGCCAAAATTACGCTTAACGAGTCCCTAGGGAATGAGAACGATCAATGAGTCACCAAAGAACAAGCGACCAAACTTAGAGATGGTTTTAAGGTGTTTTGGAGGTGTTAGAAGTGATCGGGGTTCAAATGGTGAAGTAGGAAACAAGGCAGCGAAAACTGTCCATAAGTAACAGGTATCGATACCTGGTTAAATGGTATCGATACTATGGAGCCAAGAAACGTTCCAGACGCAAGGGTATCGATACCCATGGAGGATGGTATCGATACTAGTGTGTTTTTTGGGTTTGGTGATGCAATGGTATCGATACCCAAGGAAAATGGTATTGGTACCAAGGCTGTTCGAGCAGATTTTCTGCAAATTTTTGAAACTATTCCCAACAATCAAACCAACAATTTCAAGTACGATCAAAGCACAAATTCAACTCATAGGCATATAGAAAGAGCAAGAAATCCCTACCTCGAACTTGGAGAGCAAACCCGAAGAAAGATTGAGCCACGCAAGCCCTTGACTCCGAAATCTTAAAATCGACCGAAGTACTCCTCCTCCGAGCAAAACCCACGAGATTCAAGCTCAAAAATGTGTAGAGAAGGTAAAATGGAGGTGGGTTTGTGTGGGTTTCGAGTGGTTTTGGTTGGGAGCGAGAGAGAGGGGGGGGAGAGAGAGGGAGGTCGGGAGATGGAGAGAGAATGGAGTTGGGATTTTAATCCCCTACTCCTACACACTCCTATATATATACTCACACACACACCACTCACACTTGCACTCCCTCCACTAACAATCCTTTTATATTAACCCCAAATCAAATAAACTTAACAAATTTCATATTTTCCTTCAATTATAATATCGAATAAACCTTTTACTAATTTCTGAAATTACGAGTCCTTACAGAGATTGGGCGTGAAGTCCGTGGTGCATCTATTAGATCTTGAAGAAGCTCGGGGAGCATCGGAGATTGGTGAGAATAGGTAAAGGCTTGGGTAAGGTTTTTACTATTTTGCAATCTGTACTTCTTTTTGATTAATAGAATATATCAGTAGTGTTAGGCCGTGGTTTTGGCTTAGGGTTATTTAGGACCCTAAGTTTTTCCACGTAAATCGTGCATATCCTGTCTCAATTTTTATTCTACTGCACTACTTGATTTTTGGTTTGAATTAATCGAGATAATCAACCCATTCATCTATATTAATTTTTAAATCAGAAAATTGGTGATCTTTTTTTTTTATTTATCAAAACTCCTATTCACCCCCCCTCTAGGAGTAGATTGAACACTTCCGCATAATTTCATCGCCGTCAATGACAAAGGCCTTGAACATCTTGGCGGACGGGATTGAGGAAGTGACCTCCATATTGTAAGTGATGGGAGCCATGAAGATGATCTGTAAGGACTTAGAAGGCAGAAAATGAAGAAGAAGAAGAGTAAGAAGGATTAATTTGTAGGTGGAGAAGAGCTTGGTGTGAGAAATGGGAGAACAAGAGGAGGTAATTTATAGGGTACGTAGCTCAATCCCTTTGGTGGCTGGTGGACTATTCAAATAGGGGAAAGATTACAATACATACCCCTTATTTGGGTGTGTATCATATGCACCTCCAAAATGTTATGAATTGTAGAGAAAATGTTACGAATCGTATTGCTAAAAAGTTACAAATCGTATAAAGATTACGAGATACAACAAAATGTTATTAATCATAATAAAAATGTTACGAATCGTACTACTGAAAGGTTATGAATTCTAGAACAAAAATTACGAAACACACTAAAATATTATGAATGAACCATAAAATAGGTGCATATGATACACCATTTTAAAGGGTGTGTACTGTAGACTTTCCCTTCAAATAGATAACAAGATTAATGAAAATTTGTAATGGTAGAAACATCATAGGGCGGTGGTCAGAGTAGCTATCAAGAAAAAATTTTCAGACCCGAAAACACTCTCATTCACACAAAAATATCACCTTTGGTTTGATATTTGCCGAGCTTTATAGTATTCGAGCTCGGCTCATTTGCTTTATGAACTCAAAACTCGAGCTCGACTCGTTTGTAAGCGAGTTGAGCTTTTAACGAGCCAAGCCTGGCTAATTAATTTACTTAATGAGCCTCTGTAAAGACCCGATATTTTAAAAAATAATAATAGAATAAAATAATAAAGGTAATAATTATCAAAACAAAAATATTATTATGCTCGAAAAATTATTTATGCCATCATACAAACTTTATTTTGTAATCTTTTGTGCGCGCGCATGTCCGACGAGTAATTGCTCGAGTGTGTGCGTGTGTTGCCCGGACCAAACCCAACCATTTTTCCCATTTCATTTTCGGCAGAGCAGGGAGTCAAATCCCTCATCTTCTCCCTAAATCCCTCCCATTGAGACACCACATAATTGTCCGTAAGCTATTAACCTCCATGCAAATCCAAACCAATTTTTAAAACCCATGCCTCCCATTTGTTTTGCCCACTTCGGCAGAAAAAGAGAATTTCAGAGAGAGAGAGAGAGAGGGCAGCCATCTCCAACTTCTCCATCACCAACCGGCCACCACTTCCTCCATTTCTCACCACCCCGTAACTCCTCCTCCTTTCTCCATTTTCACCACCGTAGCTCCTCCATCTTCACCAAGCACCACTAGTCAGCACCATCGTCACCTCCAGCCGCTGCTCATCCTTTCACCACCGAGCTCCGATCCATTCCGAACTCTTTCCGATTCCCGTTTCGCAAGGCGAGAGGTAGTCCGAACCCACCTCCCTAAATATATATTATGTTCCGTATTGATTGTTTCGTGTTTCGGTATGATAATAATCAAACCCGACGTCGCGGGTCGAGCCCGGCCGAGATTCTCTGTTTTTCCGAAATGAAACAGTAGCTCGGGAAAACTTAGTTGAAATATTAGTTGTAATAATTACAGTTTAGTCCCTCATGATTTAAGAGCTTACAAATCTAACTTTTGAGTAGTAAAAGTTAATATTAAGCCCCGAAGTTAATTAGTTTTTGATTCCGACGCCGCTGGCCGAACCGGCCGAAGCCCACTGTTTTTCCCGAAAATGGTAGCCACTGGATTTTGAAAAATTCTCAGAATATTTACAGTTTAGTCCCTCAAGTTAGATTAGTTTCTAAATCTAACCCTTGAATATTAAAGGCTAAGATTATAAGTCCCGAGGTGATTAAGAGTAAATCGTAGACTTTAGTTTTGAAAAAGAAAAGAGAAAATAAAAAGGAATAACTTAATTTGTTTTAACCGCATGATTAGTGTTATCGCATGGTTAAATAGTTTTAGCATGTTAGTATGTTTAGTTGGATCATTGAATCGCATGATTTTATTTAATGTATGATAAATTATTGTTCGGTTACCCGTTTAGTTTTAGTTTTAGTTTAGTTTTCAATCATTACCCTATTTCTTTTTTTAATCATTACCCTATTTTTTCAATTATTACTAACTCATCTCTCTATCTCTCTCCAATCATTACCCCTATTTTCAATCATTACTCTATTTCTCTCTCCACCCACTACCAAAACTAAACTAAACTAAACTCTCAACCAAACACAACGTACATGTTTAGCTTTATCGCATGATTTGTTAATATCGCGAATTTAATTGCTGTTAGCCTGTGAGCATGTTCGAAAAATGATGAACTGTGTGAAACGTTGTTGTACTGATAGATTGGACAAATAGGTTCCCGGGGTTGGTTGCGTTGTGCAGACTTATCATCTTAGACGTTGAAAATAGGTTTAATGGAAAATGGATAATGTGAGAGGCTGTGATTTTGGATTCCGGGAAATCCTGATTTGGAACCCGTGGTGATATATTGTTGATGGATGATTGGTGGTGATTTGTTGAAAGTATTGATTTACGAACCCTGGGTACGGCATGGTGGTGGTTGGCTCTCGGATGTTGGGACGGGACATAAGGGTGGTATTGTGCTTGTGTCACAAACCGGGACAGAGTGTGCTCGCGTGCGCACCCGGGAAGTTTTATCCGAACTTATGGTCGCGGATGGGATACCTGAGTACATAACTTAGGTATTTTTCATCCGGATCTGGAAAAGGGGAGTCGACCACACCAGTGTCTTGTGCCAGAGGTTAAGGGTAAGAACGGATCCGTGGATAAGATCCGAGATATCACTTAGGTTGAAGAATAGTAATAAAATGACTAATTGATCTCTTTATGTTATGTTAATGCATTTCAATTATATTATCTTGCTGCTTGTAAGTTATGGGTTCGGGTGGGTTTTGGCTACTGAGCGTCATCGCTCACGATACTATGTTGCCCTGGTAACTCGAACGCCAGGTACCGAAGACGGAGCAGGAGGGTCGTACAATCCGACTGAAGTCAACACTGCTGAGGAGAGAGCCGAAGAACCTTGGTTTCCGTATGCGTAGTTGCTCTGATTATTCAAAGTCAACCTTATTTTGGGAGCTTTAAAGTTTATTTGGGAATTTTACTAATATTTTGTCAAATTTGATTACTTAAACTTAATTCGATATGGTTGTAGTTTGATGACATCTGCTTTTGAAACGGTGATGTATTAAATCTATGAATTTTATTTGGAAAATATGTCTTTTAACGTGTCCGAAATTCGGGGCGTTACAGCCTCGATCTTTTAACGAACTGAGCCTATAAAAAGAGCCGAGCTTTCGAGTGTTGAGCTCAGCTCGTTTAGTAAACGAGCCAAAAACTCGAGCTCAACTCGATTACTAAATGAGCCGAGCCACGAGCGGCTTGCGAGCAGCTTGGTTAATTGTTGTCCTAATTATTTCTCGTCAATCACAAAATTAATACGTTATCGATCCCCAGATCGATTTCAATGTGTTTTTAACACATATTAGCATTTTCGGTATATAAACCATTGAAAATGTCTAGGAATTTGATTGACCCAAGAATTATGGGGTTTACTTGGACTTGGATCGAACAAAAGATCCTATCTTCACCAGGAAAAATTATTCAGTGTGACCCGGGGCCCTGGCCGGACCCTTTTCCTACCAAATTTGAACTCCACCATTCTCGTCAATGTCGATCTTGTGTCTCTCCCTAGTCAGCAATTGCCTAGGTGAGTTGGTATGTGAAATTACTCTCTTGCCCTCCTTCAAAGTCAATGTCTTGTGCAAAGTGGACGTCGATCGAGCGCCAAGTGGCGGTTTCCGAAGCGCACCGAATAATCTTTCATTGATCAATACCTATCGGGGGGGCTTGTTGTGGAGAAGCAGGCATTCTAGGAAGCAAACGATCAAAATATGACTTTGTTGGCAGTCAACCTTGGTGTCCCCAAAACAATTACTTTTGATTTAGATAGATTTTGATTACTCTCAGTGCCGGCCCTAACACGTTGGACCAAAAGCCAACTTAAGAAAATGGAGCCTTAACGTACATCACAAGCAAAGCGATAAAAAGATAAATTAGCTTAAAAAATACGAACGATTATTAGTAGTCAACAAAATAAAATTCCAATATCATATAGTACATCACAAAAAAAAATTTGCAAAAAATTCCAAAATTATGCCTTGTTACGAAATTTGATGCTACTCCACTTAAAAGACCGATAATGGTACATACACAAGGATTTAATTACCACAACTGCTACTGACTCAGCACACTTAAAAGCTGTGTGAGTAAACTTAGCTTAAGGTCACCGTTTCTTATTTTGTATATAAGCTGGGCTCTCTCATTTGATGGGCTCAATTTAAATGGATTTTACAGACCTATATAGTAAAGGTATATACTACAGGCCCGTTCCGTTAAGATTCTTATTTTTTTAAGTACTTGTTTTCTGTTTTACGAGAGAGATCATTCTCTCACAATATATAACCTTTACGTAAAAAAATAAGTAGTTATTTTAGTTAGTGAAACACACTCATTTTAGAAAAAAATTTGGTGGCCCAAAGCGATCTCTTAATTTGCTCGTTTCTGCTCATGGCAGCCACTGATTATTCCCTTGCCTGTATACTACTCGTATTCAGCAAAGCTACTTTTCCAAGCTCGGCCCACCTATTAATATAACAGAAAGTCTATTGGTACAGATTTTTCATCTGTATCAGTGGGTACAAACTCCTTTCTCGGTCCATTTTGGGTCTCAAAAAAATAATCGGAGTCGCTCATTTTGTTTGAAATACTTTGCTTATGGTCCCTGCAAAAATAAGCTCAATCCTGTATCGGTAAGAGCATTTACAAAACATCCAAACTTTGCTCTAGAATTTAGGCTTGAATTCTGGAACAAAATTGGACGTTTTGTAGGTGTCTTAATCGATATCGGATTGAGTTTATTTTTTGCAGGGACCATAAGCAAAGTATTTCAAACAAAAAGAACGACTCCGATCATTTTTTTGAGATCCAAACTGAACCGAAAAAGGGGTTTGTATCCACTGATACAGATTTTTTATATGTACCAGTAGCATAATTCTTAATATAATCACCACTTACATACCAGAAGACGTTTTAAAAGCTGAATGAGACACTTGAGTTTGACGGATCTGAAAAAGCACAACACATGGGAGGAAATTTTTTTTTTTTCATTTTTGGGTAAAACGATATTTTTGTTTTCATGTGGAAAAAACTTCAGCTCATCTAGAAGACGACCCCACATTCAAACATGATAGGCTAATAGTACCATTGACTTGATGATTTATTTTTGTAACTCGGGTGCCAAGACCAACTTACGCGCACTTCGACTAATTTTAGGAGACTGATCTAACTGTGCATTTGCGGGTCCCAATTAGAGACAGAGCGAAACTCTATATGGACTGACCCCAAAAGAGTTGATAGCACCTAAACGATTTCGAATCTAAGACCTTAAGAGATAGCAAAACCACTAAGCCCTAGGCTTGATCACGGGGCCAAATCCTTGGGGTTCATTGACTTGAAAATTTAAAGATTCAAATAAAATTATCTTTGAGCTAGAAATATGCCCCCGTTGCTGGAAAAGAGCCCTTGTAGCCAACTCAAAATGAAGCACAAATACTTCTCGATGGTAGTCGTGTTCGTACCACTCGTATACACCATACTTCTTTGATTCTCGCGGATAGTATTCCAAAAGCAACCGCAATATAAACTATATATTGTTGAAGTATCGGGTAGTTTTCGAATTCTCTAGGTCACGTATCCGAACTTCAATAAAATCAACGATGTGGTACTTCTTGCACAATTAGAAAAAAATAGGTCAGGAATAGAGAGTGTG
Source organism: Rhododendron henanense subsp. lingbaoense (assembly GCA_020567845.1). Taxonomy (NCBI): domain Eukaryota; kingdom Viridiplantae; phylum Streptophyta; class Magnoliopsida; order Ericales; family Ericaceae; genus Rhododendron; species Rhododendron henanense. The sequence continues at coordinate 1,904,982 of CM036313.1, forward strand.
GTTGCCTAGTAGTTTACTCAATCCTTCGACAGAAACGATAGTGGAATCGAAATGATACCATGATGGAGTAATTGTTTGAATCTTTCTTTTGTAATACGTATATTCCATGCTGCTCGAATAAAATACGTACATTCCATAAAATTGAATATCTACAGTTAAATAAGTTTAATAAATTTCTCTTTCACGGTTAAAAAAACCGTTGAATAAGTAACCCCGTAAAGTGTATACAATATATTTGCCTAAGGAAGAGACAACAGTTTCTCACCATTCTTGTGATACGCGTACGTAGTATAATACTAAAAATTATAAAATTAGATTTTATACTAACAAATGCGGTACTAACATCTATTTCTTTCATTTTTTTTCGTACCTCGATATCAATGTTGTGTCTTACCCATATCCCGTATTGGTAAATCCATTACTTCATAGCCTGCTCACCTGCAGGATCAAACCATGCACCCTTTCCCTTCTCCTAGGATAGATAGTTACCCTGTGCAAAATTTAGATCCACTTAATTAGATCCAATTACAAGAATATTTTTTACCTTAGTTAAATTGTTTCTTAATTATGTCAATTATTAATACAGCAATTACGTTGTGGACTGTTTTAAAAATAAATCTTATAAAACCATTTCTCTAATTGGGCCAGAAAACTTTATTCTAGTGTGTAGTTTATTTTTGCTTGTAGTTTAATATTCTTGGTATTTGTTTGAATAGTCTACAGCCATCATAAGGGAGCTTTTTAACCCTATAAATAGCTCCTCTTGTTCTCCCATTTCCCTCACACCAAGCTCTTCTCCACCTACAAACTAATCCTTCTTCTTCTTCTTCTTCATTTTCTGCCTTCTAAGTTCTTAAAGATCATCATCATGGCTCCCATCACTTACGATTCGGAGGTCACTTCCTCAATCCCGCCCGCCAAGCTGTTCAAGGGCTTTATCCTTGACAGCGACACCCTCGTCCCCAAGGTCCTCCCACAGGTCGTCAAGAGTGTGGAAACCCTCCAAGGAGATGGCGGGGCTGGAACCATCAAGCTCGTCACCTTCGGCGAAGGTTAGTTCACTCTGTTCGATCTTTGTCATGACCAAATTTTGTTGCTTCTTAATTATGTTATATGTTCGGGCACATTTAATCTTTTGAATTTACTAAGATGCAAGTAATCAAAAAGCTCCAATTTGGAACGATCTCGTATTAACAAAGCTGAATTTTCAAACTCCAATGCAGGTAGCAAACACAAGTGCGTGAAACACAAGATTGACGCTGTCGACAAAGAGAACTTCACATACAGTTACAGCATCATCGAAGGTGATGCTTTGGACGGTTTCGAGTCAATCTCTTACCACATCAAGATCGTACCCTCTCCCGACGGAGGATCCATCTACAAGACCAGGAGCATCTACTGCCCCAAAGGTGATAACAAGATCACAGAAGAGGAAATCAAGTCTGGCAAAGATAAGGCTTCAATCATCTTCAAGGCTGTTGAGGCCTACCTCGTGGCAAATCCTTGTTGCTAAACTAATGCTTAGTTCTCGGATTCCAAGTTGAGAACTTGAGATACATATTACTATGGGTGTGCCTTTACCCCTTTTTTTTTTTTTCCCTTTTCTTGAGAGGAAGTGCCTTTAGTTAAAGGCATGGTTTTCGGTTGTGTGTTGTGTGTTGTGTGTTGTGTGTTGTTTGCCACTTTCAGTCAATAAGAAGGACACTATAATGTTGTCTTCCATCCGGGATTGTATTTCGGGACATATGAATTAAAGGTATTTTAAACATATAAGAACTTCGAGATCATACTTATCTTCTGTCAAATACTGCTTCGAAAAGATGAACTTCGAGATCAATTATCGATGTATCAAGCATATCTGTTAATTAGGACCGAATCTGCATATCTGTATCAAGCAATCAGTAATCATGTCATTAGCAAATCAGATAGCAATTGATGTAGATGGCCATATTGCCAACATTTTTATTTTGTGCTATAGATTCCCCAAGCAAGTTGTGTCTAGTCTTGTGTTCAGTTCGGGTTCGGGTTTAACCTGAGTAGTTCGCCTTGCACCTGATCTAGAACTGTTCTCAACTATTTGTGTAGCCATGACAAGGATGCCAAAAATACATGAATTGTAAGTTTATCTAGAGAGATACAGATTACAGAGCACTTCTCATTCTTCGCTGCCAATGCTGTGAAGTATGGCCATGAAAGTTTCCTCATAAGTTGAAGGGTTAAACTCTCCATGGTTCACAATTTCAAAAGCAGCATTTACATGAAGATGGAGGGTAAAGAGGTACCAAAAACAAAAAATTAAAACTACCAGATGGGACTATTGTACAGGGGCAACTGGGGTTTATTGCATAGCCTCCAAGAACAGAATTCAGTTGTGCTAGAAAAAAACAACCCCTGTGGGAAATTTTGCCCAAGGCTACAAATCATGGAGTTCGGGAGTGTCCGGGACAAACCCACAAAGTTTGCCCAATTGTGGAGCTTTATTGCGCTCCAGGCGCAATTCTATGCGCCCCAGGTACATCCTTCAAATATCAAAATCGATTAAAATTTGCAGTCTTGTCACGGACACTCCCAACCTCCGATTTTCACGTGGTTTGAACCATTGAAAAGTTTGTCAAGCCTAATTTCTAACCAAATTAGTTCGGCTCAAAAATTATTTACACATAAAAAGATATGACAAATCTACCCTCAATACGTCAAAAAATAAATTATTTCGAGAAACTCCTTGAATCACAATAGTTTTAAATCTGATCGAAACCTATTTTATATCAATAAAGAGGATATTCCAAGTACTACAAGATGGTGGAATCAAACAATGAAATTAATAGATTTTGGTTTATGAAAAGTTGGTCGGAAGTAGATCAACTCAAAGATCGTTGGAGCCATTGATGTTAAATCACATTTTCGCTCCATCCCCCTCATTCTAAGTTCCAATCGGTACTCGCATTCCCAGTTCTAAAGTACTCGTTTATTTCTTAATAAACCTGAATAGCTCATAGGGCTTTCCACACTTGTCAAAGCACACAAAAACTGCTTAATTTTTAATATTTAATTTCACCTGCTCACAACTACCTCCACCATGGCCCAAATCACACAGTTATTTTCATGGTTGGATTCCACTATCTTTTAGTACTTTTAAAATCCTCTTTATCCATATATAATAGGTCTTTATCCTATTTAAAATAAGGAAGATGCGAGCGTTTTACCGAAATGATTTATTTTTCGACTCAAAGAAAGTAAATTGGTCATGATGTTCAAATAATTTTAGATCCAAACTACTTGGGTTAAAAAGTAGACTCCACAAGCTTTCTGACGATTCAAATCTTGCAAAAATTAGAGTTTCGGAGTGTCCGGGACAAACAAGCAAAGTTTGAGTAATTGTGGAGCTTTATTGCTCCCCAGACGCAATTCCATGCACCCCGGGCGCACGTCATTGCGCCCTAGGCGCATCTTTCAAATATCAAATCCGATCAAACTTTGTGGTCTTGTCACGGACACTCTTGAACTCCGATTTTCACGTGCTTTGAACCGCTAAAAAGCTTGTCAAGCCTAATTTCTAACCAAATTAGTTTGGTCCAAAAATTATTTACACATCAAATGATATGACGATTCTACCCTCAATAGGTCGAAAAATAAATTATATTGGGAAACTCCTTGAATCACAATAATTTTAAATCAGATCGAAATATCTTTTATATCGATAAAGAGGGTATCCAAAGTACTACAAGATTGTGGAATTGAACCACGAAATTAATAGATTTTGATTTATGAAATTAACCTTGATTTGATTTCACTTCAAGTTTTATTTTCAATATCCTTTTAGGATTAGAACCTAAATTAAATGAAATGTTGTTCTATACCCTTAAATTGCTTGAGTACACATTATGGTTCAGGACTATCAGGGATATCGCCGATTAATTAAATCCACCTGACTCTTGGCAATGGAAACAAGCTGTTGTTCGACGCACAAGGTAGTCGAAACAAAGAGAAATGTTAGGATGAGTGACTGAGAAAGAAAAGAACTCATTGTTCTGCTCAAAGAGTTGATATGATCGATACTGTAGGATTGTTGCAAATTGTTGCTTCTCTTTGGGCACCTTATATAGTCATAAAAAGATGCAAAACCTTTGGATGTATGCAGTAAGTGAAAGTAATTATGATTTTGGCAATCTGGGAGGATAATGTATATTGGCAGAGGTGTCAATCAATGAAAGTAAATACAGGAGTATGATTTTGGCAATCTATGAAGATTATGCATCTTTAATTACCTTAGGTGTCAACAACGGGAAAGTCTAGTGACACCATATTTTTACTCTATAGACACAAGTGTGGTGGGCTTCATACAAGTGTTTGTATGGCCTGCCACCACACTTGTGTTTATAGAGTATAAAATGTGGTGTCAGTGGCATTGCTTGTCAACAACATAATGGCATAAGTACATTCTAGATGCATGTAAAATTAATATAGTATAACAAGAAGAATACTATAATTGGCAAGTAGGTTGAGTTTTTGCGAGTAACAGCACTAGAAACGCACACTTATAATTTTTGAAGCGCTCTCCTACATTTCCTTCCTTATTGTACTTCTTCCATTCCTGTTTAAGTGTTCTCTAGGAGTTCTTTAATTTAATGAAACAAAATTGAAAAAATTATACATGTAAATACTTTATTATTTAATTTGCCAATGACATTTTTTATTGCTTGATGCACACATGCAGATGTGGTTCTAATAGCTATAGATCACATTGAACCTCTTCTACTAATTTTCAGCTTTTCAAAGCAGTATTTGACATAATCAATATTTGGAGTAATACTTGTTGTGGTACTGTGGGTGTGGGATACCTGTCTCCCCTGTTTTTGTTCTACTGCTTTGTATCTTTTCTTCTTCTTTCTGCGAGTTGGCTTCTCGCCATTCCCCTTTCTCTTTTTGGGTTTTGGATTGGTAGATGATTGTCCTAATTCTTATGTGCCAGCATAGTTGGGATGTTTGATGTGGGTTGTGATGCCATTGTTATCCTTGTTCCCTTTAGTCTTTGTAATGCTTATTCAAAGATTTATAAAATTCTCTTTGCCGTTCCAAAAAAAAAAAAAAAATTAGAGTATGATCTCAAACATCAATCAGTGCAGCCCCATAAAGAAATGTTCTTGCATGTTTCAGGATGATTCAACAAAAAGCTTAAAATACCTTTATTTCATACTTCCCCAAATACAATTCTGGATGAAAAACAGTACTGTATTATAGTTTCTTTCTTATTGACCGAAAGAGGGAAACAACACACAACCAAAGAAAAGAAAAGGCACACCCATAGTAATACATGTCTCAAGTTTCTCAACTTGGAATCCGAGAACTAAGCATTAGTAGTTTAGCAATCGGGATTTGCCAAGAGGTAGGCCTCGACAGCCTTGAAGATGCTTGAAGCCTTATCTTTGCCAGACTTGATTTCCTCTTCTGTGACCTTGTTATCACCTTTGGGGCAGTAGATGCTCCTGTTCTTGCAGATGGATCCTCCATCGGGAGAGGGCACGATCTTGATGTGGTAAGAGATTGACTCGAAACCGTCCAAGGCATCACCTTCGATGATGCTGTAACTGTATGTGAAGTTCTCTTTGTCGACGGCATCAACCTTGTGTTTCACACACTTGTGTTTGCTACCTGCACATTGGAGATTGAAAATGCAGCTTCATTAATACAATATCGTTCCAAATTGGAGCTTCTTGATTACTTGCATCTTAGTAAATTCAAAAAGATTATATATGCCCGAACATATAACATAAAGAAGCAACAAGATTTGGTCATGAGAAAGAACAGAGTAAACTAACCTTCGCCGAAAGTGGTGAGCTTGATAGTTCCAGCTCCGCCATCTCCTTGGAGGGTTTCCACACTCTTGATGGCCTGTGGGAGGACCTTGGGGATGAGGGTGTCGCCGTCAAGGACAAAGGCCTTGAACATCTTGGCCGGCGGGATTGAGGAAGTGACCTCCAAATCGTAAGTGATGGCACCCATGATGATGATCGGAATGAACTTAGAAGGCAGAAAATGAAGAAGAAGAAGAGTAGGAATTAAGGATTAATTTGTAGGTGGAGAAGAGCTTGGTGTGAGGGAAATGGGAGAGCAAGAGGAGGTATTTATAGGGTACGTAGCACAATCCTTCTGGTGGCTGGCGGACTATTCAAATAGATAACAAGATTAATGAAAATTTGTATAGGTAGAAACATCATAGGGCGGTGGTCAGAGTAGCTATCAAGAAAAAATTCACATTCACACAAAAATACTCCAAGCTACTTTACTAGGATAAAATGTTTTCAGACCCGAAAACACTCTCATTCACACAAAAATAACACCTTTGGTTTGATATTTGCCGAGCTTTATTGTATTCAAGCTCGGCTCATTTACTATTCGAGCTCAAAACTCGAGCTCGACTCGTTTGTAAATGAGTTGAGCTTTTAACGAGCAAAGTCTGGCTAATTAATTTACTTAATGAGCCTCGATCTTTTAACAAACTGAGCGTATAAAAAGAGCCGAGTTTTCTAGTGTTGAGCTCAGCTCGTTTAGTAAAAGAGCCAAAAACTCGAGCTCAGCTCGATTACTAAATGAGCCGAGCCACGAGCTGCTTACGAGCAGCTCGGTTAATTTGTTGTCCTAATAATTTCTCTTCAATCACAAAATTAATACGTTATCGATCCCCAGATCGATTTCAAGGTGTTTTTAACACATCTTAGCATTTTCGGTATATAAACCATTGAAAATGTCTAGGAATTTGATTGACCCAAGAATTATGGGGTTTACTTGGACTTGGATCGAACAAAAGATCCTATCTTCACCAGGAAAAATTATTCAGTGTGACCCTGGGGCCCCGGACCCTTTTCCTTAACAAATTTGAACTCCACCATTCTCGTGGTGGAGTTCCAGAACAAATATGTAAGTTCCACCTCAATGTCTTGTGCAAAGTGGATGTCGATCGAGCACCATGTGACGGTTTCCGAAGCACACCGAATAATCTTTCATTGAACGGTACCAATCAGGGGGCTTGTTCTGGAGTAGCAGGCATTCCAGGAAGCCAACGGTCAAAATATGACTTGGTTGGCAGTCAACCTTGACGTCCCCAAAGCAATTACTTTTGACTTATAGACAGATTTTGATTACTCTCAGTGCCGGCCCTAACACGTTGGGCCTAAAGCCAACTTAAGAAAATGGAGCCTTAACGTACATCACAGGCAAAGCGAAAAAAAGATAAATTAGCTTCAAAAATAATGATTATTAGTAGTCAACAAGATAAAATTCCAATATCGTACATCACAACAAAAAAATTTGCAAAAATTCCAAAATTATGACTCGTTACGAAATTTGATGCCACTCCACTTAAAAGATCGATAATGGTACATACACAGAGATTTAATTACCACAACTACTGCTGACTCAGCACACTTAAAAGCTGTGTGAGTAGACTTAGCTTAAAGGTCACCGTTTCTTATTTTGTATAAGCTGGGCTCTCTCATTTGATGACCTATATAGTAAAGGTATATACTACGGCCCCGTTCCGCTAAGATTCTTATTTTTTTAAATACTTGTTTTCTGTTTTACGAGAGAGATCATTCTCTTACAATACATCACCTTTAAGTAAAAAAAATAAGTACTTATTTTAGTTAGTGGAACACACTCATTTTAAGAATTTTTTTGGTGACCGAAAGTGATCGCTTAATTTGCTCGTTTCTGCTCATGGCAGCCACGGATTATTCCCTTGCCTGTATACTACTAATATTCAGCAAAGCTACTTTTCCAAGCTCGGCCCACCTATTAATATAATCACGACTTACATACCAGAAGACGTTTTAAAAGCTGAATGAGACACTTTAACGGATCTGAAGAGCACAACACTTGGGAGGAAATTAATATTTTGTCTTTTCATGTGGTAAAAAATTCAGCTCAACTAGAAGACGACCCCACATTCAAACATGATAGGCTAAATACCATTGACTTGATAATTTATTTTTGTAACTCGGGTGCCAAGACCAACTTACGCGCACTTCGACTAATTTTAGGAGACCGATCCAACCGTGCATTTGTGGGTCCCAATTAGAGACAGTGCAAAACTCTGTGTGGACTGACCTCAAAAGAGTTGATAGCGCCTGAATGATTTCGAACCTACGACCTTAAGAGAGAGCAAAACCACTAAGCCCCAGGCTTGATCACGGGGCCAAACCCTTGGGGTTCATTGACTTGAAAATTTGAAGATTCAAACAAAATTACCTTTGAGCAAGAAATATGCCCCGTTGTAGGAAAAGAGCCCTTGTAGCCGACTCATGAAGAAGCACAAATACTTCTCGATGGTTGTCACGCCCCGTCCCGCAAACGACACCCAAAGTGGGCCCGAGTCGGCACGACCACGTGGCATTCCACACAGAAGACCAAATCACACCTCACAACCTATCAGAAATAAACACCCAGCGGAAGACTTATCACCTCAAAATAAAATGAGTCAACGTGTTGACCAACCAACTACAACCTCGATTACAATACTCTACAAAATTTCATACTTCAACATGTCCACCGACAACTTAACTACAACGTAAATAAATTAACTTCTTCATCAACCACCTACAACAGCTCGCTCATCCACTTAATCCAACGCTAAACCAAAACACTCCTCAACACGATAACCGATAGTGGACCCACTCTAAGCAACCTGCTACCTGGCAGACCAAAAAGGAAAGCCAGAGTGTGTAAGATATAGAAATGCACGATAAAATATCACAATACCCAAAGGAATATCATCATAAATGAATTCACCAGTTTAACAAAATATCCAATTGAATACAATAGATATAACCACCACATCCTCCAAAACACAACAGTATTAACCCATGAACAACCACATAACAATAACTAAATCAACAACAGCATGAATGTAAATCACACAAGCATGCAGTGACACGTCTGCCACAATCCCATATACCCCAGGAGTGGTGTCCCACACACCATGCTCCCACTACCGTTAATTAGGCGGCATGGCTTACGACATGGTGTGCCTCACACGCAAACCTTCAGCGGTATAATCAACATCCAACAAGCATGCATATCATTAGCTAAAATAGCATATAGCATGATATACAATCTCCACCACATATATCCACATCAATAGCTAAACCTCGGTTAGCATGATACCATTGATATACAATCACCTCCACCGCATTATCTATTTAACGATAATCATGTCGAAAGCTAAAACACCACTAGCAAAATGTACACTAACCACCACAGCAATATTTTATTGAGAAGAACCATATTAGACACACTCACCTTTGCATCGACCGAGATACGCCAAACTTACGGTTTCGGCACCTCCTATCTGACCAGCTCGTTACCTAGTCACAGGCTAACTCCTATTAGCATACGAATCCCTTGGAATGTTTAAGTAAATATATGATACACCCCATAATATATTTACGATGCTAACAAGTGTCAAAAAGATTAATAAGGCCACCAATACCTCTTAAACCATTTAACAACCATTTGATACCAAATTATAAAACTAATAAGGTATTAGACGATACCCAACGAATACAAATATGTTCATCTTAAGGCCTATAAGTGCCCCCAATCAAACGTAAGAGTATAAATATGACATAACTCTTAAAATCGGTTTAAAAACCAAGACCATCCTTTCGTATTCTGACCACAACTTCTTATTAGTTTAGAACCAGATCGCGAGACCACCACCATTAGAAAGTACACCTCCGGTACATAAATTTTGATATAAAATTTGCCCAACATAGAGTCCGGATGACAAAGTTATGCTCGTCCGAAGTTATACACACAACTGCCCAAAATTGCAGATTCTGCACATCTATCAACTTCAAATCAAAAACTGATTTAACCTAGTGCAAACTAAGCCACAACCCCTACATATTCCGAAAGGTATACAAGTCTAGTTTCAGAATCAACAACCCGCGCGCAAACCCGATACCCGAGCTAAGAGATATGACCATTTTCCCAAAACATGTCAATGCAGCGAATACGAAATTCAGCAGGGACACACAAACTTGTAAAATCCGTCAAACTTAGACCGTACAACAAAATGACCTGAAATTTGGTAGAGATCATAACAACATCTCAAAGTTTAACCCTAATTTTTCCCAGATTTTACAAAGTAAGGAAACCTAGTCAAATCCACCTCCAAACTCAGAAATTCTGTGCAGTGAAGCACAATTTCCAGCAGAGTAGTCCATGTTCGAAAATTCATTAAAAATCGAATACTCAATACTTTTTAGTGATTCCAATGCTAAAACATCACCAACTTAGCAATCTATCAAACTCATAAGGACCCAAAACCAGGAGGGTCGTTTAACTAAAAAAAACGTGATGCATAACACAGATCTGAAAACTGTTTGCACAAAACCAGCAATCCGACCACAACTTGGTTTATGATTTTTATCTTTTTCCACACTTCTCAGAAAATTCTGAAAATTTAACACGATACAATAGACACACTAATGAACCTTCAGTAAAAATACCAGAAATTAACAAGCTTTCTAGGTACCTTGAATAATTTCGTGAAGAACAGCTCTACACCTATTTTCTTCTTCTCATCCGTTTCTCTCTCTCTCTCTCTCTCTCTTTCTCTCTCTCTCTCTAGTGTCGGCAAACAATGAAGATTAAGGGGAAAATATCAGTACAAATACTCTCTTAAGAGAGATTATAAGGTGTAGCCACACCACCTCCCCACTTATGCAACCGACCCAAAACACACACAAGCCCCTCAAACTTCTAATGCATGCAATCTAACCCCGAACCATATAATTCAAATAAAAAGTGAATTAAATATTCTAAATATCCGGAACGGGTATTACAACTCTCCCCCCCTTAGAAAATTTCGTCCTCGAAATTAGAACCACCAGCCTCACACCAGCGACAACCAAACTATATGGTTACCAAAATAGTCTTGTCCTACAACCACATGTAAGAGCAAAGATGTTATATATACAAATCACAACTCAGTTACTCCTTCAAACACAATGTCGTGCAATCCACTCTCCTTCATATTCACCTTCTAATCAAAACTCTTTCGTTAACTATGTCTTTACCACACAAAACATATAGAAAACAACACCCTCCTTATTCATATTTTTAAAACTTCCTCGTTTCATATCAACTCCCAACGAAAATAATTATTTGAGTCTCTAAGACACCAACTCTACACCAATTCAACTTCCCACAAAGTACTCGTGACTCTCAACTTACATCACGGTACCCAACATGTCTACATATTAAAACCACCTTCACCATTTCACACGATTCCACCGTAGGAAATTTATGAGTTTATCCTTTAATAGAGTAAATTCCAACCAAAAACTCCATAACTTCCGTTAAAATCAATATAACACAACCTCAACAATTCCCTTTGTAAAATTGATCTCATCATCCGTACCAAATTTCTAAACCACCATGACCACCATGTCACCACACACTCTCAATACATGAGTATAAACTTTTAAGAAAAGTAATTTTAACCTTGTATTATCAGCCAGCACATTATCACTACTTCGTACACGAACAATCACCAATCTCGAAACATTATATATATAGTATATAATCATGTTCCACTAACCATTTTATCACACAAATATACCGAAACAATCACATCTATCACACACATACAACACCCTTTGTATATACTAGTATACAATTCAACCCAACGCACACCAACACAAACCGACAACCCACTTAGCTTCTTAACCATCAACCCATCACAAAACTTGCTACCACAGTAGCCTAATAATCACTTAAGATTTCACCTCTGATCCTAATATCACCCGCAACTCACTTCCTTTATGCACCCACTCAGAAACCCCAACATACTCCACCCTAACATTTCAAACGTCTAATTGTACCACGTCACTTGTCTTACCTTCCTTTAGAAGAATCCATTACTCCATCAGAATCAAAAATCCCAACACTATTCCATGTCCCACTGTCACTCCATACCATCCCCGAATTCTATTTCAGAAATCCGAACTCAGTTTTGTTGTAAAGTGTCCCTTCAAAACAAGGTTAGTCCACAACATATATATCATTGATGGCATGCGAATATGACAATATGAAAGACGTGTCGTGATTTGATAGGCACATTGCCTATTTCATCACAACACCACTGACACTCCAGTCGACTGGACTGACTCTGACACGAAGTCATAATGCATGATCATGCTATCAAATCGAACAACAAATAAAAGTTATACCTGTCTCATTCTCTCAGAATGATTTTCAAGAACACAAGCACTCTGCCCCAGTTTCACTTCTGCGAAGTTAACCCATTTCCCATCTGACCCTTGCAACTGTTTATAGACATTGCTCACTTTCTCAACACAATTCAATCCCAGTCAAACTTGTACCTCTCCTACTTGCATCATCATTCGAACCCTGTTAAACAAATTAGAGCCTAAGACACAGCTCCCCCTTTGTAAAAACCCAAATATCCACAGTTACCATTTGTATCTGCCCCCATCTTCCAACTAACTTTCATTGCCGTCAATGCGACTCTCAATTCCTTTCAATTCACTAAACTTTCCTAACTCATCTATACATGTAATAAGATATAGAATTACTCACCCACACTTATTCCCCATAGATAACCAAAATCATATAACAATTCACATAAAGTGAATAATATCAACTTCACATAACACCAAACTATTATGTTTTACATCTACTTATATATATCAACTTATAACACTTGCAACCACGAACTCACACCACACATATTCACATATTCAAACTCTTTCTCCCATATGTTAACCTCCTAACAACATTATAACATACCATTCTCATCACAAAAAAAATAATAACGTATGCTTTGCTCACCCTTAAGAAAGATATGTTTACAAACATAAATTCCGCATTCCCAAATTTCCGCTATCTATTAAAATTCATCATATTACTCATTTCAGTCCTTTCAATACCAAATATGGATCTATGTTCCTCGACTACTGAGTGTAGTTTTCCATTTTTTTTTTTTAAAGAATACAAAACCCTTTTGTACATGCTTTCAATTTTTAAACAATGTACCCCACACCACATCCATACCGCCATACATGTCACTTAAGCATACACGATCAGATGCAAGTAGTACATATATACACATTCCTTACTTATTCAAGTCCCCATAAGTAACATCATAACGCTACCGAATATACCCACTCAATGCTACACCATTATCTGTAAGATTATCGACTTCTACCGTATTTGATCTTTTCAACTAAACGGAAGTATTCACATCCCCTCAACATTTTCTTGGGCACCATGCCCAAAACATTACTACACTAGATGTGTACATACCTACCATTTTTTTTTTTTTTAGAAAGTTCAACGTTCTCCACATACCCTCAACACATTTCAAAAGTTTTCAACTTCTATAACAATTACTACTTTCTGCACAACAGATGGATAACAACCTTCTTAAACCTTGTATCTAGCAATACATATATCTCTATGTGAGTGTCACCTCCTTTACGTGCACATACTAGACACGTACCCAACCACACATCAATGAAATAACACTGCTTCTGTAAACACACCCCTTTTCTTGCTTACGCTAAACAATTTATAATTGTGAACGAGTACCATTAAGATTATTAGGTATTCTCATATGCACGTCACCTCACAACTTAACACACTTCTTTCAATATCTTTCCAATTATCACGAAACCTACAACCTTGACACTAATATTTCAAATTCAAAATTAGCCCTCTCTAGCGCGTACCCCTCCTATTCTCAAGAATCTTCCCATCGCCAACTTACACTATAGCAAGGTTGACATACCACATAACAATACATCTTTTCCACCGCAACATAATCCGTATCTTACAATAGCACATAATTACTCTAAGTGCACAATAATAATTGATAACACAGTTAATAAATTTAACCCCGTATCCACTGCTACCTACACTTGACATCATACAATATTGAAAATACCTATCACCATATCCAGCAAAGCCTGAGTTCCTTGACATGCGTAAGCACATACTATCCATAATGCCATAAACCCTCAATTCCCTTAACTTCCAACACCCTGAACAAGACCCACATAAGACACTGCAAGTGCCTGCACAATCTAACATGAAATACTTACCATTTGCTGCTCCATGTACTGAGCCACATCAATAACCTGTTCAACGATTCAAACCACCACCAACAACATAGTGCTAAGTATTAAATACACAAACGTTAGTCACCCACTAACCCCTACTCGACAGACACAACACCTTATGGTCCACTACCAAAACCCCCAATCGACTCTCAACACAGAGACTAGAAAGTACTAGCTCTGATACCAAGCTGTCACGCCCCGTCCCGCAAACGACACCCAAAGTGGGCCCGAGTCGGCACGACCACGTGGCATTCCACACAGAAGACCAAATCACACCTCACAACCTATCAGAAATAAACACCCAGCGGAAGACTTATCACCTCAAAATAAAATGAGTCAACGTGTTGACCAACCAACTACAACCTCGATTACAATACTCTACAAAATTTCATACTTCAACATGTCCACCGACAACTTAACTACAACGTAAATAAATTAACTTCTTCATCAACCACCTACAACAGCTCGCTCATCCACTTAATCCAACGCTAAACCAAAACACTCCTCAACACGATAACCGATAGTGGACCCACTCTAAGCAACCTGCTACCTGGCAGACCAAAAAGGAAAGCCAGAGTGTGTAAGATATAGAAATGCACGATAAAATATCACAATACCCAAAGGAATATCATCATAAATGAATTCACCAGTTTAACAAAATATCCAATTGAATACAATAGATATAACCACCACATCCTCCAAAACACAACAGTATTAACCCATGAACAACCACATAACAATAACTAAATCAACAACAGCATGAATGTAAATCACACAAGCATGCAGTGACACGTCTGCCACAATCCCATATACCCCAGGAGTGGTGTCCCACACACCATGCTCCCACTACCGTTAATTAGGCGGCATGGCTTACGACATGGTGTGCCTCACACGCAAACCTTCAGCGGTATAATCAACATCCAACAAGCATGCATATCATTAGCTAAAATAGCATATAGCATGATATACAATCTCCACCACATATATCCACATCAATAGCTAAACCTCGGTTAGCATGATACCATTGATATACAATCACCTCCACCGCATTATCTATTTAACGATAATCATGTCGAAAGCTAAAACACCACTAGCAAAATGTACACTAACCACCACAGCAATATTTTATTGAGAAGAACCATATTAGACACACTCACCTTTGCATCGACCGAGATACGCCAAACTTACGGTTTCGGCACCTCCTATCTGACCAGCTCGTTACCTAGTCACAGGCTAACTCCTATTAGCATACGAATCCCTTGGAATGTTTAAGTAAATATATGATACACCCCATAATATATTTACGATGCTAACAAGTGTCAAAAAGATTAATAAGGCCACCAATACCTCTTAAACCATTTAACAACCATTTGATACCAAATTATAAAACTAATAAGGTATTAGACGATACCCAACGAATACAAATATGTTCATCTTAAGGCCTATAAGTGCCCCCAATCAAACGTAAGAGTATAAATATGACATAACTCTTAAAATCGGTTTAAAAACCAAGACCATCCTTTCGTATTCTGACCACAACTTCTTATTAGTTTAGAACCAGATCGCGAGACCACCACCATTAGAAAGTACACCTCCGGTACATAAATTTTGATATAAAATTTGCCCAACATAGAGTCCGGACGACAAAGTTATGCTCGTCCGAAGTTATACACACAACTGCCCAAAATTGCAGATTCTGCACATCTATCAACTTCAAATCAAAAACTGATTTAACCTAGTGCAAACTAAGCCACAACCCCTACATATTCCGAAAGGTATACAAGTCTAGTTTCAGAATCAACAACCCGCGCGCAAACCCGATACCCGAGCTAAGAGATATGACCATTTTCCCAAAACATGTCAATGCAGCGAATACGAAATTCAGCAGGGACACACAAACTTGTAAAATCCGTCAAACTTAGACCGTACAACAAAATGACCTGAAATTTGGTAGAGATCATAACAACATCTCAAAGTTTAACCCTAATTTTTCCCAGATTTTACAAAGTAAGGAAACCTAGTCAAATCCACCTCCAAACTCAGAAATTCTGTGCAGTGAAGCACAATTTCCAGCAGAGTAGTCCATGTTCGAAAATTCATTAAAAATCGAATACTCAATACTTTTTAGTGATTCCAATGCTAAAACATCACCAACTTAGCAATCTATCAAACTCATAAGGACCCAAAACCAGGAGGGTCGTTTAACTAAAAAAAACGTGATGCATAACACAGATCTGAAAACTGTTTGCACAAAACCAGCAATCCGACCACAACTTGGTTTATGATTTTTATCTTTTTCCACACTTCTCAGAAAATTCTGAAAATTTAACACGATACAATAGACACACTAATGAACCTTCAGTAAAAATACCAGAAATTAACAAGCTTTCTAGGTACCTTGAATAATTTCGTGAAGAACAGCTCTACACCTATTTTCTTCTTCTCATCCGTTTCTCTCTCTCTCTCTCTCTCTCTCTTTCTCTCTCTCTCTCTAGTGTCGGCAAACAATGAAGATTAAGGGGAAAATATCAGTACAAATACTCTCTTAAGAGAGATTATAAGGTGTAGCCACACCACCTCCCCACTTATGCAACCGACCCAAAACACACACAAGCCCCTCAAACTTCTAATGCATGCAATCTAACCCCGAACCATATAATTCAAATAAAAAGTGAATTAAATATTCTAAATATCCGGAACGGGTATTACAATGGTAGTCGTGTTCGTACCACTCGTATAACCCCGTAAAGTTGTATACAGTATATTTGCCTAAGGAAGAGACTACGGTTTCTCACCATTCTTGTGATACGCATAGTACAAAGCTAAAAATTATAAAATTAGATTTTATACTAACAAATGCGGTACTAACATCTATTTCTTTCATTTTTTTCGTACCTCGATATCAATGTTGTGTCTTACCCATATCCTGTATTGGTAAATCCATTACTTCATAGCCTGCTCACCTGCAGGAGTTCAAACCATGCACCCTTTCCCTTCTCCTAGGATAGATATATAGTTACCCTGTGTAAAATTTAGATCCACTTAATTAGATCCAATTACAAGAATATTTTTTGCCTTAGTTAAATTGTTTCATAATTATGTCAATTAATGATACAGCAATTACATTGTGGACTGTTTTAAAACTAAAAATAAATCTTATAAAACCATTTCTCTAATTGGGTCAGAAAACTTTATTCTAGTATGTAGTTTATTTTTGCTTGTAGTTTAATATTCTTGGTATTTGTTTGAATAGTCTACAGAGCCACCAAAAGGGAGCTAATTAACCCTATAAATAGATCCTCATGTTCTCCCATTTCCCTCACACCAAGCTCTTCTCCACCTACAAACTAATCCTTCTTCATTTTCTGCCTTCTAAGTTCTTAAAGATCATTATCATGGCTCCCATCACTTATGATTTGGAGATCACTTCCTCAATCCCGGCCGCCAAGATGTTCAAGGCCTTTGTCATTGACGGTGACACCCTCATCCCCAAGGTCCTCCCACAGGCCATCAAGAGTGTGGAAACCCTCCAAGGAGATGGCGGGGCTGGAACCATCAAGCTCACCACCTTCGGCGAAGGTTAGTTCACTCTGTTCTTTGTCATGACCAAATTTTGTTGCTTCTTAATTATGTTAAATGTTCGGGCACATATAATCTTTTGGATTTACTAAGATGCAAGTAATCAAGAAGCTCCAATTTGGAACGATCTTGTATTAACAAAGCTTCATTTTCAATCTCCAATGCAGGTAGCCAACACAAGTGCGTGAAACACAAGGTTGACGCTGTCGACAAAGAGAACTTCACATACAGTTACAGCATCATCGAAGGTGATGCTTTGGATGGTTTCGAGTCAATCTCTTACCACATCAAGATAGTACCCTCTCCCGACGGAGGGTCCATCTTGAAGAACAGGAGCATCTACTGCCCCAAAGGTGATAACAAGATCACAGAAGAGGAAATCAAGTCTGGCAAAGAAAAGGCTACAAGCATCTTCAAGGCTGTTGAGGCCTACCTCTTGGCAAATCCTTGTTGCTAAACTAATGCTTAGTTCTCGGATTCCATGTTGAGAACTTGAGATACATATTACTATGGGTGTGCCTTTACTTCTTCTTTTTTTCCCTTTTCTTGAGAGGAAGTGCCTTTAGTTAAAGGCGTGGTTTTCGGTTGTGTGTTGTGTGTTGTTTGCCACTTTCAGTCAATAAGAAGGACACTATAATGTTGTCTTCCATCCGGGATTGTATTTTTGGGACATATGAATTAAAGGTATTTTAAACATATAAGAACTTCGAGATCAATTATCGATGTATCAAGCATATCTGTTAATTAGGACCGAATCTGCATATCTGTATCAAGCAATCAATAATCATGTCATTAGCAAATCAGATAGCAATTGATGTAGATGGCCATACTGTCAACATTTTTATTTTGTGCTATAGATTCCCCAAGCAAGTTGGGTCTAGTCTTGTGTTCAGCTCGGGTTCGGGTTTAACCAGAGTAGTTTGCTTTGGACCAGATCTAGAACTGTTCTCAACTATTTGTGTAGCCATGACAAGGATGCCAAAAATACATGAATTGTAAGTTTATCTAGAGGAAAGTATGGCCATAAAAGTTTATCTAGAGCACTTCTCATTCTTCACTGCCAATGCTGTAAAGTATGGCCATGAAAGTTTTCTCATAAGTTGAAGGGTTAAACTCTCCATGGTTCACAATTTCAATAGCAGCATTTAAATGAAGATGGAGGGTAAAGAGGTACCTGTGGGGCTTCAATCAAGATGGTTCGCTCCTTTGGATCTGGAGTTCGAGTCCAGTTTCAGACCTTCACCTGTCCTGCAAAAGAGAGCACGACTAGAGACCACACCGAGGTTTTCCGGAATGGCCCTCCAGTGCAAGAATCAGAATACTTGCAGTCAAGAGTAAAAGACTAGAAGCTAGGGTTTTAGGGTGTGTAGTACGTACCTCTTTCAAGAAGGTATAATGGTATATTTATAGGGAACTCCTAGCTTGGCCTTCAAGGTTGTACCAACGCTCGACACGCGTCGGCTCACGTCACCCTCACGTCACTTTAGGGTTTCATAACCGTTTAAGAGATGAGCTGGCGTCTTCACGTGCTCTCATCATTACCCTGATAACCGTTCGGCTGACGTCATGATCGTCATCACGGCCACGGTAGCACTCCCACGTGGGTGAGCTGGAATCTTGGCCCCCACATTCGTTCAGAGCCGAATGTGGCAACCGACTGTCCAAAAGTCAATGAGCCGAATGAGATATATCAACGAATTGTGACGGAGATATTGATATTCGACCGTCGGTTAGCCGAGACGTAAGGTTGACGACTCGGAATAGATTGGACCGTCGGTCACGTGGCTCGGTATCCCGCTTGGTATGGCTCGAGCTATCTAACTCGGCCTGCTACAATAGCACCTCAATTCCTGTCGATGCTCTTTACTCGATAGGGATTGATTTCAGTTTAGGCCGAGCTTCAGCCCCAGCCGAGGGTCTTCCTTCGGATGCTGTAACGGTATAATCCGAGCCCCAATTGCAAATTGACAGATGTTGAATGACGAGAAGATGTGTCAGACGAAAGGACGCCTTGGCAGGCGAAGGGACGGACTCAGCACGCAGGAGGCAGATAATGGCCACGCGTCACGCCCCTATTGGCCAACGGTTCGGCGGTGTGATGATTGTGCGGGAAATTTGAAAAGGGAGGCTCCTCTATAAATAGCAAAGGGGGAGGAGAGAGAACGTCTTCTACGTTTTCTCTCTCTAAAAACCAGAGCTTCTCTCTCCAAAAACTCCCGTTCCATCCTTCAATCTCGCTCCAGATTTCCAGCACCGGGCTCGATTCAAGCAATAAATCTCCAAGTAAGTGATCGATCCTCATTGTTCTTTGTTTTCCTTCGACTTCTCATGCTTTTCTTTGGGTTTTTGGGACGATTTAGAGATTTTCTGTTATGTAGGAATAGTAAAAATTGGGGGTGAACAGTATGTTCATCCCCAGATTCAACCTGTTCTTCCGAGCCCCAGTAAGGATGCTGGGTTTTACCGAACTTTGTCTTATGGCATAATAGATAACCGAACGTTGAATCTCTCTGATGTCTTCTGCCGAACGTTGAGCATATCTTTTAGGAACACCGAGCCCCAACTAAGATAGCCATGACTCGTGAGCCGATAGGATTATCCAAGTTTTTTTTTTTTATTCATCTTGCCAACGCGGATCTATCATCCTTGGCTTTTGTTTTCTCTTTTAGGTCTAGCTCACGAGGTCATCGACATTTCTTCGGACTTAGAACGTTTGGAAACCGAATCCGAGTGTCAGCTCATTGGCTCGCTGCTAGAGCAACATAGGAACAAGCGCCGAGCCGCAGAATCTGTTTCTACGAGAATGTCTGCGACTTCCCCATCATCCGATGACTCCAACGCCGAGAGGGACCATGAGTACACTGCGGACGACTATATGACCGACCCCGAGATCGTCTTCACACCCGAGACCGAGTCGGACGCCGACCCTAGAATGGGTCAGGAAGCCGAATCTAGGTTCGCATATGGAGCCGAGGCTTCTACGTCGGCTTCGATTGATGACGACCTATTCGACAAGGGCTTGCTATGTCCCCACGCCCATTATTTTAGTGGTAAACCCTGGGAATATGACGCTTTCTGTCATAAGTACGGAATACCCGACGATGTTCTCCTCTCAAGGGTGAAGAAGTCCAACAAGATTAAGGACAAAAAGGAGGACCACCCAGAGCATATAACTGTGCCTCTGATGGCCATATGCAAAGCTGGCCTCCGGTTCCCCCTTCACCCCTTCCTCCGAGAGATTCGGTGATCACTTTGGTCGAGAGCCAGGGTTTTGACTTCAAAGTCAATGACCTATTTACACTTATACCATGTCATGACACGGCAAAACGGGACGTCGATTTTTTACGATGCGCCCAAAAAAGAGTTCTCTCATCGAGGGTTTATCCGACACGGATAAATGGGCCGACTTCTATGTCGAGGTCCATGGTAATTACGAGTTCGGTGGTACCCACCATCGGTACTCCCCACCGTCGGTACTCCGTTCCCAAAGTTAGCGACAAAAGAGGTAACGCCGAGCCTTTTCCATTGCTTGCCATGTGCCATTTTTATTTGTTTTACCATTGAAGTTTCTTGATTCATTTAATGTCTCTTTTAAATTTGCAGAGCTAGGACCAATCTCGAAGACCCTGAACTCCACGACTCGGGAGAAGGCTTGTGATACATTGCTTGCCCAGGCCTACCGACACGCGCCAACTCTGCTGGATTACGTTCCCTCGTACAAGGGTGTGTTGAAGAGGAAGGAGAGGAAGAAGGACGGTGAGCCGAGCGGGATAAGCAAACCGAAGAAAGGGGATCAGCCGAACTCCGAGGCTACCCAGAAAAAGAAGAAAGCGCCTCCAAACACCGAGGGAGCTCGGAAGAAAAGGCAACGAGGAGTGAAATTGCCGAAGATTGGCTACACTGCCGAGGAGTGGCTAACACCGCTCGGCTCCGAGGACGTCTTTGAATCGACAATTCTCGGCTTCAACGCTCCTCTACGCCTTGTTGAGCCTAACGCAGAAGAGATGTCGAGGAGAGGAATTCCGAGGCCTGTTATTCCGACAAAAACGGCTAACCCGGCTCGGAGCCGCGGCACTTCTGAACAGGAGCAACAACAAAAGGAGAAAAGGCAGAAGACTTCGGCTGACAACATCTAGCCGAGCATCTCTCAGGCCACTCCTCCAGAGGATTCTCGGGTTGTTGACCCGAAGGAAAAAGAGCCCCTCAAGGATCCACAACTCGACATTGTCATTCCTGACGCCGAGGCTGCTGTCCGGAGGCCGTTCAACCCTTCGTACACCATGTCAGACGGCAGGGTTCTGCTTCTGAACGACTCCGTGAAGGAGGAGCCGAATCTTGCCGTTACCCTTCTGAGGGGGTTAGCACTGCCGAGGGATTATGACCAGGTTCCAACCGACCTTCTCCCGGGCCTCGAAGAGATGTGCTCTCACCTCGTGCAGGTTTGTCTTCTTGTTTGAATTTTTATGATTTTGCTCTTGGATTCTCGTTTCAAGTTTCTGACTTGTTCCCTTTTTCAGGCTGGGCAAGCGGCGTTCAAGGCATATGATAAGGCCGCCAAAGTCTCTGTCGAGCGTGAGCGCTATCGGACTGGTCGAGACTCCTACCGAGCCAAATTCAAAGTCTCGGAGTCACAAGTGAAGGAAACCGAGGCTGAGGTTGAGAGGCTGAAGAAGGAGCTTGCTGATGCAAAGGCTGCTGCTAACACTGCCAAGGCCGAGGTGAAGAAGATAAAAGAAGAGGAGAGGGAGAAGATGAAGATGGCCGATGCGAAGGGTTATGAGGCTGGGATAAAGAGGGCTGCACTCGAATACACCCAAATCGCTCATAAGATGGTGAACGATGAGTTGGAGGTGAGGCTTCCAGACTTCTTCAAGCTCGGCTACGCTGCAGGGGCTGATGCAATGGCTGGTGTGATGGTCATACAGCCGGAGTCTGGATTCCTCAGGCAACTTCCCGAGCCCATAATTCCTGACCTCGAGCTACCATATACTGAGGAGGAATGTGCACCGCTGCCTTTTGAGGAGGACGAGGACGAGGAGATGGCTGAAGCCTCTGAGGTGGAGAAGCCTGCCGAAGGAGAGAAGGAGGATAGAGCAACCGAGGCCGAAGGCCAGAAGGAGGTTGCTGCAACTGAAGATCCTTAGTTTTTTCAATAATTCTTCCAAGTTCTTGTTTCTCTTAAGTACTTTAACTTTTGAATGGACTGGGCGGCTCCGAACATCAGGAATTTGCCGTGCCAGATGTAATTTTTCTCTCTAGGAATTGCTACCGAACAGATAGCTTGTTTGTTCAAGTACATGCTTTGTTTCCCATGCCTTAGAAAATTTCTGCTTGTGTTTGCTTGTTTCAATGGTTGAATATTTCTCCATGTCTTAGAAATATTTTAATGATTTTGCCGAAGGTTTTAAACCTTTGTTTAACCATTTACCCGCTAATAGACCCTATTTTGGTGTTGGACTCTGCTCAAATGCCAGTATTATACCAAAGTACAAAGCCATGTAAATGTTGATTGTGGCCTTTTGTTCAAGTCAAGAATGAACTAAGCCGAAGAGAGAATAAATCAATAGCTTGATTGCCCACTGTGGCCAAACGTCAAACTGTTTGAACCACCTTATTAGCTATGGATCGAAGATCCGAATCTTATTGCTGATGGCCGAATGGCCGAACTGCGTGACCGAAGCCGAATGATGCTGATAAGATTTACAAAAAGTGGAACTGTTGCTTCGGATAATAGATAGTACTTAATATAATCGCAACTTACATACCAAAAGATACTTCAAAAGCTGAATGAGACACAGATCTGAAAAGAACAACTTGGGAAAAAACTTCAGCTCATCTAGAAGACGACCCCACATTCAAACATGATAGGCTAATACCATTGACTTGATAATTTATTTTTGTAACTTGGGTGTCAAGACCAATTTACGCGCATTTCGACTAATTTTAGGAGACCGATCCAACCGTGCATTTTCGGGTCCCAATTAGAGACAGAGCAAAACTCTATATGGACTGATCCCAAAAGAGTTGATAACACTTGAATGATTTCGAACCTAAAACCTTAAGAGAGAGCAAAACCACTAAGCCCCAGGCTTGATCACGGGGCCAAACCCTTGGATTTTATACTAACAAATGCGGTACAAACATCTATTTCTTTCATTTTTTTCGTACCTCGATATCGATGTCGTGTCTTACCCATATCCTGTATTGGTAAATCCATTACTTCATAGCCTGCTCACCTGCAGGAGTTCAAACCATGCACCCTTTCCCTTCTCCTAGGATAGATAGTTACCCTGTTCAAAATATAGATCCACTTAATTAGATCCAATTACAAGAATATTTTTTGCCTTAGTTAAATTGTTTCTTAATTGTCAATTATTTATACAGCAATTACGTTGTGGACTGTTTTAAAAATAAATCTTATAAAACCATTTCTCTAATTGGGTCAGAAAACTTTATTCTAGTGTGTAGTTTATTTTTGCTTGTAGTTTAATATTCTTGGTATTTGTTTGAATAGTCTACAGCCATCAAAAGGGACCTAATTAACCCTATAAATAGCTCCTCTTGTTCTCCCATTTCCCTCACACCAAGCTCTTCTCCACATACAAACTAATCCATCTTCATTTTCTGCCTTCTAAGTTCTTAAAGATCATTATCATGGCTCCCATCACTTACGATTTGGAGATCACTTCCTCAATCCCGGCTGCCAAGATGTTCAAGGCCTTTGTCATTGACGGTGACACCCTCATCCCCAAGGTCCTCCCACAGGCCATCAAGAGTGTGGAAACCCTCCAAGGAGATGGCGGGGCTGGAACCATAAAGCTCACCACCTTTGGCGAAGGTTAGTTCACTCTGTTCTTTGTCATGACCAAATTTTGTTGCTTCTTAATTATGTTAAATGTTCGGGCACATATAATCTTTTGAATTTACTAAGATGCAAGTATCAAGAAGCTCCAATTTGGAAAAATCTTGTATTAACAAAGCTGCATTTTCAATCTCCAATGCAGGTAGCAAACACAAGTGTGTGAAACACAAGGTTGATGCTGTCGACAAAGAGAACTTCACATACAGTTACAGCATCATCGAAGGTGATGCTTTGGACGGTTTCGAGTCAATCTCTTACCACATCAAGATCGTACCCTCTCCCGACGGAGGGTCCATCTTGAAGAACAGGAGCATCTACTGCCCCAAAGGTGATAACAAGATCACAGAAGAGGAAATCAAGTCTGGCAAAGAAAAGGCTACAAGCATCTTCAAGGCTGTTGAGGCCTACCTCTTGGCAAATCCTTGTTGCTAAACTAATGCTTAGTTCTCGGATTCCAAGTTGAGAACTTGAGATACATATTATGGGTGTGCCTTTACTCTTTTTTTTTTTTTCCCCTTTTCTTGAGAGGAAGTGCCTTTAGTTAAAGGCGTGGTTTTCGGTTGTGTGTTGTGTGTTGTTTGCCACTTTCAGTCAATAAGAAGGACACTATAATGTTGTCTTTCATCCGGGATTGTATTTTGGGACATATGAATTAAAGGTATTTTAAACATATAAGAACTTCGAGATCATACTTATCTTTTGTCAAATACTGCTTTGAAAAGATGAACTTCGAGATCAATTATTGATGTATCAAGCATATCTGTTAATTAGGACCGAATTTGCATATCTGTATCAAGCAATCAATAATCATGTCATTAGCAAATCAGATAGCAATTGATTTGCCAACATTTTTATTTTGTGCTAAAGATTCCCAAGCAAGTTGTAAGTTTATCTAGAGGAGATACGGATTACAGAGCACTTCTCATTCTCAACTGCCAATGCTGTAAAGTATGGCCATGAAAGTTTTCTCATAAGTTGAAGGGTTAAACTCTCCGTGGTTCGCAATTTCAAAAGCAGCATTTAAATGAAGATGGAGGGTAAAGAGGTACCAAAAACAAAAAATTAAAACTACCAGATGGGACTATTGTACAGGGGCAACTGGGGTTTATTGCATGGCCTCCAAGAACAGAATTCAGTTAGGCTAGAAAAAAACAACCCTGTGGGGAATTTTGCCGAAGGCTACAAATCATGGAGTTAAGGGTGTTTCCCTGACAGACCCAAAGGCAACAAGCTGATGTGTTTCTCTATTTGGGCTTCGTCCATAGCCAAAAAAATTCAAACATTCCATTTTATAGACCTCGATGTGTGGAATAGTCCTGAGAAAAGAAATTCACTGAGCAAATCGTGGTTGTCTTGGATATGCTCGTGGGGCTGATGGAAAAGTTCTTGGCATAGTTAACATTGCATCCTGGAATCAAGTTGTCAAGAATTGCAGAAGCTCTTGCCATTCGTGATGGGTTGAAGCTGGGGATCTCCTTAAAACTTACCGAGGGTGTATAGAATCGGATGCAGAAGCGATTGTGAGGAAATGCACGGAGGCACATGATCCACCCACTGACGTGGTAGTGCTCATACATGACTGTCTTCTTTTGAAGAATCATTTTGATTACTGTGGATTTAGTTTTATCAAACGTGAATGTAATTGTACTGCACACAATTGTGCTCAGAAAGCCCTTTTTGATGGTTTGTTTGGTATGTGGACGTCCATTTTGCTCCCCCTGGTTTTCTCAACTTTCTGATGTATAGGAGTTAGCCTACCAGATGAATAAAATCTTCTCTATTTTGTAGAACAAAAAAATGAGACCACTAGGCCAAAAGCATAATTTTATTTTGCGAATATAAGCATATATAATAGGTTTTAATCCGATCTAAAACGAGGTAGTTGCGAGCGTTCACCAAAATGATTTATTTTTTGACTTACTGGGAGTAAATTGGTCATATCTTTTGATGTTCAAATAATTTTAGATTCAAACTACTTGGGTTGGAAAGTAGGCTCCACAGCTTTCTATAGGTTCAAACCTTGCGAAAATCGGAGTTCTGGAGTGTTCAGGATAAAACCGCAAAGTTTAACCAATTGTAGAGCTTTATTGCGCCCCAGACGCAACTCCATGCGCCCCAGACACATCCTTCAAATTTGAAAACCGACCAAACTTAGCAGTCTTGTTACGGACACTACCGGACTCCAATTTTTATGTGGTTTGAACCGTTGAAAAGCTTGTCAAGCCTAATATCTAACCAAATTAGTTTAGCCCAAAAATTATATTCGCATCAAAAGATATCACGATTTTACCCTCAATAGGTCGAAAAATAAAGTATTTTGGCAAAATCCTTGAATCACAATAATTTTAAATTGGATCCAAACCTATTTCATATCGATAAAGAAGGTATTCAAAGTACTACAAGATGGTGGAATAGAACCATGAAAATAATAGACCTAGACTTTGGTTTACTAAAAGTTGGTCGGAAGTAGACCAACTCAAAGATCGTCAAAGCTATTGATGTTAAAACACATTTTCATACATAACTAAACTTTATTATTTTCATGTTTAGATTTCACTATCATTTAGTACTTTGAAAATCTTCTTTATTGATATATAATAGGTATTTATCCCATTTAAAACGAGGAAGATGCGAGCGTTTTATCGAAATGATTTATTTTTTGACTCACTAGAAGTAAATTGGTCATATTTTTTGTGTTCAAATAATTTTAGATTCAAACTAATTGGGTTGGAAAGTAGACTCCACAAGCTTTCTATTGGTTCAAACCTTGCGAAAATCGGAGTTCGGTAGTGTCCGAGACAAATCCGCAAAGTTTGACCAATTTTGGAGCTTTATTGCACCCCAGATGCAACTCCATGCGCCCCAGGCGCACTTCAATGCGCCCCGGGCGCATCCTTTAAATTTGAAAACCGACCAAACTTTGCGGTCTTGTTATGGACACTACCAGACTCCGATTTTTACATTGTTTGAACCATGGAAAAGCTTGTCAAGTTTAATTTCTAACCAAATTAGTTTGGCCCAAAAATTATTTACGCATCAAAAGATATGATGATTTTACCCTCAATAGATCGAAAAATAAAATATTTTGAGAAAATCCTTGAATCACAATAATATTAAATCGGATCTAGACCATTTTATATCGATAAAGAGAGTATTCAAAGTACTACAAAATGGTGGAATCGAAACATAAAATTAAAATAGTAAAGCTTTTCATAGTTGGTGTAGTATATTATATTCATGGTTCGATTCCACCATCTAGTAGTTCACAACTTTTTGGGGATGATTGTGAAAACCAACTTTCCACCTTCCAAATACACCCACTTTGAGAGGCAATTTCTCATTCATTTCTAAATGGAATTTGCTAATTCTTTCACCGGCTTAAACCCCTAATTGCTTAGGAGTTTCTAAATAAACTTGGGCCCACCTCTCTCGGCATGGGAATCCCACTCTAATTTTGGGGCCAAATTCCCAAAAAAATCTCCTATCGAAAATTCCATTTTTCCAACAAGTAGCATGTAAATTTCTTTCTTTCTTTTAGGTCTGGAGGTGGCATGTATGTTTCAGCGTCATAAAATCTCTTCTAGAAGACATTTCCAAGATCTGTGGCCGCCAAGTACGTCATGAGATAAACTAGTTGAGTAGTCAAGAATGATGTGTTTGTGGGTTGGATGGCTTTTGTGAATGTGTTTTTGTACTCTTTTCTTCTAGCCTTTAAAGCTTTCCCTATTTTAAGATATCAGTAATACCCGTTCCGCTAAGAGAAATACGTACTTATTTTTTTGAATTAAATGTGATGTATATTGTGAGAGAATAACATATGTTTCGTAAAGCAGAGAATTCTTAATACAACAATGAACCCACATGTTGATAGCTGAAAAGCAGCCATATTGGACAAGAAATGGGATCCCATGTGGTATTATTGGTTATAAAAAAAACAAATGACTCACCACTGGAATATGCTGAGGACAATATTAGTTAAATAACTTATCTGTCCTAAAATTTGTTCAATAACGTATCTGTCATAAAATTAGTTAAATAACCTATCTGTCTTAACATCTTATCCTGCTCTTATCAGTTTTCTTTCTTTTCTTTTTTTTGCAGGATCTTGATATTTTACTTGAGTTGGGGGAGAATTGAATAATAAAGTTGTCCCTCTCTCTAATAACTTAAGTTTTTAGATGAGTTGGTGGTTAACAATTTACTATGGTATCAGAGCAGATAATAGATCCTGGGTTCGAAAGTTACCGCCTACCTAACGATTTAAATTTACATGCGTTTAGCCCGCTTATCGAGGCTAGGAGAGTCTAGCTACACGTGAGGGGGCGTGTTGAGAATATAAATAATAAAACTGCTCTCTCTCTAGCAGCTTAAGCTTTTAGATGAGTTGATGTTTAACAATCTAATAGTTACCTAGAATTAAAATACGTGCAAGCCATTGGCCCGCTTCTATAAGAAGAGTCTCGCCACACATGAGCAACTCGTTCGTGCTCTAACAGTTTAAGCTTTTACATAAATGAGTTAACAATCAAGAAATAAACACTGGAAAAATATTCTGGTGTCATTTCGAAGGAGATGCTTTTTGGGTGTACTAGAATCGATCTCTTGTGAGATCGAGATCTCTGCCTCCTCCGGTGGCGGGTCAAGTCGCAAGAACACGAGAGTAAATATCATACCAAAGGTGATGTCAAGGTTTAGAAACTTCTTTTTTCGGGTCAGAAAACTTTATCCTAGTAAAGTAGCTTGGAGTATTTTTGTGTGAATGTGAATTTTTTCTTGACAGCTACGTACTCTGACCACCGCCCTAGCTATCATGTTTTGAATTCAAATAATCTACCTGCATGTACAAATTTTCATTAATCTTGCTACCTGTTTGAATAATCCACCTGCTAGCTAACCCTATAAATACCTCCTCTTGTTCTCCCATTTCACTCACACCAAGCTCTTCGATCTCCACCTACAAACTAATCTTTCTTCTTCTTCTTCATTTTCTACCTTCTAAGCTCTTACACATCATCATCATCATGGCTCCCATCACTTACGATATGGAGGTCACTTCCTCAATCCCGCCCGCCAAGATGTTCAAGGCCTTTGTCCTTGACGGCGACACTCTCATCCCCAAGGTCCTCCCACAGGCCATCAAGAGTGTGGAAACCCTCCAAGGAGATGGCGGAGCTGGAACCATCAAGCTCACCACTTTCGGCGAAGGTTAGTTTACTCTGTTCTTTCTTATGACCATGTTATACATGACCTAGCTACATTTGTTGCTTCTTTACATTACATATTTGGGCAGATAAAGATTGAATTTACGAAATGCAAGTAATCAAGCGGCTTCAATTTGGAATGATATTGAATGAAATTAAGATGCTTTTTAAATCTCCAACGTGCAGGTAGCAAACACAAGTGTGTGAAACACAAGGTTGATGCCGTCGACAAAGAGAACTTCACATACAGTTACAGCATCATCGAAGGTGATGCCTTGGACGGTTTCGAGTCAATCTCTTACCACATCAAGATCGTACCCTCTCCCGACGGAGGATCCATCTGCAAGAACAGGAGCATCTACTGCCCCAAAGGTGATAACAAGGTCACAGAAGAGGAAATCAAGTCTGGCAAAGATAAGGCTTCAAGCATCTTCAAGGCTGTCGAGGCCTACCTCTTGGCAAATCCCGATTGCTAAACTACTAATGCTTAGTTCTCGGATTCCAAGTTGAGAACTTGAGACATGTATTACTATGGGTGTGCCTTTTCTTTTCCTTTTTTTTTTTTTCATTCTTTCTTGAGGAAGTGCCTTCAGTTAAAGGTGCGGTTTTTGGGTTGTGTGTTGTTTGCCACTTTAAGTCAATAAGAAAGAAACTATAATAGTCTTTCATCCAGAATTGTATTTGGGGAAGTATGAAATAAAGGTATTTTAAACATGTAAGAACGTTTATCGATCGATGGGGCTGCACTGATTGAACTTTGAGATCATACTTATCTTTTGTCAAATACTGCTTTGAAAAGATGAAATCAAGTAGAAAGGGTTCGAAGCCATCTATTAATTAATCTGCATATCTGTATCAAGCAATCAATAATCATGTCATTAGCAAATCAGATAGCAATTGATGTAGATGGCCATATTGCCAACATTTTTATTTTGTGCTATAGACTCCCCAAGCAAGTTGAGTCTTGTGTTCAGCTCGGGTTCGGGTTTAACCAGAGTAGTTCGCCTTGGACCAGATCTAGAACTGTTCTCAACTATTTGTGTAGCCATGACAAGGATGCCAAAAATACATGAATTGTAAGTTTATCTAGAGTAGATACAGATTACAGAGCACTTCTCATTCTTCACTGCCAATGCTGTGAAGTATGGCCATGAAAGTTTCCTCATAAGTTGAAGGGTTAAACTCTCCATGGTTCACAATTTCAAAAGCAGCATTTAAATGGAGATGGAGGGTAAAGAGGTACCAAAAACAAAAAATTAAAACTACCAGATGGGACTATTGTACAGGGGCAACTGGGGTTTATAGCATAGCCTCCAAGAACAGTATTCAGTTAGGCTAGAAAAAAACAACCCCTGTGGGGAATTTTGCCAAAGGCTACAAATCATGGAGTTAAAGGGTGTTTCCCTGACAGACCCAAAGGCAAAACAAGCTGATATGTTTCTCTATTTGGGCTTCGTCCTTAGCCAAAAAATATTCAAACCTTCCATTTTATAGACCTCAATGTGTGGAATAGTCCTGAGAAAAAATTAAATCGATCAGACATTAGTAATTCACTGAGCAAATCGCAGTTGTCTTGGATATGCTCGTGGGGCTGATGGAAAAGTTCCCGGCATTTTGTTGGCATTGCATCCTGGAATCAAGTTGTCAAGAATTGCAGAAGCTCTTGCCATTCGTGATGGGTTGAAGCTGGGGATCTCGGTAAACTTACCGAGGGCGTATAGAATCGGATGCAGAAGCGATTGTGAGGAAATGCACGGAGGCACATGATCCACCCACTGACGTGGTAGTGCTCATACATGACTGTCTTGTTTTGAAGAATCATTTTGATTACTGTGGATTTAGTTTTATCAAACATGAATGTAATTGGGCTGCACACAATTGTGCTCAAAAAGCTCTTTTTAATGGTTTGTCTGATTTGTGGACGTCCATTTTGTCCCCCATGGGGTTTCCTTTCTGATGTGTAGGCGTTAGCCAACCAAATGAATAAAATCTTCTTTCTTTTGT
Organism: Rhododendron henanense subsp. lingbaoense; assembly: GCA_020567845.1. NCBI lineage: Eukaryota > Viridiplantae > Streptophyta > Magnoliopsida > Ericales > Ericaceae > Rhododendron > Rhododendron henanense. Next base: position 1,936,772 of record CM036313.1, read on the forward strand.
CAAAAAAAAGAAAAAGAGAAAGAGACCACGAGGCCAAAAGCATAATTATTGGCTTGACAACGAGGACAAAAGTATAATCTTATTTTTCGACTATAAGCATATACAATATGTATTTATCCCATTAAAAACAAGGGAGATTAGAGCGTTTACCGAAATGATTTATTTTTAGATTTACTGGGAGTAAATTGGTCATATCTTTTGATGTTTAAATAATTTTAGATTCAAATTACTTGGGTTGGAAAGTAGACTTCACAAGCTTTCTATCTGTTCAAACATTGCAAAAATTAGAGTTCGGGAGTGTCCAGAACAAAATCACAAAGTTTGACCAATTGGGGAGCTTTATTGCGCCCTAGGCGCCCCGGGTGCATCCTTCAAATTTGAAAACCGACCAAAATTTGCGGTCTTATTACGGACACAACCGAACTCCGATTTTTACGTGGTTTGAACTGTTGAAAAGCTTGTCAAGTCTAATTTCTAACCAAATTATTTTGGCCTAAAATATATTTACACATCAAAAGATATGACGATCTTACCCACAATAAGTCGAAAAATAAATTATTTTGGGAAAATCCATGAATCACAATAATTTCAAATCGGATCCAAACCTATTTCATATTGATAAAGAGGGTATTCAAAGTACTACAAGATGGTGGAATTGAACCATGAAAATAATAGATGACATTGGTTAACGAAAAGTTGGTTGGAAGTAGACCAACTCATAGATCGTTGAAGCCATTGATGTTAAAACACACTTTTTCATACATAACTAAACTTTATTATTTTCATGATCAGATTCCACTATCTTTTATTACTTTGAAAATCCTCTTTATCGACATATAATAGGTATTTATCCCATTTAAAACGAGAATGATGCGAGCATTTTACTGAAATGATTTTTTTCAACTCACTGGGAGTAAATTGGTCATATTTTTTCATGTTCAAATAATATTAGATTCAAACTATTTGGGTTGGAAAGTTGACTCCGCAAGCTTTCTATCGGTTCAAAACTTGCAAAAATCGGAGTTCGGGAGTGTTCGGGACGAACCCATAAAGCTTGACCATATGTTGAGCTTTATTGCGCCCCAGACGCAATTCTATGCTTCCCAGGCGCCGTTCAATGCGCCCGGGCGCATCCTTCAAATTTGGAAACCGACCAAACTTTACGGTATTATTACGGACACTACCGAATTCCGATTTTTACATGGTTTGAACCATTGAAAATCTTGTCAAGAGCCTAATTTCTAACCAAATTAGTTTGGCCCAAAAAATATTTACACATCAAAAGATATGACGATTTTACCCACAATAGGTCAAAAAATAAAATATTTCGGGAAATTCTTGAACCACAATAATTTTAAAATAGATACAGACCTATTTCATATCTATAAAGAGGGTATTCAAAGTACTACAAGATGGTGGAATCGAACCATGAAATAATAGAATTTGGCTTACGAAAAGTTGGTCGGAAGTAGACCAACTCAAAAATCATCGAAGCCTTTCATGTTAAAACACATTTTTTAGTCTCAACCTAGTTGAGTTGGAAAGTAGACTCCACAAATTTTCTATCAGTTCAAACCTTGCAAAAATTGGAGTTCGGGAGTGTTGGAACAAAATCCCAAAGTTTGACAAATTGTAGAGATTTATTGCGCCCCAGACGCAATTCTATGCTCCCCAAGCGCCGTTCAATGCGCCCCGGGTGCATCCTTCAAATTTTGAAACCAACCAACTTTGCGTTCTTGTTACGGACACTATCGAACTCCAATTTTTACGTGGTTTGAACTGTATCGAAGCCTGTCAAGCCTAATTTCTAACCACATTAGTTTGGCCCAAAAATTATTTACACATCAAAAGATATGATAATTTTACCTTCACTATGTCGAAAAATAAATTATTTTGGGAAAATCCTTGAATCACAATAATTTTAAATCGGATCCAGACCTATTTCATATGATAAAGAGGGTATTCAAAGTACTACAAGATGGTGGAATCGAACCATAAAAATAATAGACTTTGGTTTACGAAAAGTTTGTCAGAAGTAGACCAACTCATAGATCGTCGAAGCCACTGATGTTTTTTTTTGATATTCGAAGCCATTGATGTTAAAACACATTTTTTCATACATAACTGAACTTCATTATTTTTAATGATCTGATTCCACTATCTTTTAATACTTTGAAAATCCTCTTTAACAATATATAATAGGTATTTATCCCATTTAAAACGAGAATGATGTGAGCATTTTACCAAAATGATTTTTTTCGACTCACTGAGAGTAAATTGGTCATATTTTTTCATGTTCAAATAATATTAGATTCAAACTACTTGGGTTGGAAAGTTGACTCCATAAGCTTTCTATTGGTTCAAACCTTGCAAAAGTCGGAGTTCGGGAGTGTCCGGGACGAACCCGTAAAGTTTGACCAAATGTTGAGCTTCATTACACCCCAGATGCAATTCCATGCACCCCATGCACCCTTCAATGAGCCCGGGCGCATCCTTCAAATTTGAAAACCGACCAAACTTTACAGTATTATTACGGACACTACCAAATTCCGATTTTTACGTGATTTGAACCATTGAAAATCTTGTCAAGAGCCTAATTTCTAACCAAATTAGTTTGGTCCAAAAAATATTTACACATCAAAAGATATGATAATCTTACCCACAATAAGTCAAAAAATAAATTATTTTGGGAAAATCCTTGAATCACAATAATTTTAAATCGGATCCAGACCTATTTCATATCGATAAAGAGGGTATTAAAAGTACTACAAGATGGTGGAATCGAACCATGAAAATAATAGACTTTGGTTTACGAAAAGTTGGTTGGAAGTAGACCAACTCATAGATCGTCGAAGCCATTGATGTTAAAACACATTTTTTCATACATAACTAACCTTTATTATTGTTCCACTATCTCTTAGTCCTTTGAAAATCCTCTTTATCGATATATAATAGGTATTTATCCCATTTGAAATGAGAATGATGCGAGTATTTTACCGAAATTATTTTTTTTGACCCACTGGGAGTAAATTGGTCATATTTTTTTGTGTTCAGATAATATTATATTCAAACTGCTTGGGTTGGAATGTTGACTCCGCAAGCTTTCTATCGGTTCAAACCTTGCAAAAATCGGAGTTCGGGAGTTTCCGGGACGAACCAGTAAAGTTTGACCAAATGTTGAGATTTATTGCGCCCCAGGCGCTGTTCAATGCGCCCGGGCGCATCCTTCAAATTTGGAAACCGACCAAACTTTACGGTATTATTACGGACACTACCGAATTCCGATTTTTACATGGTTTGAACCATTGAAAAGCTTGTCAAGAGCCTAATTTCTAACCAAATTAGTTTGGCCCAAAAAATATTTACACATCAAAAGATATGACGATTTTACCCACAATAGGTCAAAAAATAAAATATTTCGGGAAATTCTTGAACCACAATAATTTTAAAATAGATACAGACCTATTTCATATCTATAAAGAGGGTATTCAAAGTACTACAAGATGATGGAATCGAACCATGAAAATAATAGAATTTGGCTTACGAAAAGTTGGTCGGAAGTAGACCAACTCAAAAATCATCGAAGCCTTTCATGTTAAAACACATTTTTTTGTACTTTGAAAATTCTATTTGTCGATGTATAATACATATTTATCCCATTTAAAATGAACGAGATACGAGCTTTTACCGAAATGATTTATTTTTTGACTCACTGGGAGTAAATTTATCATATCTTTTGATGTTCAAATAATTTTAGTCTCAACCTAGTTGAGTTGGCAAGTAGACTCCACAAATTTTCTATCAGTTCAAACCTTGCAAAAATTGGAGTTCAGGAGTGTTGGAACAAATTCCCAAAGTTTGACAAATTGTAGAGATTTATTGCGCCCCAGACGCAATTCTATGCTCCCCAGGCGCCCTTCAAATTTTGAAACCAACCAACTTTGTGTTCTTGTTACGGACACTATCGAACTCCAATTTTTACGTGGTTTGAACTGTTTCGAAGCCTGTCAAGCCTAATTTCTAACCACATTAGTTTGACCCAAAAATTATTTACACATCAAAAGATATGATAATTTTACCTTCACTATGTCGAAAAATAAATTATTTTGGGAAAATCCTTGAATCACAATAATTTTAAATCAGATCCAGACCTATTTCATATCGATAAAGAGGGTATTCAAAGTACTACAAGATGGTGGAATGGAATCGAACCATAAAAATAATAGACTTTGGTTTACAAAGTACTACAAGATGGTGGAATCGAACCATGAAAATAATAGACTTTGGTTTACGAAAAGTTGGTCGGAAGTAGACCAACTCATAGATCGTCGAAGCCATTGATGTTAAAACACACTTTTTCATAGATAACTAAACTTTATTATTTTTCCACTGTCTTTTAGTACTTCGAAAATCCTCTTTATCGATATATAATAGGTATTTATCCCATTTAAAACGAGAATGATGCGAGCATTTTACCGAAATGATTTTTTTCGACTCATTGGGAGTAAATTGGTCATATGTTTTCGTGTTCAAATAATATTAGATTTAAACTACTTGGGTTGGAAAGTTGACTCCATCAGCTTTCTATCGGTTCAAACCTTGCAAAAATCAGAGTTCGGGAGTATCCGGGACAAACTCGTAAAGTTTGACCAAATGTTGAGCTTCATTGCGCCCCAGACGCAATTCCATGCACCTTAGGCGCCTTTCAATGCGCCCGGGCGCATCCTTCAAATTTGTAAACCGACCAAACTTTACTGTATTATTACGGACACTACCGATTTCCGATTTTTACATGGTTTGAACCATTGAAAAGCTTGTCAAGAGCCTAATTTCTAACTAAATTAGTTTGGCCCAAAAAAATATTTACACATCAAAAGATATGATAATCTTTCCCATAATAAGTCGAAAAATGAATTTTTTTTGGAAAATCCTTGAATCACAATTATTTTAAATCGGATCCAGACCTATTTCATATCAATAAAAGAGGGTATTCAAAGTACTTCAAGATGGTGGAATCGAACCATGAAAATAATAAAATTTGGTTTACGAAAAGTTGTTCGGAAGTAGACCAACTCAAAGATCGTTGAAGCTATAAATTGATGTTAAAAGTCATTTTCATATATACTTACCTTGTGTCAAATACTGCTTTTGTAACGACCCTAATTTTGGCCCTAAATTTTTTCAAATAAAATTTATATTTCTATTCCGAATTGTATTAATTTAGTTAAACTAATTAGTTAATAATTATCTTGTCCCGATAATTTAATTGATATACCTACGGATATATATGTATATGTATCTTTTCCTAGAAATAAGAGTTTTGGTTTATCCTTTCCCTTTCCCAGCCGATTCTCTCTCTCTCTCTTACACTCCTTGACCGAACCACCTCTTCCTCCAACTCCTTAATTTCAGCAGCCATCATTATCCACTACCTCCCCCATTTACTCCAATACTTGCCCATTCCCTCCTCTCCCTCCACTCTCTCATAATACCCTCTCTTACTCTCCGAAAATCATATTACAAACACAACATACACCACTGAAAATCCAGAGAAGAAGAGATGGAAAAAGAAAGTTTCCAAGGTCCAACAATGGTGGTCTAGAGAGAGAATATGAAGTGGGTTCCGGTTTGCACTCACCCGAACACAAATCCGGTTCAAACATCATAGCCCACGTTCTCAAACATAACAGAGACATCCACCGCTCAACCGAAGACAGCCCCGAGGTTCCCCGCCGTCGCCGTCTTCCTCGTTTTACCGAAACTGTCCGGAATCCGTTTTTTTTTTTTCGCTTACAACCGAATTCGAGGTAGACAAATCTCTCCTCTACTCTCTCCTAAGTATATGTAGTCCCTATATATTGATTTAAGCAGGTGATAATGAAAGGAATCGCATGTACGCATCCGAATCATGGGAACCAAGAATACTCTGTTTTTCTGGGAAATAAGAAATGCATCACTGTACATGCACGTTTTGTTCTAAGCAAAATGTTTTTAAATTACACTTTGCCCCTTGTATTAACTTTAGTTCTTAATTCGATTCCTATAAATAATTAGTTCCGAAGTTCGGCCTAGTCTATGTTCTAACTTTATTTTATCCTTTTCTTTTTGTTTGTTACTTTTTACGGTTCAAAATGATAAACACTAATTATCCTTGATAAACACTAATTAACTCAACTTTATTATAAGTAAAGTAAAGCCCATGTTAGAGTAGATAGTAGTTAATATTTTCCATTAACAAAATAAGGATGATAAAACCTTACCGTTTTTAGTATTATTATTATTATTATTATTATTATTATTACTTTAAACGGTCAAAGTACATTTTTTATAGATTGGAAGTTAGAAATCAAGGATTGAAACCAATGAGACAAAGTTCGGTGGAACTACTAGATGAAAGTAATAAAAAATGTACAAAGTATCATCAATTTATTTAACTAGGTAAAGAAAAAGTTTATAAGCAAGCAAAAGTATAAAATAAAAACTATAACTAATTTACTTGTTCAACAAACCTTAAGGGCATCGGCCTGATCATAAAACTCTATGTGTTTTACTTACTCGCGCAATATCAATTGTCATGCTTGGTTTTATATTGAAATGTATCTTGTTTATTGATGACGCTGTTATGGATTTCTTATTGTTGTACTTGTTAGAATGGACTTAGGTTCACTGGATGGTTACGAGTAGTGAATCATGTAGACGATGATAAGTAAATGGAAAATGGTAAAGTGTTGGAAGTGTGAGTTGTGGATTGTGATTTGAGCCATGGCGATGGCAAGGGTAACCTGTGGGGCCCTGTGTTGAATGGGTTACCTGCGGGGCCCGGTGATGCTATTGTGGTGACCCTAACGTATGGTACGCCATGGGAAGTTCCAAAGGGTAATCGTGCCTTGCAAGGCCAGCAAGGGGGATTGTCCCATGACACGGTCATAGTTAGTGGCTTAGGAATGGTGCGACCCTAATGTACGATACGTCATGGGATGACTCGATCCTCCTGTTATGGTTTTAAGTGAGAACATACTCGGTACATAACTTAGATGCGCTCACCTAGGACCCTGGTGCAGGACAAGCAAGAGGAAGGGTGGACCCATGAGACGGTTGTAGTTAGTGGATGTGGGAGGAAAGGATCTCGTGGAGATGATTCTTAGATTTCATGTAAGTTGATGGATAGTAAAGGAAAAAGATGATGTGCTATTATTCTGTACATTCTGTGTATTATCAATTGTGATATTATTGTTATTCTGAATGCTAAATGTAGAGTAAGGGGGTAGTAGGGTTGAGATTATCTACTGAGTTTCAAAACTCATTATAGTGCTGTTGGCCTGGCGTTTCATGCCAGGTAATCAAGCGACTGAAGGGCAGATTCTGCCGCAAGATGATTTGTATCAGAGTGAGGACCTCCCAGCTGAGGAATGGGAGTTTGTCGAGCCTTGGAGGCCATACCCTTAGAAGCTCTGCTGTTTTGACGTACTTTTAATTAAGTTTTCATAAGTGTTATCACATTTCTTAAACTCTATTTTATTTTTCTGTTTTGCAAGATAATTAATCAAGTTTGAATTTGGTATTTAAGGTTTCCGCTGCTAAACTCTGTTTAATAAAATTTCATTTCTTATATATCAGTTTTATGAATTATTAAATCGGTGGAAAATGATTTAATTAACGTGTCCGAAAATTCGGGGCGTTACAAATGGTATCAGAGCATAGGTTCAAACTCTCGGCCTTGGGTAGATTGGATAGATCACTTTCCGAGAGCGTAAACCTGGATAGTTATGCGTTTATCTTATTTATTATTTTTCTAGCTATGTTGCATCCTACCTAAGTATAGCATATAAATATTTTATTAGCTGTTGCAATTTAGACTCTGAGTAACCATGATATCAATGTTAACTCCGACCCGAAGGAAGCGATAGATGAACCACTCCTATTGTATTTGGCTAGCTGATCAACCGAGCCAAAAAGTTCAAAGTCTAAAGACGAAGAGACAAGCCCCCTGTGAAAGAGGAGGTACAGTTGGAGAAAGCTACTTAGTAAATAGTGTACCTGGCAACCAAAAAAAAAAACTTTCTTTTCCTGGGTCGATCGTGATTGAAAATAGGTTGGATAGGATAGATCCATTGTGAGAACGTACCGTGAGAAAATATAGGCTATACATGTTGACTAACATTTAGGCTTTACTTATTACGTGCTTATTGTATATCTGTGCTAATAGGATTTGACTAGTTGTACTAAATTTTTATTGTTATTTTTTTAAATCATTACTTGTCATTAGACGTGAAACCAAAACTTTACCATTGCAATTCCAAAATGCTTGCACACGATGCCTTTGGAGAACTCAATAGTTAAGAACCCCTGATCACGGGAAGAACTGCTGAAATCAATGACCAAAACGCTAACGTTGACCGCAACGCTGCCACCCTTATAATAATGCTAACGTCGATGTCAATGTTAACATGCACCCTAACACAATATCTAGAATTTGCGAGATCAACAGCTGCTAGTAGTCGTCATCACCGTGACTATTTTGACACCCAACCTCGAGCACCGTAGACTTCTTAAAATTTTAGACCAACGGATGAAAGCATGATGATGTCAGAGATTTGTAGTCACCGACCACCTTTTCTACGCAAATTGAGCCGACGTGGCACCCACATAGATCAGAAGATCGAGGAACTGCTCGACGTCATGAACATCCGAGAAGATAGTGAACGTTCTTTTGCGCTGAGGTTCTATTGTTTTAAGGGGGATAGAAAAGGAGATTGACAACTGTATATTCATCTAATCCTCTTCCTTAGTCAATTGACTATATTATCACTATTCAATGTTTTCAACCTCTCTTGATTCTTTTCTTCCTTTCGAAGCAATTTTTTTTTTCCTCATTCAAGTACAAACCCAAGAGCTTAAATTCGTTGAAATTTTCACTCCGAGTCTCATGCCACTTCTCTTTTGTTAGTTGTGAATTTCTAAGGATTCTCCTATTGCAAATTCTTTTTAATTGGTAGAATCTCATCCTTGCTATCTCAATAGTCTATTCAATTATAGGACAATTGGTACAAGCTTTGTGAAATTCTCATTGATCAAGTACTGGCTGTATAGAAATATCTCATCGTCGTCACCCCCCCTCGATACTTTTTGTCACGCCCCAAATCCGGGAGCATGACCGGCCGTGTACCATGAAGCAATCATGGGACACGAAGCCTAATAAAAAATAATTTTAGCAACTTGAAACAAATAAAGAAAAACTGGATATTTTATTAGGATAAAATGAGCGACTCCAAACCAATATTTTTCATAAGCAAATGACACAATGAACTACCAATTAATAAAATTGCGGAAGCTAATAAATAAAAGTGCGGAAGCTGTTTGACAATAGAAAATAAATAAAAATGCAGACACCCTAGAGGTCCAAACTCAAAGTCCTGACAACGCCGCAGAGTCCACTACAATGCCCCATGCACTAACCTGAAAATAAATGTGGAATAAATCCGTCAGCTGACGAGCTCAGTGAGTAGTTAAGCATGCTAAGGGTAATAATTCAAAGTGGCATACTTTTGAACGAGCGATAATGAGGGTTCCAAAGAAATGGTTTCAAATAATGAAGATCGATGGTCAAACGAATATTATCAACAAACTAACGAAGTCAATGGCTCAGCTGCAAATAGTATCGAACGATGAATGACTGAATAACGAATTATCACAACAACAATCGAACAATGATAACAACCATTCTGTACCAACAACCTGCTCAACAATATCGGAACGAGGAACAACAATAATGAGGTAGTCCAAACCAAAGTGGGAACCATATCTTCCAATTACCAAGTACCAAATGCCAAATATTTTCTCAGGGCTTAGCCCGTTGGATCCAACACCGTACTTAGAGTCACCACAGGATGGCGCCTGGGACCTTTTCCCTAAGCCGATCCGGAATAGGGTCACAGGGTATTTCACAAGTCTTTTCCCTATCCGTTGAGCACTAGAGTCACAGGGTATTTCACAAGTCTTTTCCCTAGCGGCCAAAGTCACCACGATATCTCACGGGTCTTTTCCTTGGACTTTCACAAATATAAACATAATCCATGGTACCAAACACATAAGAACAACGGCGAACCGGAGTCACCTGAACGGCCAGGATTATTCCCCGTGTCGTTGCGTAGTCACAATAATATTATGGAGTCAACGAATCGACGACAATAAAAGTAAGGGCTTCCATCAATCACAAATATTCTCAAATAACCTTGTATGCCAAAGGGTACATCAATTGTCAACAATTATGAGAACAACGAATAAGAATAATTATCATCGGATCACAATCAATAACGAACTGTCAAGAATCGATAGGCTCAAGAGGATTCCAAAAGAAGGGATCACATGTTTAACCACTCACCTTGATTGGTTCGATAAATCGCAAAATGTAATATCAGAGTACTCGGCTAGTCTGGATAAAAAGAATGAAAGTACTAAAATTAGTTTAATGAAAAATTACTAATATGTATATGAACTCTCCTAATCTAAACTCTACGGTTTCACAGCCACGAACTTAATTTCCCAATTACAATACCACCATCTCTTCTCACAATCACACACGGTGCCATACACGGCCACCACACATGCACACCTCTCTCTGATCTCCACCAACAAAATCCCAATTCTAATGAATGATGAGGAAAGCCATGAGGGTAATAGAATAAAGTACTATATAAGAGGAGTGATCAAAGTCTTACCCAAGGACGAAACTTCTTGGTGGAATTTCCTAATGCCGCCAACAACTCGACACTACTGATCTCTCCCGAATCTGCAGCCTAACTCTCTCTCTCTCTCTCCCTCTGCCGCTGAAAGTATTAACACTAGGTCTCTCTTAACGTTGAAATAATATACCCTAGTTCTCAATATTTATGAAAGAATAACGGGCCCTCTCTTCTTTAACCAAAACTCCGGCCCATCCGGCAACTTAAAAGATTAAGTCTAACCCAAATAAAACTAAACGGCCCAATAATATAATATATACACATACACATAAAAATATAAGTTACTATTCGAGATTAGAAGTATTTTGAAATAAATACATTTCATAATAATTAACACATTTTTTTTTATTAGAAAGAAATTTAAAAAGAAAAATGAAAGAATTAAATATCTGTGTCAAAAACATTTTCTTTTTCCTTTGGAAAAAACGGGATGTCACACTTTTCGCATCCGTCCTTCCAAGTTTTATAATTGTAAATCCAATAAAAAAAAATTTAGCTAGAGTTCCGAATTTCCGAACCCTTATATGTATTTGTGACGCTACTCTTCCTTGAGTTGTGTATTTGCTCTTGAATGATAATAATCAATTCTTGAAAAATCTGTAACTTATTCTATTTTTGAAAAGGCTTGATGAGCCATTTTCATATCCACACACCTAAACGCATCTTCCGGACAATTAGAATTTGATACTTGTTTTGGAACACGTTTGGCTGACGTAGTTAAAAAAAAAAAAAAAAAAAATTTCTAGTTCAGATTTTCAATTTTTTTTTTTCCATAGCCTCTTACGATAAATCTATTTTTTTTCACTTTGTTTGTTAATGAAGCTTGCCAACAAGCTGCAGTTATATCATTGTTTCGAACACATGATAGACTTGAATCATATATATCATAGTAATGTGACCTTTCAATTCCAAATCATTGAGTTCGGTTTATATGACTCGGTCATAGTACCTTTATTCGTGTAATTCAGTTAAACTTGAAGTCATTCCATCTAGACTCTTAGAAGTAGATCTGCTAGTTCACATTTCCACCTTGACTTTCAACATCTGACTTTCAAGACATCAAAATGTTGACTGCATTGTCAAATTTAGTAATCGATTAACTATCCGTAACATAGATCGTAGACTAATATCGGAAGAAGATGATGAATTGAACTTCAGATGGTACAAGTTTCAAATTTAAGGGGATAAACAAGACCTTCATCAGCAACGACTCATCGATCAAAATGAAAACTACACGCGATGGTAGCAACACTCTAATTTCGAGGACGAAATTGTTTTAAGGGGGATAGGTTGTAACGAACCTAATTTTGGCCCTAAATTTTTTCAAATAAAATTTATATTTCTATTCCGAATTGTATTAATTTAGTTAAACTAATTAGTTAATAATTATCTTGTCCCGATAATTTAATTGATATACCTACGGATATATATGTATATGTATCTTTTCCTAGAAATAAGAGTTTTGGTTTATCCTTTCCCTTTCCCAGCCGATTCTCTCTCTCTCTCTTACACTCCTTGACCGAACCACCTCTTCCTCCAACTCCTTAATTTCAGCAGCCATCATTATCCACTACCTCCCCCATTTACTCCAATACTTGCCCATTCCCTCCTCTCCCTCCACTCTCTCATAATACCCTCTCTTACTCTCCGAAAATCATATTACAAACACAACATACACCACTGAAAATCCAGAGAAGAAGAGATGGAAAAAGAAAGTTTCCAAGGTCCAACAATGGTGGTCTAGAGAGAGAATATGAAGTGGGTTCCGGTTTGCACTCACCCGAACACAAATCCGGTTCAAACATCATAGCCCACGTTCTCAAACATAACAGAGACATCCACCGCTCAACCGAAGACAGCCCCGAGGTTCCCCGCCGTCGCCGTCTTCCTCGTTTTACCGAAACTGTCCGGAATCCGTTTTTTTTTTTTCGCTTACAACCGAATTCGAGGTAGACAAATCTCTCCTCTACTCTCTCCTAAGTATATGTAGTCCCTATATATTGATTTAAGCAGGTGATAATGAAAGGAATCGCATGTACGCATCCGAATCATGGGAACCAAGAATACTCTGTTTTTCTGGGAAATAAGAAATGCATCACTGTACATGCACGTTTTGTTCTAAGCAAAATGTTTTTAAATTACACTTTGCCCCTTGTATTAACTTTAGTTCTTAATTCGATTCCTATAAATAATTAGTTCCGAAGTTCGGCCTAGTCTATGTTCTAACTTTATTTTATCCTTTTCTTTTTGTTTGTTACTTTTTACGGTTCAAAATGATAAACACTAATTATCCTTGATAAACACTAATTAACTCAACTTTATTATAAGTAAAGTAAAGCCCATGTTAGAGTAGATAGTAGTTAATATTTTCCATTAACAAAATAAGGATGATAAAACCTTACCGTTTTTAGTATTATTATTATTATTATTATTATTATTATTATTACTTTAAACGGTCAAAGTACATTTTTTATAGATTGGAAGTTAGAAATCAAGGATTGAAACCAATGAGACAAAGTTCGGTGGAACTACTAGATGAAAGTAATAAAAAATGTACAAAGTATCATCAATTTATTTAACTAGGTAAAGAAAAAGTTTATAAGCAAGCAAAAGTATAAAATAAAAACTATAACTAATTTACTTGTTCAACAAACCTTAAGGGCATCGGCCTGATCATAAAACTCTATGTGTTTTACTTACTCGCGCAATATCAATTGTCATGCTTGGTTTTATATTGAAATGTATCTTGTTTATTGATGACGCTATTATGGATTTCTTATTGTTGCACTTGTTAGAATGGACTTAGGTTCACTGGATGGTTACGAGTAGTGAATCATGTAGACGATGATAAGTAAATGGAAAATGGTAAAGTGTTGGAAGTGTGAGTTGTGGATTGTGATTTGAGCCATGGCGATGGCAAGGGTAACCTGTGGGGCCCTGTGTTGAATGGGTTACCTGCGGGGCCCGGTGATGCTATTGTGGTGACCCTAACGTATGGTACGCCATGGGAAGTTCCAAAGGGTAATCGTGCCTTGCAAGGCCAGCAAGGGGGATTGTCCCATGACACGGTCATAGTTAGTGGCTTAGGAATGGTGCGACCCTAATGTACGATACGTCATGGGATGACTCGATCCTCCTGTTATGGTTTTAAGTGAGAACATACTCGGTACATAACTTAGATGCGCTCACCTAGGACCCTGGTGCAGGACAAGCAAGAGGAAGGGTGGACCCATGAGACGGTTGTAGTTAGTGGATGTGGGAGGAAAGGATCTCGTGGAGATGATTCTTAGATTTCATGTAAGTTGATGGATAGTAAAGGAAAAAGATGATGTGCTATTATTCTGTACCTTCTGTGTATTATCAATTGTGATATTATTGTTATTCTGAATGCTAAATGTAGAGTAAGGGGGTAGTAGGGTTGAGATTATCTACTGAGTTTCAAAACTCATTATAGTGCCGTTGGCCTGGCGTTTCATGCCAGGTAATCAAGCGACTGAAGGGCAGATTCTGCCGCAAGATGATTTGTATCAGAGTGAGGACCTCCCAGCTGAGGAATGGGAGTTTGTCGAGCCTTGGAGGCCATACCCTTAGAAGCTCTGCTGTTTTGACGTACTTTTAATTAAGTTTTCATAAGTGTTATCACATTTCTTAAACTCTATTTTATTTTTCTGTTTTGCAAGATAATTAATCAGGTTTGAATTTGGTATTTAAGGTTTCCGCTGCTAAACTCTGTTTAATAAAATTTCATTTCTTATATATCAGTTTTATGAATTATTAAATCGGTGGAAAATGATTTAATTAACGTGTCCGAAAATTCGGGGCGTTACAGCTTTGGCAAGATAAGAAATAAGTAGAGGTTCAATGTCATCTACAGTTATTAAATAGGACCCCATTGATCTGCATTGCTGTATCAAGCTGTAATTAAAAAATGGCAGTTGCAAATAAGATAGGAATTCATGTACGTAGATGGCCATATTGCCAATATTACTTCATTAATTTGAGCATGCAGAAGACTCGCCTGGCAAGTAATTATGTATAGTCTTGTTGCGCCCATCTGGATAGCTCGGGCTTGAGTTTAACAGCGGTAGTTCGCCTTGGAACCGATCATTAACTGTTCTCAATGGTTCATGTAGCCATATATAATTAATCCTATTTCGATCGTTCACAGTATTGTGACAAGGATGATGGTAAAGAAACAGTGCAAATTATTCCCAAGCCCACTTCACTTAAACTTCTTCATGGCCTGTAAGCTGTAAAAAGCTAAGGCGGAATGAGCTTGGCCCAAGACAACCGAAGTCCATAGTCCAGCCCGAGCGAGCGGCAGTACGTGCACAGTTTATGGGTCGAAGCACAAAGCCCCATAACAAGCACGCTTTCTCCTTTGGTAAATTTGGGTATTATATATAGCAAGTTCACAACTTTTTGGGATGATTGTGAAAACCGACTTTCCACCTTCCAAATACACCAACTTTGAGAGGCAATTTCTCATTCATTTCTGAATGGAATTTGTTAGTTAATTCTTTCACCGGCTTAAACCCCTTGCTTAGGAGTTTCTAAATGAGCTTGGGCCCACCTCATTCGGTGTGGGAATCCGACTTTAATTTTGGGGCCAAAATCCCAAAAATCTTGTATCAAAAATTCCATTTTCCCAACAAGTGCCATGTATATGGTTCTTACTTTCTTTTTGATCTGGAGGTGGCCATGTATGTTTCAGTATCATAAAATCTCTTCTAGAAGACATTTCTAAGATCTGTGGCCGCCAAGGATGTCATGAGATAAACTCGTTGAGCAGTCAAGATTGATGTGTTTGTGGGTTGGATGGCTCTACTGTTAGTGAATGTGTTTTTTGTACTCTTTACTTCTAGCCTTTACAGCTTTCCCTATTTTAAAATACCAAAAGTCTACCCCACCGCACCTATTCACCACTCCACTCACCTCATACAAAATGGCACCGTTTTGCATGGTGCAAGGGCAAAGGTCCCCGCACTTGCTTCCTTCCCTGTTTGGTAAGAAAGTGTACACCCACCGCTCACCTTTTACTGCTCTCAATCTTACCGTTCAAAAGTGTTTTGGACAGTCCATTTTTTTAAAATCTGAACTATTGATTGCCAAGACAAATGGTGAAATGTTGAACAGTGAATTTTTATTAGTAAAACAGAGAGGTGGGCGTAGCACTACTGTTTCTTGATAGCTAAACAACAATGAACCCCCATGTTGATATATAGCTAACAAGCAGCCATATTGGACAAGAAATAGGATCCCATGTGGGTACTATTGGTTATAAAAACAAATGACTTACCACTGGAATGCTGAGGATAATATCAGTTAAATAACTAATCTGTCCTAAAATTAGTTAAATAACGTATCTGTCTAACATCTTATCCTGTTCTTATCAGTTTTTTTTTTTTTTTTTTTTTTTTTGCGGATCTTGATCTCTTACTTGAGTTGCTGATTGTGTAACGCCCCGCTTTTTCGGGAGCAAAATAAAATAATTCTTTAAGAAAATTTGCTAAATAAATATAATTTTCCAAAATAAAGGTTTAACTATTACAATCTCAAGATAAATCTACTGATTTAAAATACATTAACTTCAGAGCTGACTCTAGGCTTGATACAGATTCCAAGCACACTCCATCTTCGTTCCTGATATTCTTTCCATGTCGAACTGCACCATCGTTGAATCCCCTCCATTGAATCCTGCGCCCTCTGGCAAATTGATCGCCGAAGCAATCGATTTACCAGGATACAGACGTATCCGTGAGTGATAAATCACCCAGTAGAATAATCCAACCCAACTACCCCTCTTACTTTACAGCTAGCAACCAACAGGATAATAATAATAACGCGAAAAGTAAAACAGAGATTTTCCACATAAAATGGTTTATTACTATCCATTAACTTATCGTGAAATCTAAGATCTCAATCCACGAGATCTTTCCTCCCCAACCACTAGCCATGCTCGGTCCCATGGGATCACTTTATTTTGCTGTCGCGGATTGCACCTAAGTTATGTACCCAGTGTGTATCCCTCTCAATACAACAAAAGAAAACTTACCATGCCTGAATCACAACTAGGGTTCGCCTATCTTATAAACCACATCACAATCATCACAATTCATCACTGGACACCCGCCAGTCTATCAATTCATCACTGGACACCCGCCAGTTTATCAATTCATCACTGGACACCCGCCAGTTTCAATCTCATCACAAATCTCATCATATCTCAAAATCACGCCTGCAGGCAATCTAAAACCAACAAAACTTTTCAATTCATCCATTACCTAGCATCGTCTAGGTGAGTTCTATTTCGCATACCACCCCATGTCTCTAGGGTCCAATCTAGCATATCAATCAGAAGTTGAAATAATAAACAGGCAATCAGAATAATGATTGAAATAAACAATACGCATAAAATCACATAACCTTTTATGAATGGGCCGTTGCCCTTAGTCCTGTATGATCAACAAGTTATTAATAAAGCAAGGGACTTTTATTAAATAAAAATTTTAATAAAAAGAATATAATCTAGGTTTGTATAAATTTTATTTAGGAAATTAAATTGATTAAAGATCATAATAAATACAATAAATAGATAATAACTGTGGGCACACGCCCCAAAAATTCCGTTTTTAGGCATAAGATTCCGGGTGCGCCCTTATCTCGCGGAAAGCGCGGCGAAGTGCTTCGCAGATCAGAGAGTCGCCACTCGGGTTTTTGCGGTTTGTACCCAAGAAACCGTGATTTTGAAAATGTTTTGGATCGCGCTTGTTTGATTTTGAAAAAGGCTTTTGTAGACTGGACCGTCGTCACCTTCGATCTTGAAGTTCGGGAGCCAGATTACGAGAGGGGAAGGGTTTTATGGCACCCCCCTCGCCCAGTCCGGGGACCGGTCTCTACTCAGGCGTCTTATAAAATATTTGCATTTCTCTCTTTATTTGATCATTCTTTTAACCAGTTAGGGCGGGGGAACAGTTAATAGGGATTAAAACTGTAACACATTGCATTTATGTACAAAAGATGTAACAAAATGTTTATGGATGGTGATGTTTGATCTAAGCAAATATAATAGATTGAGAACAAGCTTTTGTAGACGTTTTAGACAAACTAGCACACACTGACTGTACAATGGCACATACAGGAACAAGCCTGCATGCACTGGACGAACCACTGCATGCAGTCAATACCTGCGTGCGCCACTCAATACTGGCGTGCGCCGGTTAATCCAATACCACAGCTTCTGTTCTCAACCCTCTGGGCTCTGGAAAGGACCAGTGCACACCCAGGACAAACCACGCAGTTTATAAAGGTTACTAAACTATTACAGACAGATAAATAGGCTTGAAAGCCTCCTAATAGACAAAAAACCCCTTAAACAGTGAGGGGGGAATGATCAGAGGCCTGGATGGAAGATCCATGCAAGGGCCAAGCCACTGGGACAAAGATTACTAGCGCACGCCACTAAGTAAGGGCCGCACGCCAGTTCTTTCTTGGTTCCAATGCTTTGGCTTTGCACATTCTGGGCTCTGGAATAGGACCAGAAGGACCCAGAAGGCCAAACTAAGCAATAAATACAGTTAGAAAAGAAAGCAGTTCTAAATACTGAAAGCTATAAACTGGTTTTAGCATGCAGCAGGGTGATTAAAGCTTAAATAATGCAAGAAAACAATGATCCATGACCCCCACGCCAGTGTTGCACATACTACCATGACTGGCGTACGGTACATCACTACTGGCGTGCGCCACTGATCATTGTATACGGTTCTTGAAACCTTGCCAGCATTAGGGCCAGGACTGGTATAGATTACCAGCCTTGACCCTGCCAGCCCCCCTCAGGGGTCAGAACAGAAAACAGGAGCAAGAGGTATTATACCTTTGCTTGTGAGTTTTGAGAGAGAGCTTGAGCTTTGAGCTTGAAAGAGGGTGATGGAGGATGAATGTGGGAATGGTTATGGACTGTGGAAGGTGTGTTCTTCACTTACTCTTTCTATGAGGAAGAAAGGAAGCAAAGAACAATGAAGGAGAAGAAGACAAAGGATGGCTTGGCTTTTATGAAGCTACCCCTTTCTTAATGGTGCTAACCCTTTGCAAATGAATGCAAGGGGGGTATTTATGGAGGAGGGAGGACTGAAATCAGCCTGCCCTTAGGGGCTGTTTGGATGGCCAAAAACTTTGGAGGAAGCTCCCATGCATTAAATGCATGGGACTTGGCTTGATGGATGAGAAAGGAACAGTTCTGGCCGGAGTAATGATCAGGGGGGCTGCCAGCTGACGTCAGGCGGCTACAGAAGCTCCCGCCCAGCTGGCTGAAAAGGTTGATTTGACTGGTGCTGACTGGCGTGCGCCACTTGTTGAGTGGCGTGCGCCAGAGAGCGGTAGTGACTGACACGTGGCAGTGGTTCCTGCGCACGCTAGTCCACCACCAGCGTACTCCAGAAGGGTTTTGTTGAGGCCATTTGGTTCTGGCTTGAGGGTTCGACAAGGGTTTGAAACGGGTTTGGACGAGGTTCGGGACACTCAAAGCTCAAACTCATCAAACAACTCGGTATGTTCTTGACCTTAATCATCATTGGGGAATCAAAGACCGTAAGTAAACTAATCCGGACAGTCCAGAATAGGGTGTCTACAATAACATTAGAAATAATCAGCATGACTTTAAGAGGGTTCCTATGATACTACACAGTGAGATCGAGTGTCAAAATCGAGTCCGGAGGGTCACGGGATTATTTTAAATAAAGATATTACTGAAAAACTACCGAAAGTAAAATAATTACGTAATAAATAATTTAATAAATAAAATATGTTGAGGTTAACAAGGTTTTGTCTTGAGAGTGTAAAGAATCTAAAAAAAATTATTTGGGAATTAAATAAATGGTTTATGAGGTCGCAAGGATTTTTCGTTTGTAAACTTTTACACGAAATCAAATAAATAATTGATAAATAGATAATAAAATTAAAAAAAATATGACATTAACAAGTTATGATCTTTGAGGTGTTAGAAGTCTAGGAAAAATAGATCGGAAGTCGAAAACATTGTTCGGGATGTCGAAAAGTTGATTCGAACCAAAACAGTCCAAACCGCGAGGTTGGACCGGTCAGAGTTCGCGGCCGCAAGGTTTGGGGGCCTGGTTCTTGCGGCTGGAGAATCAGAAGGTTGCGGCCGCAAGGTCTCTGTCAGAAATCGTTTTTTTGGTTTTCCGGCTACGGTTTCGATGCATGGGGCTACGGGGGCTATTGGGTTAGGCCTAAAAACATCAAATATACTTAGAGGAGTGTTTGGATAGGATTATAGTACCTCGATTGGATCGAATTGATTCTCAAACCGAAACTTGAATTTTTGGGAAGATGACTTCGGGTTCTTTGATCGGGAGACCTTGGGCTCGAATTAGATGATGTTTGGAGATGCTTGGGGTCGTAGGAAGATATTGGAATGGTTAATTCGGATCTCGGGGGGTTCTAGAGCACAAACCCACTTTTCTCTCTCTCACTTTCTCTCTCTAAAACTCCATTGATTGGAGTTCGATTTTCCTTGAATTCTCTCTCTCTTCTGGACTGTTAGGGTGTGAATAATTTCGTGGTGAGTTCTAGGGTCGGGGTTATGGGGTATATATAAGAGAATTTTGATGATAAGGGTGATAAAATTGTATTGGATTGGGATTCTAACTCTTGGCTTGATATGGACGGGATAATGGACGAAAATATGGTCAGGGGAGTGGTAGAGATCGAGTAGGAGTAGGAGATGGAGAGATAGGAGAGTTCGCATGCATGTATGCAACTAAAAAAAATTAAAAGGATTAATTAGGATAGAATAACTAATTTTTTGTAATTATCTATTTAAGGAAAATAATTTTATTACTACGATTAATACTTTTTAAAAGATATTATTAAAAAAAAAATTGGGTCAAAAATCCGGGTCGTTACAGATTGTAGTTACCTAAAATTAAAATATATGCAAGCCGTCGGCCCACTTCTAAAAGAAGAGTCTGACCACACACGAGCGAGCTCTAACAGTTTAAGCTTTTACATATACAGGTAAACGATCAAGAAATAAACATTGGAAAAACCACTTCTCTTTTCGGGTCAGAAGACTTTATTCCTATAGCTTATTTTTGTGTGATTTTTTCTTAATAGCTACTCTGACCACCGCCCACTAATGATGTTTTGAATTCAAATGATTCATCTGTTCGAATTTTCTTTAATCTTGGTATTTGTTTGAAATTGAATAGTCCACAGCCAACAAAGGGAGCTAACCCTATAAATACTTCCTCTTGTTCTCCCATTTCCCTCACACCAAGCTCTTCTCCACCTACAAATTAATCCTTAATTCCTACTCTTCTTCTTCTTCATTTTCTGCCTTCTAAGTTCATTCCGATCATCATCATGGGTGCCATCACTTACGATATGGAGGTCACTTCCTCAATCCCTCCCGCCAAGATGTTCAAGGCCTTTGTCCTTGACGGCGACACCCTCATCCCCAAGGTCCTCCCACAAGCCATCAAGAGTGTGGAAACCCTCCAAGGAGATGGCGGGGCTGGAACCATCAAGCTCACCACTTTCGGCGAAGGTTAGTTCACTCTGTTCTTTCCCATGACCAAATTTTGTTGTTTCTTTATGTTATATGTTCGGGCATATATGATCATTTGAATTTACTAAGATGCAATAATCAAGAAGCTCCAATTTGGAACGATCTTGTATTAACAAAGCTGCATATTCAATATCCAATGCAGGGAGCAAACACAAGTGTGTGAAACACAAGGTTGACGCTGTCGACAAAGAGAACTTCACATACAGTTATAGCATCATCGAAGGTGATGCTTTGGACGGTTTCGAGTCAATCTCTTACCACATCAAGATCGTACCCTCTCCCAACGGAGGATCGATCTGCAAGAACAGGAGCATCTACTGCCCCAAAGGTGATAACACGATCACAGAGGAGGAAATCAAGTCTGGCAAAGAAAAGGCTTCAAGCATCTTCAAGGCTGTTGAGGCCTACCTCTTGGCAAATCCTGATTGCTAAACTAATGCTTGGTTCTCGGATTCCAAGTTGAGAATTTGAGATACATATTACTATGGGTGTGCCTTTACTCTATTTTTTTTTTTCCCTTTTCTTGGGAGGAAGTGCCTTTAGTTAAAGGCGTGGTTTTCGGTTGTGTGTTGTGTGTTGTTTGTCACTTTCAGTCAATAAGAAGGACACTATAATGTTGTCTTTCATCCAGGATTGTATTTCGGGACATATGAATTAAATGTTTTTTTTTAAAACATATAAGAACTTCGAGATGATACTTATCTTCTGCCAAATACTGCTTTGGAAAGATGAAAATAAGTAGAAGCGGTTCAATGCCATCTATTAATTAGGACCGAATCTGCATATCTGTATCGAGCAATAAATAATCATGTCATTAGCAAATCAGATAGCATGAATTGATGTAGATGGCCATATTGCCAACAATTTTATTTTGTGCTAAAGATTCCCCAAGCAAGTTGTGTCTAGTCTCGTGTTCAACTAGGGTTTGGGTTTAACCATAGTATTTCGCCTTGGACCAGATCTAGAACCGTTCTCAACAATTTGTGTAGCCATGACAAGGATGCCAAAAAAGGAAAACCAGATTACAGAGAACTTCTCATTCCTCACTGCCATGAAAGTTTAATAGTAACTCTAATAAGTTGAAGGGTTGAACTCTCAATCGTTCACAATTTCAAAGCAGCATTTAAAACTACCAGATGGGACTATTGTGCAGGGGCAACTGGGGTTTTGAAAATTTATTAGATTCCACTGTCTTTTAATACTTTGAATACCCTCTTTATCGGTATATAATAGGTATTATCCCATTTAAAATGAGAAAGACGCGAGCATTTTACC
This sequence comes from Rhododendron henanense subsp. lingbaoense, assembly GCA_020567845.1. Taxonomy (NCBI): domain Eukaryota; kingdom Viridiplantae; phylum Streptophyta; class Magnoliopsida; order Ericales; family Ericaceae; genus Rhododendron; species Rhododendron henanense. Next base: position 1,959,374 of record CM036313.1, read on the forward strand.
AAAATGATTTATTTTTTGACTCACTTGGAGTAAATTAGTCTTTTTTTTTGGTGTTCAAATAATATTAGATTCAAACTTCTTGGATTGGAAAGTAGACTTCACAAGCTTTCTATCGGTTCAGACCTTGCAAAAATCGGAGTTCGGGAGTGTCTGGGACAAATTCACAAAGTTTGACCAAATGTTGAGCTTTATTGCGCCCCAAGCGCACTTCAATGCGCCCGGGCGCATCCTTCAAATTTGAAAACCGACCAACTTTACGGTATTATTACGGACACTACCAAACTCCAATTTTTACATGGTTTGAAATGTTGAAAAAAGTTGTCAAGTCTAATTTCTAACCAAATTAGTATGACCCAAAAGATATTTACACATCAAAAGATATGACGATTTTACCCTCAATAGGTCAAAAAATTACTATAAATTATTTTAGAAAAATCCTTGAATAACAATACTTTTAAATCGGATCCAAACGTATTTCGTACCGATAAAGAAGGTATTCAAAGTAATACAAGTTGGTAGAATCAAACCATGAAAATAATAGACTTAAGTTTACGAAAAGTTGGTCAGAAGTGGACCAACTCAAAGATCGTCAAAGTCATTAATGATATGCTAAAACACATTTTTTCATACATAACTAAACTTTATTATTTTCATGATCAGATTCTACTATCTTTTTGTACTTTGAAAATTCTCTTTATCAATATATATTAGGTATTTATACCGTTTAAAACGAGGAAGATGCGAGCATTTTACCGGAATGATTTATTTTTCGACTCACTGGGAGTAAATTGGTCATATTTTTTGGTGTTCAAATAATTTTAGATTTAAACTACTTGGGTTGGAAAATAGACTCCACAAGCTTTCTATCAGTTCAAACCTTGCAAAAATTAGAGTTCGGGAGTGTCCGGGATGAACCGGCAAATGTTGAGCTTTATTGCGCCCCAGACGTTCGCAATTTCATGCGCCCGGGCGCATTCTTCAAATTTGAAACTGACTAAACTTTACGGTATTATTACGGATACTACCGAACTCCGATTTTTACATGGTTTGAACCATTGAAAAGCTTATCAAGCCTTATTTCTAACCAAATTAGTTTTGCCTATAAAATATTTACACATCAAAAGATATGAAGATTTTACCCTCAATAGGTCAAAAAATATATTATTTTGGAAAAATCCCCCAAATCACAATAATTTTAAATCAGATACAAGCGTATTTCATATAGATAAAGAGGGCATTCAAAGTACTACAAGATGGTGGAATCGAACCATGAAAATAATGGACTTAGGTTTACGAAAAGTTGGTCGGAAGTATACCAACTTCAAGATCGTCGAAGCCGTTGATGTTAAAACACATTTTCATACTTAGCTTGTGTCAAATACAGCTTTGACAAGATAAGAAATAAGTAGAGGTTCAATGTCATCTATTAAATAGGACCCCATCTGCATCGCTGTATCAAGCAGTAATTAAAAAATGGCAGTTGCAAATAAGATAGGAATTCATGTAGATGGCCATATTGCCAATATTACACTCGCCAGGCAAGTAATGTATAGTCTTGTTGCGCCAATCTGGATAGCTCGGGCTTGAGTTTAACAGCGGTAGTTCGCCTTGGACCCGATCTGTAACTGTTCTCAATGGTCCATGTTGCCATAAATCCTATTTCGATCGTTCACAGTATTGTGACAAGGATGAAGGTAAGAAACTCTGCCAAAAATTGGAAGTTTAAATGAGTTTTTCTTTCGAAGAACATATTAATTCAGCTAGTCTACAAATGGGGAATTTTCCAAAGGCTACAAATCATTGGAGTTAAGGGGGGTTTCCTTGAGAGACCCAAATTGAGAACTTTTCTCACACGAATTAACATCGAAACAAATCTTGTCGAAAGCAGTGGCAAAAGGCCATTTTGAATGCCTTGAAAAATACTCTGCAGTTCCTCTCCTGCCATATATAGTAAACCACAGCAGCCCAAGTAAGGTAGTTAAGTTGTTGAATCCAGACTTATCATCCACAAGTTAGCCTCCTGTCCCTAGCTACAACAACGTAAGTGGCGTTTTACGAAACCAATCGAGGAAATAAAACCCAAACTGGTTTTTATAATTGATTTACAAGACTGGAAATTAACAACAGTTAGAAATTGAATTAAGCAATAAGACAGAAGCTGTAAATAGATCAAAAACACCAACCGAGGCTTGCATATCACACAGTGCCCCGAAGACATTTCCGCCACCTCATCAGAGGTTTTGGAGGATTTGTTGGCGTTGGTCTCTCAGGGTAGCTCGGCGGAACTCAGCCTCAAATGCACCGCTCTGGATTGCCCATCGAACTGAAAAATGTTCGTACTCCCTCCCACCCAGCTGCACAACTTATTGCTGAGAAATCTGAAGAGTCTCGCATTTGTTCAGCTGTTGGACCACCAAATGGGTCAGATCCAAGTATTCCCAAGCCCACTCCACTTAAGCTTCTGGGCTGTAAAAAGATAAGACGGAATGAGCTAGGCCCAAGACAGCCGAAGTCCACAGTCCAGCCCGAGCAAGCGGCAGCACGTGCACAGTTTATGGGTCGAAGTCCAAAGCCCCATAACACGCACGCTTTCTCCTTTGGTAAAGGGAAAATGACGGCCCAGGACATGTTTTGATAATTAATACCCGCCAAGGACATGCTAAGAACATTTGTTAATACTGAAAATGTCCTTGGGAGGTATTAATTATCAAAACACATCCTTAGCCGTCATTTTCCCAAATCGTTATAGCACGAACAAGTCGCTCATGTGTGGCTAGACGCTTTTTATAAAAGCGGGCCAATGGCTTGCACGTAGTTTAATTTTAGGTAACTGTAATCACGAACTCAAGTAAAAGATCAAGATCTCCGCCCAAAAAAACAAAAAAACAAAAAAAACCTGATAAGAATAGGATAAGATTGTAGACAGATACGTTAAACTAATTTTATGATAGATACGTTATTTAACGAATTTTAGAACAGATAAGTTATAGGAAATGATTTTGCCACTCCCCTACAAGTGTATTTTTGCACCAAAAATACACTTACAGGGGGGTGGCGTTAACAAAAAAGAGAATGACAAAATCAACCGCCTAAGTTATTTAACTGATATTATCCTCAGCATTCTCGTGGTGAGTCATTTGTTTTATTTTTTATTTTTATAACCAATAATACACACATGGGATCCTATTTCTTGTCCAATATGCATGGCTGCTTTTCAGCTATCAACAATTGGGTTCGTTGTTGTTTAGCTATCAAGAAATTTCAAGTATGGCTGATATTTTAAAAAGAGAGAAACATATTCACGGAGCGGCGCAATCACAGCAGTCCATTCGCACAATCAATGGTTGAGATTCGTTTTCAATTTTGACCGGTAAAAAATACTCCGTATTGTTTTTACTAGTCAGAATTGGTTTCCAATTAATCTGGACCGTCCAAAAACACTTAATCTGGACCGCGATTGGGATCCGTAACTCCCAATTCACAGAGCCCTCCGTCAAAATGATTTTCTATTTTAAAAATAGTGAAAGCTGTACGTAAAGGCTAGAAGAAAAGAGTACAAAAACACATTTAAAGCCATCTAACCCCCAAACACACCAATCTTGACTGCTCAACTAGTTTATCTCATTACGTCCTTGGCGGCCACAGATCTTCGAATTGTCTTCTAGAAGTGATTTTAGGATACTGAAACATACATGCCACCTCCAGATCAAAAAGAAAGAAAGAAACATACATGCTACTTGTTGGGAAAATGGAATTTTTGATACGAGATTTTTGGGATTTTGGCCCCAAAATTAAAGTGGGATTTCCACACCGCGTGAGGTGGGCCCAAGTTCATTTAGATTCTCCTAAACAAGGGGTTTAAGCCGGTAAAAGAATTAAAAAATTCCATTCAGAAATGAAAAAGAAATTGCCTCTCAAAATTTGGTGTGTTTGGAAGGTGGAAATAGTTGTGAGCTTGGTATATATAATATCCAAATTTACCAAAGGGAAAATGACGGCTAAGGATGTGTTTTGATAATTAATACCTCTCAAGGACATTTTCAGTATTAACAAATGTTCTTAGCATGTCCTTGGCGGGTATTAATTATCAAAACATGTCATGGGCCGTCATTTTCCCTAACGATTTAAGCTTTTACATATACGGGTAAACGATCATTGGAAAAACCATTTCTCTTTTTCGGTCAGAAGACTTTATTCCAGTAGCTTATTTTTGTGTGATTTTTTTCTTAACAGCTACTTTGACCACCGCCCACTGATCATGACGTTTTGAATTTCTTTAATCTTGGTAGTATTTGTTTGAAATTGAATAGTCCTCAGCCAACAAAGGGAGCTAACCCTATAAATACTTCCTCTTGTTCTCCCATTTCCCTCACACCAAGCTCTTCTCCACCTACAAACTAATCCTTCTTCTTCTTCATTTTCTGCCTTCTAAGTTCTTAAAGATCATCGTCATGGCTCCCATCACTTACGATATGGAGGTCACTTCCTCAATCCCTCCCGCCAAGATGTTCAAGGCCTTTGTCCTTGACGGCGACACCCTCATCCCCAAGGTCCTCCCACAAGCCATCAAGAGTGTGGAAACCCTCCAAGGAGATGGCGGAGCTGGAACCATCAAGCTCACCACTTTCGGCGAAGGTTAGTTTACTCTGTTCTTTCTTATGACCATATTATAGTACATGACAAAATTTTGTTTCTTCCATATACGTCATATATTCAAGCCTATATAAAGGTTGAATTTAGTAAGATGCAAGTAACCAACTAGCTCAATTTGGAATGATATTGTATTAAACTAATGCATTTCAATCTCCATTATGCAGGCAGCAAGCACAAGTGTGTGAAACACAAGGTTGATGCCGTTGACAAAGAGAACTTCACATACAGTTACAGCATCATCGAAGGTGATGCTTTGGACGGTTTCGAGTCAATCTCTTACCACATCAAGATCGTACCCTCTCCTGATGGTGGATCCATCTGCAAGAACAGGAGCATCTACTGCCCCAAAGGTGATAACAAGGTCACAGAAGAGGAAATCAAGTCTGGCAAAGATAAGGCTTCAAGCATCTTCAAGGCTGTCGAGGCCTACCTCTTGGCAAATCCCGATTGCTAAACTACTAATGCTTAGTTCTCGGATTCCAAGTTGAGAAACTTGAGACATGTATTACTATGGGAGTGCCTTTTCTTTTCTTTTCTTTTCTTTTCTTTTCTTTTCTTTTCTTTTTTTCTTGAGAGGATGTGCCTTTAGTACAAGGTGTGGTTTTCGGTTGCGTGTTGTTTGCCACTTTCAGTCAATAAGAAAGACTGTATAATGTTGTCTTTCATCCAGAGTTGTATTTCGGAAAGTATCTATATTAATGTGATGTTAATCTATTTTGTGGAATCCTCGTTAATCTAAGGGGCTGCACTGGTTGAAACTTGAGATCATACTTAGCTTGTGTCAACTACTGCTTCGACAAGAGTAAAATCAAGTAGAAAGAGGTTCGATGTCATCTATAAATTTGGACCCCATCTGCATCTCTGTACGTATCAAGCATAAAAAAAATATGGCAGATAGAAATCTATGTAGATGGCCATATTGCACATATCAGTTAAGGTGAGTAAAAGACTCACAAAGCTAGTAGTGTATATATATAGTCTTGTTGGCCCTCTGGATAGCTCGATCGGGTTTGAGTTTAACCGCGGCCGTAGTTTGCTTTTGGACAATATCTAGGACTGTTCTCAACAGTTCACGTAGCCATAGATCCTGTTGCTGAAACTGTGCCAAAAAATACATGAACCGTAAGTTTATCTAGAGGAAATACAGAGCACTACTCATTCTTCACTGCCGTTACTATAAAGTATGGCTATGAAAGTTTAATACTAGTAAACAGCATTTAGATTAAGATGGAGGGAAAAGAGGTACCAAAAACAAAGAAAAAAGGGGGGGGGGGGGGAAAAGAAAAATTAATTAAAAGTACAATATTGGACTATTGTTAGCACCTTGATTTCCAAGGCTTGCTAAGCTTGGCTAGCGGTGGCACCTTGCACCCTGGCCAACCGATGGAAACGAAGGCATGAGGCAGGCATGTCTTTACAAGGTGACCCGATGGTGTCGGCACTGGTCCCTTAGACAAGTGGCAGTCGTGATGCACGTGAAGGCCCGATGATATCGAGGCAGGGATGCTAAACGGGAAGCAGGCTTGTGGGACAAGGCAATCGAGAAAAACGGCTAAGTATTGGGAGCTGGGGTTGGATCACGAAATTGGCCAGGCAGCCTTGAGTTGGCTCGGGCAAAACAGTTATTGACGGTTACACAGCATTCTGCACATGTTACTGGGAGCATGGGACAAGTGTCCAAGGCAGAAACGGGTTGCACATGTTGCTGGAATCATGGGACAGGTTTCCAAAGCAGAATGGGGCAGTTATCGGCAGTTACAGCCAGGCAGTTTCTTATGTCAATGTGCTGGCAGATTCTGGCAAAGCCAGCACAGCCCTAGGGCAGTTGGGGGTGTCAACTGCAAGATCATGGGCTTGCCCCATGATCTCATATACTTAGTGGCCACGTTTTTATGATTGTAAGCCTATATAGGCTAAGTAAACTCTATATGCATAAGACTCTCTCTCTAAAATAGGCGATTCCAAACCTAGACTTCCCTCAGCCGCCGCCTGCCTGGGGGGGGAGGTGTTCTCCGGCCCTCCTCCCCCTGGGCCTGTTTCCTCTTCCATCCCCCTCTATCTCTCTCTCTGACCCTCTCCTCCTTCTGATCGTACCCCTTTCCCTCTCACTCGTTCTGGTGTGATTCCGCCCTCCCTGGCGTGGGAGGGTGAGGCATTTTTCGTCTCCGGCCGGTGGTTCCCTGGCTCCACCGGTTTGCCTAGCGGCGTGGGTGTCTCGTCGTTCAATGGGTGGTCTGGTTTGGCGGTTCGATCTGGATCTGGAGATTGTTGGTGATGGGCGGTGGTGTGGTGGTGGAGTGGTGTCGTGTAGTTTGTTTCTGTCTGTGTTTTTTTTTTGCAGGTTTGCTCTTTTCAAAAATCGATCGGTGAAGATGGTGACGTTTTTCGGTGATGGCCTCTGTCCGGTGGTGGTGAGGTGGTTGCGGCCCCCATGGCTGGGTGTTCTGGTCGTTTTGTGTGCCGAAGTCCGGTCGGCGACCATTCAGAGCTCTCAATCGGGCGCGGGGCCGGCAGTTTGCTTCTTCTGGGTTGCTGCTTTTGCCGCTGATGTCCTTTCTGCTGGGGAGGTGCTGTTGTTGGTGGTGGTCTGGCCCTTGGCTCTGATTGCTGCGGTCTTGTCTTCGTAGGCCGGTTCGTTCCGCCGCCGGTCTTCTACATCTGGAGTGACTAGCTCGGCTTAACGGCGAGGCGGGGCGCCGGTGATTTGTACGGAGGGGTGGTCGTAGTGGTTAGGGTTTCGGGAATTGGTTAGGGCAGGCCGGTCCAGGCTTGGACCGGGTTGGGTGTTTGCGGGCTTATTGTTTTATTTCGGGTTTGGATCGGGCTTTCTTGTTTTATTTGTTTTGGTTCCTTGTAGACCCTCGGGTGGTTCATGCTTTGCCCTTGTGGTGTATTCTCCAACTCTTCGTTGGTTCCCCTTCCCCTTTCCCCGTTTTTAATAAAATTCATCTTTTGCCGATCAAAAAAAGCCTATATATGCAAGGCATTTTCGTAGCCTAAGGCAGAGGGGTGTTCTGTCTAGACTCTTGAGTGTTTCCTTTGTATTGTTGGTGCAATTAAAGGTTGGGACGGTTCCCGTAATTCTTGTGTGTGTTTCTAGACGTTCAAACTTGTCGGGTGTGTGAGTAAACACTAGGCTGAGACCAAGTTGTTGGGGCAAACTTGGTGCCATCACGGGCCGATTTCTAAGCGAAAAATAGCCCCGTGACAGTTGGTATCAGAGCAACCCAGGTTGCTAGCAGAAGTTGCAGAGCTCCGGGTGGAGTTATGGCTGCAAATGCTGCACTTGAGGCGGTACGGGTCAGAGTTACACGGTTGGAAAATCTCGTTGGTGCTGATGAATCTGATGAGGGCGTTACCTTGGTTGAACACCTGGATGTCGTGTTGGCTTCGGTCGAGTCACAGAAAACGGCTCACGAAACACACGTCGTTCAGACTGAAACCAAGCTTACGGAGATGCTGGCGGACATGAACAAACTCTCAGATGTCATGAGGGAACGGGTTTCTAACTTGGAGTCAGAATTGCTGGTTGTGAAAAGGGCCTTTCTTGGTCGCTCAGACGGATTCGAGACTCGTGTAAAGGTCCCTGAACCGAAGGCTTTTCAGTGGTGCCCGGAATGCCAAGGAGTTGGAAAACTTTCTGTGGGATATGGAGCAATATTTCACTGCTGTTTGTGTTCCAGGGGCAGAACAGGTGACAATCACCACGATGTTTCTCACGGGCGATGCGAAACTCTGGTGGAGAACTCGATGCGAGGACAGCGGGCGTCCAAAGATCGAGCAGTGGGAAATGTTGAAAAAGGAATTGAATGATCAATTCCTGCCTTGCAATTCTTCGTGGCTTGCAAGGGAGTCACTGAAACAATTGAAGCACACGGGTTCAGTGCGAGATTATGTGAAGGAATTCAGTTCTTTGATGTTGGATATCAAGAACATGTCGAAGGAGGACAAGGTTTTCAATTTTATGTCGGGTTTACATAATTGGGCACAGTTGGAACTACGAAGGCTGGGAATCAAGGACTTGCCATCAGCTGTTGCCGCTGCTGATGGGTTGGCAGATTTCAAACTGACGGGCGAATCCAATTCTTCTGAATCCAACACGTCAAAATCTGGTTCAAAGAAATGGGATAAGAGTCAGAAAGACAAGGGTCAGAAATCGGAATCGGTTGTGGAGGACAAACAGCAAGGCAAAGGGAATTTCAGCAAGGGTTGTTTCATTTGCGATGGGCCTCATCGGGCAAAGGATTGCCCAAAGCGCAAAAAACTCAATGTTATTTGCGTGGATGAAGGGAAAGATGGTGATTCAGACTCCGAAGTGCATGTTCGGGTCAACCCTATGCAATTGCTCAACGTGATTCATGCAGACAAGACAGTAACCTCGCAGAGAATGGGTCTGATGTATGTCAAAGTGTTGCTTTGCGAAACTGAAGTGTTGGCCATGGTGGACACGGGGGCCACACACAACTTTGTTTCAGAACGGGTGGTGCAGTCGCTCGGATTAAAAGTCGTTGAAAGTTTCAGTCGGATCAAGACAGTGAATTCCAATGCACAGGTGGGGCATGGAATGATGGGCAATGTCGCTTTGAGGATCGGGGACTGGAACGGGCAAGTGGATTTGATGGTGTATCCGCTTGACGACTTCGAACTTATACTGGGCAATGAGTTCTTTGTGGCTGCAAAAGTGGCTGTGATGCCACATCTCGGTGGGATTTTGATTGCTGATGAGAAACGGCCATGTTTCGTACCGCATTGTTCCAAGGCAGAGAAGGGCAAGCAGGCAAGGGAAGGAACAGGTGGCTGGCTATCGGCAATTCAAGTGCAAAATGTTCCAGACTTGGCAGTTGCTGGAAGAAAACAAGCTCAACGGGCTTCTCTCGCGGTTCAGATGCATGGGATTCTGGATGATAAGGCGAAAGGGCAGAGCGAGGCAAATGGGAGAACCTCCTGTTTGGCGAAATGTGAAAATGGGCAAGACTCGGAGGCTACATGGGAAACGGATGGGACTTTGTGGCAATCTGAGAAGCAAGTGTTGGAGTACTTGCAGGCCTTACCGACGAGGACGTCGGCTTCCTCTGGTGGGGGTGGTTTGTTAGCACCTTGATTTCCAAGGCTTGCTAAGCTTGGCTAGCGGTGGCACCTTGCACCCTGGCCAACCGATGGAAACGAAGGCATGAGGCAGGCATGTCTTTACAAGGTGACCCGATGGTGTCGGCACTGGTCCCTTAGACAAGTGGCAGTCGTGATGCACGTGAAGGCCCGATGATATCGAGGCAGGGATGCTAAACGGGAAGCAGGCTTGTGGGACAAGGCAATCGAGAAAAACGGCTAAGTATTGGGAGCTGGGGTTGGATCACGAAATTGGCCAGGCAGCCTTGAGTTGGCTCGGGCAAAACGGTTATTGACGGTTACACAGCATTCTGCACATGTTGCTGGGAGCATGGGACAGGTGTCCAAGGCAGAAACGGGCTGCACATGTTGCTGGAATCATGGGACAGGTGTCCAAAGCAGAATGGGGTAGTTATCGGCAGTTACAGCCAGGCAGTTTCTTATGTCAGTGTGCTGGCAGATTCTGGCAAAGCCAGCACAGCCCTAGGGCAGTTGGGGGTGTCAACTGCAAGATCATGGGCTTGCCCCATGATCTCATATACTTAGTGGCCACGTTTTTATGATTGTAAGCCTATATAGGCAAGGCATTTTCGTAGCCTAAGGCAGAGGGGTGTTCTGTCTAGACTCTTGAGTGTTTCCTTTGTATTGTTGGTGCAATTAAAGGTTGGGACGGTTCCCGTAATTCTTGTGTGTGTTTCTAGACGTTTAAACTTTTTGGGTGTGTGAGTAAACACTAGGCTGAGACCAAGTTGTTGGGGCAAACTTGGTGCCATCACGGGCAAATTTCTAGGCGAAAAACAGCCCCGTGACAACTATTGTACAGGGGCAACTGGGGTATTTCCACATAGCCTCCAAAAAAGAAGAACCAAATTCTGCCCGTGTGCATGAACTTTTCTTTATTCTTTTTTTTTTCTTTCGCCCGAGTGTACGAACTTTTCTTTCCAAGAATAGAATTCAGCTAGGCTATAAAAAAAACCCTATGCGGAATTAATTTTGCAAAGGCAAAAAACCCTGGAGTTGAGAGGGTTTTTCTTGACAGACCCAAATTGAGAACTTCTAACATGAACAACAAAACAAATCTTGTCTTAAATAGTCGCAAAAGGCCTTCGAACACGTTCGAATACCTTGAAAAAGGGAATGGCTTGTCTGCTGTCAAGGTTTGGACTGTAGAGGTGCAGTCCAAATAATCACAACCATCGGATATTATTTTTAATCGTCCAGATTTGTTTTGATATTCTTACAGGCAAGAATGTACTTTTATCGGTAAAAATATTCAATAAATCTTAATCACTAATTGTCAATATGAACGGTCTACAGAGAAGCCGGATCTCTTGAAAAACTATGCAGTTCCTCTCTTGCCATCTCTATTATAAAACAGAAGGGTGTAGGGACAAGTTATTGGAACGGCTTAGATTCATTTGATCCAAAGGTTGTAATGCATCCTCCCACTTCCCGGTTAAGTGCCCATGGTTTTCACCTAAATCACACAACTGTCATCCCCTTCCAACCGGAATGCATAGTGCCGTAGGCACGGGCTAGCACTAGTATATAATAAACGAGAAGTGCTAGGGGTACAACAGCCCAAGTACATCAGTCAAGTACAGATCCATTTTGTGCCGGTCTCAGATCCCACAAAAATGATTGGAGCCGCTCATTTTGTTCAAAATAAGTTGCTTAAAGTTCCTGTAAAAAATCATCTCAATCCGATATCGGTAAGGGCGTTTACGAATCATACAACTTTGCTTCAAAATTTGGCCTGAAATTCTGAAGCAAAATTGTATGATTTGTAAATGCCCTTAACGATATCGGATTGAGATGATTTTTTACAGGGACCTTAAACAACATATTTTGAACAAAATGAGCGGCTCCGATCATCTTTGTGGAACCCAAGACGGGCGCAAAACGGATCTGTACTTGACTACTGTACTTGGGCTGTTGTACCCCTAGCATTTCTCATAATAAGCCGTAGCAACCCAAGCAAGGTAGTTAGGTTTAATCCAAACTTATCATCCACAAAATAGCCTGCAGTCGCTACCACAAAATTCATATATTGAGCCACAAAAGTTCGTAAAATGAACTACCACAAAAGGGCCACATGAATTCATCAAAGCAGCTACAAAAATTCTTAAAGGGTGTACGATACTATTACACGATTTTGGATAGAATTAAACTCTAAAAACTAGCTATTGAAATGAGGACACCCTCACACTTATATACTTCATATTAAGTACACTCCAAACAAAGGTGTGTACGGGTGATTTTTCCTATGTTTCAATGTCATCTAGAAGACATTTACAAGATCTGTAGCCGCCAGGGACTTCAATGAGTTAAACTAGGTGAGCAGTCAAGGTTGATGTGCTTGTGGGTAACATAGCTTTTGTGTTTGTGAATGCGTTTGTGTCTCGCATTCGTTACAACTCTTTTCTTCTGGCCTTTACACAGCTTTCCCCGATCAGCGGTTGCTACGCCCACCGCTCTGTTTTACCGCTCAACATTCATCGATCAACATCTCACCGTCCGTCTCGGTAATCAATGGTTCGGATTTCAATCTCACCTTCCAGGAAAGAGTTTAAAATCCGGACTGTCCGAAACATTTTTGGACAGTGAAATTGAGAGTGGTGGGGGAGCGGTGGACGTAGACTTTCTGTTCCCCAATTCCCAATTCTAGGATACACACCCCTTATAAGTATGTACAATATGCACCTATTATATTGTTCATATTGTGCACTCCATAATATTTTGGTGTATTTGGTACATCTCGCAGCTTTTATACTAAAAAATTGTAACTTTTTCAGTAATATAACTCATAACGTTTATGATTCGTCACATTTTCACTAGGATCATATCATTTTGGTGCGTCTCATAACTTTGATACTTAAATTGTAACTTTTCAGCAATATGATTCATAACATTTCTTCTATGAATCATAGCATTTTTTGGGTGCATACCCACTAGCCTTTCCTCTTTAACATGAATGTGTATTGTAGTCTTTCCCATTTAATTTTCTTGATAGCTAAACAACAATAGAAACCCACTAGTGGGTAGCTGAATAGCAGCCATCTTGGACAAGACATGGGAACCCATGTCGATTATTATTTAGTTATGTATAAAAAGAAATGACTCCACCATTGGAATGTCGAGGAAAGAAATAGTAAAAAAACTTATCTGTCATAAAATTAGTTAAATAACTAATCTGTCAGAAATTTAATAGTAACTTATATGTCTATCATCTTAGAGTTGAGAAAAACTTATTTACGGAGCTGAGTGATCTCAGCCGTCCGTTTCGGCAATCAATGGTTGAGATATGTTTTTAATCTTTGACTGGTAATAAATATTTCTTACCCTTAATAGTTAGTCTTTAATCCGGATCGTCCAATACATTTTTGGACGGTCAAGATTAAGCTCTGTAAACAATATTTTCTAGTTTGTTTGTTTGAATGTTAGGGAAAAGAAAGAAAAGGAAAGAAAATTAAAAAAAAATTCCCTCCCATTACTTGGTTTGGAAAGAAAGTGAGAGGAAAATAAGAAAACTAAGCTTTGGGCACAATATTTTTTTCTTTCATTTTCTTGCTTAACCATTTTCATTTCCTTTCATTTCTATAAGTTCCAAGCAGATCCTTAATCCACTCTTATATAAAAATAAAAAATAAAAAAAAATCATTTTTGGATCTTAATCTTTTACTCCACTTTGAGTTGGTGACATGGACACGAATCTCTGCAACCTGCATAAAATAAAAATGCGTGCCACGCAGTTGGCCCACTTAAAAATAATCGTCCGGTCACACAAAAGTGGCAATGCTCTAACAGTAAAGCTTTTAGGACGAGATGATTTAAGGATTAAGAAATTAACATTGAACAAAATATTAATTCCGGTGTAATTTTCTAGGAGATGCTTTAAATTATGGGTGTATCGAATCGATCTCTTAATAAGACTCTTACGAAATCAATTTATCTCTGCTTCCCCCGATAGGGAGAAATTTTTCAATGCCTGGTGGGTATCATGTGGTACCCGCTCAGCGCATTCAGCCGTCCAAAAGTATTTTGCAAGAACACGGGCAAATATCATACCAAAGGCGATGTCTAAGGGTTTATAAATTGAAAAAATCATTTTAACAGAGGAGCCGTGAATAAGTTGGTTATGGAGCCACTCGCAACCGTCCAAAAGTGTTTTGGATGGTCCGGATGTTAATGAAACTTTTCTGGGAAAGAGTGAAACTTTTCCTGTTTCATTAAGATCTGGACTGTCTAGAACACTTTTGGACGGTCGCGATTGGTTGTTGTTGTAGAAACTTATTCACTGCTGGTCCCCGGATAGGGAAGCAAAGTATGTCCGACCCGTAAGGTTTTTCTACGATTTCACGCCTTTTATTCGAGCGAGTTGAAGCCAAAAGGTTGGGTTCTCATTTTATCTCTATCAAAGGTGCCTGCTGCTAGAGGTTGCATTCGCGCAGCACGAAAAGAAAAAAATAACTCCTGCCCTTTGACACGAATTCATGCTTCTTACAACAACTCGAGCGACAGAAGCCGTAGACATCAGCCGTGAATAAGTTTCTCTCTTATAAATTACATACTATTTTTTCTATCGGGTCAGAAAACTTTATTCTAGTACAGTAGCTTATTTTTGTGTGAGTCTTTTCTTAACAGCCACTCTGACCACCCTATGATGTTTTGAATTCAAATAATCTCTGTACGAATTTTCTTTAATATTCTTGGTATTTCTTTCTTTTAATATTTAAGAGACCATATCCCCTGTCCGAGTGGAATCCGGACAGGGGCCTGTCCCAGTCCTCCGAACCGTTGATCTCGCAAATCAACGGTTGAGATCTGCCGAACACTTTTTGATCCAAAACGACTTTTGGATCAAAAAGTGTTCGGCAGATCTCAACCGTTGATTTGCGAGATCAACGGTTCGGAGGACTGGGACAGGCCCCTGTCCGGATTTCACTCGGACAGGGGATCCTCGGCGTTTAAATTATGGGTGTATCGAATCGATCTCTTAATAAGACTCTTACGAAATCAATATATCTCTGCTTCCCCCAAATCCCAATGGGGGATCCAGTTGCAAGAACACGAGCAAATATCATACCAAAGGTGATGTCGAGGGGTTTATAAATTGAGAAAATCTTTTTAACAACGGAGCCGTTGTTTACGGAGTCAATCGCAACCGTCAAAAAGTATTTTCGATGGTCGGAATTTTAATGAAACTTTTTCGGAGAAGAGTGAAACTTTTCTCATTAAAATCCAGAGATGGTCGCGATTGATTGCTGCTGTAGAAACTTATTCAGGGCTAGTCCCCGGATAGGGAGGCAAGAAGTATGTTCGACCCGCAAGGTGTTTCCACGATTTCAGGCCTTTTATTCGAGCGAGTTAAAGCCAAAAGGTTGGGTTCTTGTTTTATCTCTACCAAAGGCGCCTGCTGCTAGAGGTTGCATTCGTACAGCATGAAAAGAAAAGAAAAAAACTCCTGCCCTTCGATAACTTGAGCAACAGCAACCGTCGACATCAGCCGTGAATAAGTTTCTTTCACATAAATTACATACTATTTTTTCTATCGGGTCAGAAAACTTTATTCTAGTAGCTTATTTTTGTGTGAGTCTTTTCTTAACAGCCACTCTGACCACCCTATGATGTTTTGAATTCAAATAATCTCTCTGTACGAATATTCTTTAATATTCTTGGTATTTCTTTCTTTGAATAGTCTACAGAGCCACCAAAGGAGCTAATTTTAACCCTATAAATACCTCCTCTTGTTCTCCCATTTCCCTCACACCAAGCTCTTCTCCACCTACAAACTAATCCTCCTCCTCCTCCTCCTCCTCCCCCTCCTCCTGCTTCTTCTTCTTCTTCTAAGTTCTTAAAGATCATCATCATGGCTCCCATCACTTACGATATGGAGGTCACTTCCTCAATCCCGCCAGACAAGATGTTCAAGGCCTTTGTCCTTGACGGCGACACCCTCATCCCCAAGGTCCTCCCACAAGCCATCAAGAGTGTGGAAACCCTCCAAGGAGATGGCGGAGCTGGAACCATCAAGCTCACCACTTTCGGTGAAGGTTTGTTCACTCACTCTGTTCTTTCTCATGACCAAATTTTGTTGCTTCTTTATGTTATATGTTCGGGCATATATGATCTTTTGAATTTACTAAGATGCAAGTAATCAGGAAGCTTCAATTTGGAACGATCGATATTGTATTAACAAAGCTGCTTTTTAAATCTCCAATATGCAGGTAGCAAACATAAGTGTGTGAAACACAAGGTTGATGCCATCGACAAAGAGAACTTCACGTACAGTTACAGCATCATCGAAGGTGATGCTTTGGACGGTTTCGAGTCAATCTCTTACCACATCAAGATCGTACCCTCTCCCGATGGAGGATCCATCTGCAAGAACAGGAGCATCTACTGCCCCAAAGGTGATAACAAGGTCACAGAAGAGGAAATCAAGTCTGGCAAAGAGAAGGCTTCAAGCATCTTCAAGGCTGTTGAGGCCTACATCTTGGCAAATCCCGGTTGCTAAACTACTGATGCTTAGTTCTCGGATTCCAAGTTGAGAGAGAGCTTGAGATATGTACTACCTACTATGTTAAGATATAAAGTCCCACATTGCTTGGGAGTAGAATGGGTGATCACTTAATAACATTTGGGACCTCTCCACTCATTGCCAATTGGTTTTGAGATGGATATAAAGTTTCACATGGTATCAGAGCGGGGCCCTTTCCACCCCACATTTTAATAAAAATTACAATCCACACCCCGCGATGACAGACCAGCAAAAAGGCTGCACGATGATAGGACCTAAAAGTGGCCACACGTGACAGACCTCAAAAGCGGCTGCACGTGAGGGGGGATGTTAAGAGATAGGACCCAAAAGTGGCCACAAAAGCGGCTGCACGTGAGGGGGGATGTTAAGAGATAGGACCCAAAAGTGGCCACACGTGACAGACCTCAAAAGCGGCTGCACGTGAGGGGGGATGTTAAGATATAAAGTCCCACATTGCTTGGGAGTGGAATGGGTGATCACTTAATAACATTTGGGACCTCTCCTCTCATAGCCAATTTATTTTGAAATGGATATAAAGTTCTCACATGGTATCAGAGCAGTAGAGACAGAACTGAGTTCATCCCAATGCTTTCATCTTTGTGAAATATGTGGAGACACTAGAATCTTCTTGTGTTGTTTTACCAATGGCTTGCTTCAGTTGATAGACTTTCGGTGCATTGGTTTGGGTGAATCGATCACGAAGATTGAGCCACACTTCTCTAGCGGTTTCAGCATAGAGAATACTTCCACGGATCTCAATTTCTGTGGAGTTGAGAATCCATGAACTGACTAGATCGTTGCATCGCTCCCATTGACGCAACTTGCTGGTATCATTGGGCATTTCGATTGACCCGTCAACGAAGCCCAACTTATTTTTAGCACGAAGCGCCATGGTCATGGCGCGAAGCCACATTCCATAGTTATCTCCTGAGAGGAGAGGGGTAACTAAAACAGCAGTGGGACTGTCAGAATGAGGAATGAAGAAAGGATCATTGATTGATCCCAAGGCGTCATTGGAATCGGAACCTTTTTCATTTTGTTTATCTGCCATGGTTTGAAAGAGTCGGATCAGTCACTGCTCTGATACCATGTGAGAACTTTATATCTATTTCAAAATCAATTGGCTATGAGAGGAGAGGTCCCAAATGTTATTAAGTGATCACCCATTCCACTCCCAAACAATGTGGGACTTTATATCTTAACATACTATGGGTGTGCCTTTCTTTTTCTTGTTTTCCTTGAGAGGAAGTGCCTTTGGTACAAGGTGTGGTTTTCGGTTGTGTGTTGTGTGGTTTTTGCACTTTCAGACAATAAGAAAGACTGTACAATGTTGTCTTTCATCCAGAGTTGTATTTCGGGACGCATAAATTAATCCTATTTTGAGCTTTTTGTTGAATCATCCTAAAACTTGTAAGAATCTTTTATCTATGTGGCTGCACTGATTGGACTTTGAGATCAGACTTACCTTTGTCAAATATTGCTTCGAAAAGATTGAAAATAAGTAGAATAGGTTCAATGTGATCTATTAATTTCGGACCCAATTAAATGATTAATCTGCATATCTGTGTCAAGCAATAAAAAAAATGTCATAAGCAAATCAATCAGATAGCAATTGATGTAGATGGCCATATTGCCAACATTTGTACTCTGAGCTAAAGATTCCCCTAGCAAGTAGAGTCTAGTCTTATGCTCAGTTCGTGTGTATTTGTTTAGCGATGTGTGAATTTAACTTGAGTAGTTCGCCTTGGACCAGATCTATAACTGTTCTCAACAATTTGTGCAAAAAATACATGAATTGCAATTTTATCTAGGGGAGATACAGAGCAATTAATCATTCTTCACTGCTATACCTACACAAAGTATGGCCATGAAAGTTTTATATGTTACTAAAGTGTTAGCTAGACACTCAATGGTTCACAATTTCAGTAGAAGCATTTAAATGAAGATGGAAGCTGGAAAGAGGAACCAAATACAAAAACAGGGAAAAAGACTTAAAACCATATGATATTATTGTACGGGGAAACTGGTAAAATTTAGTAGTACATAGCCTCCGAAAAAGGGAGACACCAAATTCCGTGCTGCCCGCGTGTGCGAAATATAGGCAAAGAACCGCTAGTTAGATTGAATCGAGACGTTATCATACGCAAATTAGCCTCCTGTCACTCCACTAAGATAAGGGACTTCCATATTTCATTTTTCTTACATCTCACGTACCTAGTAGACATTTCAATGATCTGTGTTATTCGCTACTCTTTTCTTGTAGCCTTTATTACAGCTTTCCCCATTCACCAATATCAGCAATAATTCAAGATTTTTTGATAGCAGCCATATTGGACTAGGAACAGGATCCCATGTGGGATATTAGTCATCATCAAAAAAGGAAAGGACTCACCTATTGGGCTGCTGAGGATAAGATTAGTTAAAGAACTTATCCATCCGACATCTTAATCATTCACTTGAGTTAGCGATCACACTAGAATCTTCCGTGCTTATACGTACCCGGACATGAATCTGACAGCCTACCTAATATATAGTTATAATACTTGCACGGTTGGGCCGGGTTGGCCAGCTTATACTGGCCACGGATGAGCAACTTGACATCGGAAAATTCTTGCCTCACGACACGAATACAAAAATCACTAAGGTGATTTCCGTGCTTATACGTCAAGGAAAACTACTTGTCCAAGATTGGCCAATCTGTTAACATAGACAAGAGCCGAGCTAATTCAAAGCATCAATAAGTGAGAGGAAATTTAGTTTCCTTTTGATCTAGAAATATGATGAAATGGTTTCGAATATGACACCACCCGATAAGAAAATCCTGCCAAACATGTTAGCCCATCACCTTGGACTATAAAAATGGATGACTTGCGTAAAACTACCTTCTGGCAGGAAAAACAGCAGACAAAAAATTGAAGTATACAATAGAAGGAATTGGATCTGAACCTTGCTACTGGCACAACAAATTTGTGCACAGATTGTGTTGTGGGGTCTACTAAGGGTCCCATACAAATAATTCGATCCGTTAATTATGTTTAAGACATTTTTTCAAGGGCCTCTGTAAAGACCCGTAATTTCATGAAATTGATTTAAAGGTTTTAAAAGAAATAAAAGGATGAAATTGATTTGAAATTGAGGTGTGGGGGTGAATGTGTTAAAAGGTTTTAGTTGGAGAGTGAATGTGTGAAGTGTGTGAAGTGTATGCATATATGTGTGGGTGTGTGAAACTAGGGAATCAAAAATTCCCCTTTCCTCTCTCACTCCCCGTTCTCTCACTCTCTCTCGGCTCCCTCTCTCTATTTCTCACAAAACCACCCACAACCCTCGTAAGCCAAACTTCAATCCTTCATCCTCTCGCGCATTGTAGTCCGTATCACTCCGGTTTGAGCTCGGTGGAGGCGTATTTCGTTCGAACTCAAAGATTGGAGCTAGGGCTTGAGAAATATTCCAAATTCGTTCTTTGATTTTGAGGTAGGAGGTTCTAACTATCAAAATATGTTTATGATGTGTTTCCTAAAGCTTGATTTGTACCTTGGATCGTGATTGTTGTTGTTGATGTTGTTGTGGTCGAAAAACCCATCTCTGTCTGTCAAAAATCTGCTCGAAACCCATTGTTATCGATAACATTTTTATTGTTATCGATAACATTTTGTTCCGGAGCCCAGAAAATCTGTTGTTATCGATACCCACTGCCTTGTTATCGCTACCCTTACGGCTGGAATGATTCTTAACCCAAAGGTATCGATAACATTTTTATTGTTATCGATACCTTCCTGTTAAATCTGACAGTTTTGTAACTTGATTTCCCATTCCATTAATTGAAGTCTTGGTCATGCCTAGCTTAATTAAATACTACCCTAATGATCTAATTTGACTACCCATGCCGTGAGTCATCATCAAACATGTCCATGATTTGTTTTTTTTTTTAAAAAGGGCTCCATTAGACATGATTTTCTCCGAACACTCCTTATGAATCAAAGCTGCGTTTTGGGTGGCATTTCCAAAATGGTGAAGTGAATTTTGATACATCACGAACACGACGAGAACACCTCAGGACTCATCGACGGGTGAGTGCCTGGCAGAGGACATCGGGGTCCTTTAATTGGCCCGGCAGGAGCTATATGCTCATATTTGATACTTCAGGACCTCCCTACGGGTAAGGTGCCTGGCAGAGGACATCGGGGTCCTTTAACTGGCCCGGCAGGAGCTTCGGCTCATGACACTTGTACGAGACACGTTCTGACACATGGTGCTTTGAAATGCTTTACATTGGAACTCTCGGTTGACCATAAAAGCGGATTGTTGAAATGAAATTGCTATTGTTGTTCATCCGTTGGATCTTGTTGCCTTGATCATCTTATTTTCTTTCCTACATTTCATATGCATATATTGCTAGATTAGAACTTTCTACTGGGCTAGTGTAGCTCAGACCTTCTTTCTTTTCAGGTGCTAACTTGGGACAATAGCTGCATGTTTGGATTGCTTGGATGTGAGAATTATTTTGAAAGCTAACTTGGAGGAGTTATAAATCCATCTTTATAGTTTCTTTTTGAAAGATGTATTTGTAACTCTATTTGTAAATCCTTGATTATGAAACGATGTAATTTCTTAACTCTATTGATACTCTTTACTTATGTTAATTTGGGCCGTGGAGCCGAAGTTGTACTATTTTGGAAACTCTTGGTGGTTAATGCGGAATTGTGAAATGGTTATGTCAAACTCTTTTGGGGTATTATCCGGAATATTGTGAGGTTTCTATTTATGAATATCCTTTATATTTATGTTGAAAATCGAGGGTGTGACAGCCTCCGCAAAAAATTAGCTCAATCCGATACCTATAAGTGCTTGATCTAATCATCTAACTTTTCATTCGGGTTTTTAGAGAATGAAAAGTTAGACGATTAGATCAAGTACTTATAGGTGTCGGATTGAGCTTATTTTTCGCGGGGGCCCTTGAAAAAATATTTTAAACATAATGAATGGCTCGGATCACTTGTGTGGGACCCGTAGTAGGCCCCACATAAAAATCTGTGCACGATCTGTGCACAGATTTGCTGTATCCACAGACTTTCTGATTGGATCTCCTCGGTCCTATTAAATGGGCTGGACGGTCCGGTAATGATTTAAACCGTTCGCTTTTTTGAATAGTCGAGTACATATTTCACACGAAAAATTAAGTTGATCGGATACCATTTGATATTGTTTGAAAACACATTTATCTTGCCCAAAAATGAGGAAACCGTTGGAGCAAAACCTATTTAGCTCAAATAAATTCATTTTGAAATCGTCCCAAACGGTATTGGATTAACTTGATTTCGGCCTGGTATTTGTTCTCAACGTATTCTAAAATATGACCGGTTTGGATCATTGGTGTCCAAAAAAAGGTTCGAAACGGGCCGAAACTAAACCGTTCATTCCATTTATAGGACTGGAGAGGATCCAATTCTATAATAGAAAAGAGTGATTGGGTTGGTAGATGAGAGTCATTAAATAAATCCATGACTTAAAGCGAGTCAAGTCAAGTGTGGAATATGTTTACTTATCTAATGGGATGATGTTTCCTATAATAATAAAATAAAAAATTTAAAAAAAAAGCGAGTCAAGTCTAGTCGAGAAAAAGGGGCATATTCTCCTAAGATTTTTCTGCATGAAAATTATATAATATCCTCCCAAGATTTTTCTGCAAGAAAAGGGGCATATCCTCCTAGAAAAGAATATGGGTACATGCATGGGTTATGGGTACATACCCCTGCACACATATGGGACTCATTTTGAGTCTCACAAAAATGATTCGAGCCGTTTATTTTGTTCAAAATTTGACCTAATTGTGAAGCAAAGTTAGCTATTTCGTAAATGTTTTTACCGATTTTCAAATGAGCTGATATTCTAAACATATTTCGAACAAAATAAAATGGTTCGGATCATTTTTCTGGAACCCAAAATGGATCCCAAATACGTACGTACACGGGGATATGTACCCCATGTATGTACTCATAGCACGGCTGATTTAATTTTCTGCATGAAAATAAGCCTATACTTTAAGCAAGGGTATCCACTTCCCATCTGTACACAACAGGGTACATTGTAATAAGGGTCTGTATGGATCTTGAGGGAAGAAAAGGAAGAAAAACAAAAAATATCTCTCTCCTCTTGTTTGACTTGAGAAGAAAGGGAGGAGTAAATAACAGAAGGACACCCTCGATCAATCAAGTAAATACTACTCTGATCAGTGACTGAATGTTGTTGTCAGCTTACGCGCACCTGACTAATTCCGGAATCATGAAGTTAATAATTTGGCAAACCTTCCAGAAACTCCAAGAGTTTGAATGTTTAGAAGATGTAAGCAATAAAAAATGGCACAGTGGACCAACAAATGCGGACGGAGGGAGTATTGCTTTTCTCATTCATACTTCGCCATACCCATCGGGGTAGGCCTGTCAATGGACCGGATCCGATCCAAAAAATTCGATCCGAATCCGATAACGTCGATCAGATAATCCGAATCCGGTAATCCAAATACGGATCGGATCGGATTAAATCCGTCATAAAGTGTTTGTAAACATGCATATATATATATATATGTGTGTGTGTGTGTGTACCAAAAGATGATTAATGCTCCAATCGTCCTTTCTAATCAAAATTTGAAACTATTCCGATCTCATCCAAACTTATTTGACGTTTGTGGATCCAATTGCTCGAAGAATTTTCCAGCTACTTGTTTCGTACTCCTATCAGGAAATACTTTTTTTTTCCTTTTAATTGGCGAAAGTCAGTGTAATTAGAATAGTTAGATGGACACTTTCAAAGAGAAATTGAACTCCTACTTCCTTTCTTTTAGAACCCAAGTACACCCTTGTGGGTCTATAAGGAAATACTCAGATCAATTAACCATGAGATTTATTGAGGTAAAAAAAAGCTCACAAGTTTAATGTCACAACAACGGGGCACATGGATTTTCCTGTTTTTTAGGAAATGGAGGACCCTGCTGTCCCTTTGGGGATAGCATGGGTGTTGGCCGTTCATGCTCGGCAATGGACGGCTCAGATTTTATCTCGACCGAACAAATCTCAGCCATTCAGCGGAGGTGAAATCTGACCCGTCCATAGCCGAGCATGGACGGCCTGAATGGGACCAACACCCATGTTGTCCCCTAAGGGATTGGGAAAGGGGAGGTGCGGATCAATCCGGATTTTGTTCAAGTCTGGACGTCCGGATTTTGCTTCGGTCTGCACCTCCCCTTTTCCGATCAAATTTCGATGATCCGAGCCGCTCAATGTGAAGAGAACGTGATTTTAAGGGTACCCGCGAAAAATCAACAAAAAAAAAATGACCGGGAAGGGCTTCATCTGAACAGTTTTTTATTGAATAGTTCAATAAAAAACTGTTCAGATGAAGCCCTTCCCGGTCTTTTTTTTTTGCTAATTTCTCACAAGTACCCTTAAAATCACGTTTTGAACACATTGAGCGGCTCGGATCATCAAAATTCGATCGGGACGATATTTAACGGAGCCTTTAACGAATTCCGTTAGTCATTCAGACGGAAGATGGCGTTTTGATTAACGGAAGATAACGTTGGGAGTAAAATTGAAGTTTTTAAAAAGTTGGGAGTCTAATTGAATTTTGGTGTAAAGGTTGGGAGGTATTTTGAATTTTTCCCAATTAAAACACATTTTCATACTTAGCTTGTGTCAAATACAGCTTTGACAAGATAAGAAATTAGAGGTTCAATGTCATCTATCAAATAGGACCCCACCTGCATCGCTGTATCAAGCAGTAATTAAAAAATGGCAGTTGCAAATAAGATAGGAATTCATGTACGTAGATGGCCGGCCATATTGCCAATATTAGTTCATTAATTTGAGCACAAGACTCGTCAGGCAAGTAATGTATAGTCTTGTTGCGCCCATCTGGATAGCTCGGGCTTGAGTTTAACTGCGGTAGTTCGCCTTGGACCCGATCTGTAACTGTTCTCAATGGTCCATGTTGCCATAAATCCTATTTCGATCGTTCACAGTATTGTGACAAGGATGATGGTAAGAAACTCTGCCAAAAATTGTAGGTTTAAATGAGTTTTTCTTTCGAAGAACATAATTCAGCTAGTCTACAAATGGGGAATTTTCCAAAGGCTACAAATCATTGGAGTTAAGGGGGGTTTCCTTGACAGACCCAAATTGAGAACTTTTCTCACACGAATTAACATCGAAACAAATCTTGTCGAAAGCAGTGGCAAAAGGCCATTTTGAATGCCTTGAAAAATACTCTGCAGTTCCTCTCTTGACAAATATAGTAAACCACAGCAGCCCAAGTAAGGTAGTTAGGTTGTTGAATCCAGACTTATCATCCACAAGTTAGCCTCCTGTCCCTAGCTACAACAACGTAAGTGGCGTTTTACGAAACCAATCGAGGAAATAAAACCCAAACTGGTTTTTATAATTGATTTACAAGACTGGAAATTAACAACAGTTAGAAATTGAATTAAGCAATAAAACAGAAGCTGTAAATAGATCAAAAACACCAACCGAGGCTTGCGTGTCACACAGTGCCTTGAAGACATTTCCGCCACCTCGTCAGAGGTTTTGGAGGATTTGTTGGCGTTGGTCTCTCAGGGTAGCTCGGCGGTAACTCAGCCTCAAATGCACCGCTCTGGACTGCCCATCGAACTGAAAAATGTTCGTACTCCCTCCCACCCAGCCGCACAACTTATTGCTGAAAAATCTAAAGGGTCTCGCATTTGTTCAGCTGTTGGACCACCAAATGGGTCAGATCCAAGTATTCCCAAGCCCACTTCCACTTAAGCTTCTGGGCTGTAAAAAGATAAGACGGAATGAGCTAGGCCCAAGACAGCCGAAGTCCACAGTCCAGCCCGAGCAAGCGGCAGGACGTGCACAGTTTATGGGTCGAAGCCCAAAGCCCCATAACTATTTCCACCTTCCAAATACACCAAGTTTTGAAAGGCAATTTCTTTTTTATTTCTGAATGGAATTTGTTAATTCTTTCACCGGCTTAAACCCCTTGTCTAGGAAAATCTAAATGAACTTGGGCCCACCTCACACGGTGTGGGAATCCCACTTTAATTTTGGGGCCAAAATTCCAAAAATCTCGTATCAAAAATTTCATTTTCGCAACAAGTAGCATGTATGTTTCTTTCTTTCTTTCTTTTTGATCTGGAGGTGGCATGTATGTTTCAGTGTCCTAAAATCTCTTCTAGAAGGCATTTCCAAGATCTGTGGCCGCCAAGGACGTAATGAGATAAACTAGTTGAGCAGTCAAGATTGGTGTGTTTTTGGGTTAGATAGCTTTAAATGTGTTTTTGTACTCTTCTCTTCTAGCCTTTACAGCTTTCACTATTTTTAAAAAAGAAAATCATTTTTACGGAGGGCTCCGTGGGAATTACGGAGCCCAATCGTGCGCGTCCAAAGTGTTTTTGGACGGTTCATATTGAAAACCAATTTTGACTGGTAAAAATACTTTTTTCCGGTCAAAATTGAAAACGAATTAATCTCAACAATTGATTGTATGAATGGACAGCTGTGATTGCGTCGCTCCGTGAGGCTCTGTGGATAAGTTTCTCTCTTTCTAAAATGTCAGCAATACTTGAAATTTCTTGATAGCTAGTAAACAACAACGAACCCAATTGTTGATAGCTGAGAAGCAGTCATATTGGACAAGAAATGACTCACCACGGGAATGCTGAGGATAATATCAGTTAAATAACTTCTCTGTCCTAAAATTTGTTAAATAACGTATCTGGCTAACATCTTATCCTGTTCTTATCAGTTTTTTTTTTTTTTTTTTGGGGGGGGGGGGGGGGGGGGGCGGAGATCTTGATCTTTTACATGAGTTGGTGATTACAGTTGAGAATAAAATCTATCCACAGCCGGTGTAAAATCCCACTTTTCCACCACCGCCTATTATGGGTCGCACCGAGTGTCTATTGTTGTGATATGAACCGTTCATATTTTAAGACTCGCAATATAGTATTGCCATGCAAAAAATCAGCATGATCGGAAGTCGATAGATATATCAAAATTTGAATTTTGGTTTATAAAATGGAAGTTCTAATTTCTATCAATAATAATAAAAATAATTATCCATTTTACAAAGCAAAATTCAATTTTTGATACTCCTATCAATGTCCGATCAAGTTTATTTTTTGAGTGAATGCACTACTATATGGGGTCTACAAGATGAACGGTTCAGATCAACAATAAATACACGGTAGGACCGAAAAATGAGGTGGTGGAAAAGTAAGATTTTCCACCGCCGGTAGAAAGAATTTAATCTCATTACAGTTACCTAAAATTAAAATACGTGCAAGCCGTTGGCCCGCTTCTATAAGAAGCGTCAGGCCACACATGAGCGACTTGTTCGTGCTTTAACAGTTTAAGCTTTTTTACATATATGGCTAAACGATCAAGAAATTAACATTGGAAAAACCATTTCTCTTTTCGGGTCAGAAGACTTTATTCCTGTGAATTTTTTTCTTAATAGCTACTCTGACCACCGTCCTATGATGTTTTGAATTCAAATGATCCATCAGTTCGAATTTTCTTTAATCTTGGTAGTATTTGTTTGAAATTGAATAGTCCACAGCCAATAAAGGGAGCTAACCCTATAAATACTTCCTCTTGTTCTCCCATTTCCCTCACACCAAGCTCTTCTCCACCTACAAATTAATCCTTCTCACTCTTCTTCTTCTTCATTTTCTGCCTTCTAAGTTCTTACACATCATCATCATCATGGCTCCCATCACTTATGATATGGAGGTCACTTCCTCAATCCCGCCCGCCAAGATGTTCAAGGCCTTTGTCCTTGACGGCGACACCCTCATCCCCAAGGTTCTCCCACAGGCCATCAAGAGTGTGGAAACCCTCCAAGGAGATGGCGGAGCTGGAACCATCAAGCTCACCACTTTCGGCGAAGGTCAGTTTATTCTGTCTTTGTTATGACCATGTTATACATGACCTACTTTTGTTGCTTCTTTATGTTACATATTTGAGTATATATAAAGATTGAATTTACTAAGATGCAAGTAATCAAGTGGCTTCAATTTGGAATGATATTGTATTAACCAAGCTGCATTTTCAATCTCCAATGTGCAGGTAGCAAACACAAGTGTGTGAAACACAAGGTTGATGCCGTCGACAAAGAGAACTTCACATACAGTTACAGCATCATCGAAGGTGATGCTTTGGACGGTTTCGAGTCAATCTCTTACCACATCAAGATCGTACCCTCTCCCGATGGAGGATCCATCTGCAAGAACAGGAGCATCTACTGCCCCAAAGGTGATAACAAGGTCACAGAGGAGGAAATCAAGTCTGGCAAAGAAAAGGCTTCAAGCATCTTCAAGGCTGTTGAGGCCTACCTCTTGGCAAATCCTGATTGCTAAACAAATGCTTATTAGTTCTCGGATTCCAAGTTGAGAACTTGAGATATGTATTACAATGGGTGTGCCTTTTTTTTTTCCCCTTTTCTCTTCTTCTTCTTCTTCTTCTTCTTGAGAGGAAGTGCCTTTAGTTAAAGGTGTGGTTTTCGGTTGCGTGTTGTTTGCCACTTTCAGTCAATAAGAAAGACTGTATAATGTTGTCTTTCATCCAGAGTTTGTATTTCGGAAAGTATCTATTAATGTGATGTTAATCTTTTTTCGTGGAATCCTCCTTAATCTAAGAGGCTGCTGCACTGGTTGAAACTTGAGATCATACTTAGCTTGTGTCAACTACTGCTTCGACAAGAGTAAAATCAAGTAGAAAGAGGTTCGATGTCATCTATTAATTAGGACCCCATCTGCATCTCTGTATCAAGCATAAAAAAAATATGGCAGATAGAAATCTATGTAGATGGCCATATTGCACATATCAGTTAAGGTGAGTAAAAGACTCACAAAGCTAGTAGTGTATATATAGTCTTGTTGGCCCTCTGGATAGCTCGATCGGGTTTGAGTTTAACCGCGGCCGTAGTTTGCTTTTGGACAATATCTAGGACTGTTCTCGACAGTTTATGTAGCCATAAATCCTGTTTCTGAAACTGTGCCAAAAAAATACATGAACCGTAAGTTTATCCAGAGGAAATACAGAGCACTACTCATTCTTCACTGCCATTACTATAAAGTATGGCTATGAAAGTTTAATACTAGTAAACAGCTTTTAGATTAAGATGGAGGGAAAAGAGGTACCAAAAACAAAGAAAAAAGGGGGGGAAAAGGAAAAATTAATTAAAAGTACAATATTGGACTATTGTACAGGGGCAACTGGGGTATGGAAATTTATTACATAGCCTCCAAAAAAGAAGAACTGAACTCTGCCCGTGTGCATGAACTTTTCTTTATTCTTTTTTTTTTTTTCGCCCGATTGTATGAACTTTTCTTTCCAAGAACAGAATTCAGCTAGGCTATAAAAAAAAAACCTATGCGGAATTAATTTTGCAAAGGCAAAAAACCCTGGAGTTGAGAGGGTTTTCCTTGACAGACCCAAATTGAGAACTTCTAACACGAACAACAAAACAAATCTTGTCTAAAATAGTTGCAAAAGGCCTTCGAACACCTTGAAAAAGGAAATGGCTTGTCTGCTGTCAAGGTTTGGACTGCAAAGGTGCAATCCAAATAATCGCAACCGTCGGATATTGTTTTTAATCGTCCAGATTTGTTTTGATATTCTTACAGGCAAGAATGTACTTTTACCGGTAAAAATATTCAATAAATCTGAATCACTAATTGTCAATATGAACGGTATACAGAGAAGCCGGATCTCTTGAAAAACTATGCAGTTCCTCTCTTGCCATATATAATAAGCCATAGCAACCCAAGCAAGGTAGTTAGGTTTAATCCAAACTTATCATCCACAAAATAGCCTGCAGTCGCTACCACAAAATTCATATCTTGAGCCACAAAAGTTCGTAAAACGAACTACCACAAAAGGGCCACACGAATTCATCAAAGCTGCTACAAAAATTCTTAAAGGGCGTACGATACTGTTACACGGTCTTGGATAGAATTAAACTCCAAAAACTAGCTATTGAAATGAGGACACCCTCACGCTTATATACTTCATATTAAGTACACTCCAAACAAGGGTGTGTACAGGACATTTTTCCTTTGTATGTTTCAATGTCATCTAGAAGACATTTACAACATCTGTAGCCGCCAGGGACGTCAATGAGTTACACTAGGGGAGCAGTCAAGGTTGATGTGCCTGTGGGTAACATAGCTTTTGTGTTTGTGAATGCGTTTGTGTCTCGCATTCGTTACAACTCTTTTCTTCTGGCCTTTACACAGCTTTCCCCGATCAGCGGTTGCTACGCCCACCGCTCAACATTCATCGATTAACATCTCACCGTCCGTTTCGGTAATCAATGGTCCAGATTTCAATCTCACCTTCCGGGAAGAGTTTAAAATCCGGACTGTCCAAAACACTTTTGGACGGTGAGATTGAGAGTGGTGGGGGAGCGGTGGACATAGACTTTCTGTTCCCCAATTCCCAATTCTACAATACACACCCCTTAAAAGTATGTACAATATGCACCTATTATATGATTCATATTGTGCACTCCATAATATTTTGGTGTATTTGGTGCATCTCGCAGCTTTTATACTAAAAATTTGTAACTTTTTCAGTAATATAACTCATAACGTTTATGATTCGTTACATTTTCACTAGGATCATATCATTTTGGTGCGTCTCATAACTTTGATACTTAAATTGTAACTTTTCAGCAATATGATTCATAACATTTCTTCTATGAATCATAGTATTTTTTGGATGCATATGATACACCCACTAGCCTTTCCTCTTTAACATGAATGTGTATTGTAGTCTTTCCCATTTAATTTTCTTGATAGCTAAACAACAATAGAAACCCACTAGTGGGTAGCTGAAAAGCAGCCATCTTGGACAAGACATGGGAACCCATGTCGATTATTATTTAGTTATGTATAAAAAGAAATGACTCCACCATTGGAATGTCGAGGAAAGAAATAGTAAAAAAACTTATCTGTTAGAAATTTAATAGTAACTTATATGTCTATCATCTTAGAGTTGAGAAAAACTTATTTACGGAGCTGTTGTTCTTTACGGAGCTGAGCAATCTCAGCTGTCCGTTTCGGCAATCAACGGTTGAGATATGTTTTTAATCTTTGACCGATAATAAATATTTCTTACCCTTAATAGTTAGTCTTTAATCCGGATCGTCCAATACACTTTTGGACGGTCGAGATTGAGCTATGTAAACAATATTTTCTAGTTTGTTTGTTTGAATGTTAGGGAAAAGAAAGAAAAGGAAAGAAAATTAAAAAAAAAATTCCCTCCCATTACTTGGTTTGGAAAGAAAGTGAGACGAAAATAAGAAAACTAAGCTTTGGGCACAATATTTTTTTCTTTCATTTTCTTGCTTAACCATTTTCATTTCCTTTCATTTCTATAAGTTCCAAGCAGATCCTTAATCCACTCTTATAAAAAAAAATATCATTTTTGGATCTTAATCTTTTACTCCACTTTGAGTTGGTGACATGGACATGAATCTCTGCAACCTCCATAAAATAAAAATGCGTGCCACGCAGTTGGCCCACTTAAAAATAATCGCCCGGTCACACAAAAGTGGCTTATTCCGCAACTCAATATAAGTACTTATTTTTTAAGAAGGCAATTTCAAGCTCAAAAATCATGTGCTTACGCAAATAATTTTTCTACCACTATGGATCTTGTTTGATAGATCTCATTGAGATCTTTAATACGGTGCAAAAAAAATTGAAAATTCATTTTTCATTTATATTATTTTTGAGTTTGAAAATGTGAAATAAGCTGCTTATTTTTTAAGAAGATTTCTGGAACGGGGCCATTAATGCTCTAACAGTTTAAGCTTGCTTTTGGGACGAGATGATTTAAGGATTAAGAAATTAACATTGAACAAAATATTAATTCCGGTGTAATTTTGAAGGAGATGCTTTAAATTATGGGTGTATCGAATCGATCTCTAAGACTCTTACGAAATCAATTTATCTCTGCTTCCCCCGATAGGGAGAAATTTTTCAGTGCCGGGTGAGTATCACGCGGTGCCCGCTCGGCGCATTCAGACCGTCCAAAAGTCACTTTTGGACGGTCTGGATTTTAAAAACAAAATCCCCGAAAAAGTTAAACTCTTCCCTGAAAAAGTTTTTTTAAAATCTAGACCGTCCAAAACACTTTTGGATGGCTTGGATACATGAGCGGGCACCAGGTGGAATATACCCACCTGGCACTGAAAAAGTTCTCCTCGATAGGGGATCCAGTTGCAAGAACACGAGCAAATATCATACCAAAGGCGATGTCTAAGGGTTTATAAATTGAAAAAATCATTTTAACAGAGGAGCCGTGAATAAGTTGTTTATGGAGCCAATCGCAACCGTCCAAAAGTGTTTCGAATGGTTCGGATGTTAATGAAACTTTTCTGGGAAAGAGTGAAACTTTTTCCGTTTCATTAAAATCCGGACTGTCTAGAACACTTTTGGACGGTCGCGATTAGTTGTTGCTGTAGAAACTTATTCACAGCTGGTCCCCGGATAGGGAGGCAAAGTATGTCTGACCCGTAAGGTGTTTCCACTATTTCACGCCTCTTATTTGAGCGAGTTGAAGCCAAAAGGTTGGGTTCTTGTTTTATTTCTATCAAAAGCGCCCGCTGCTAGAGGTTGCATTCCCGCAGCACGAAAAGAAAAGAAAAAACTCCTGCCCTTCAACGCGAATTCATGCTTCTTACGATAACTTCAGCGACAGCAGCCGTCAACGTCAACCGTGAATAAGTTTATCTCCTATAAATTACATACTATTTTTTCTATCGGGTCAGAAAACTTTATTCTAGTAGCTTATTTTTGTGTTGAGTCTTTTCTCAACAGCCACTCTGACCACCCTATGATGTTTTGCAGGAATTTTTTAGTGCCGAGCAGGTATAGCCCACGTGGCACTCACTCGGCGCATCCGAGCCATCGATACACTTTTGGATGACTCGGATTGAAACTCTCGCTCTCCTCTCACCCCAACACTTTCTCTCTCCTTTTCTCTCTCCAAATCTGAGCCGTTCAAGACAGCTTAGATGCGCGAGCGGGCACCACGTGTTACCCGCTCGGCACTGAAAAATTCAAATAATCTCTCTGTACGAATTTTCTTTAATATTCTTGGTATTTCTTTCTTTGAATAGTCTACAGAGCCACCAAAGGGAGCTAATTAACCCTATAAATACCTCCTCTTGTTCTCCCATTTCCCTCACACCAAGCTCTTCCTCCACATACAAACTAATCCTTCCACTCTTCTTCATTTTCTGCCTTCTAAGTTCATTCCGATCATCATCATGGCTCCCATCACTTACGATATGGAGGTCACTTCCTCAATCCCACCAGCCAAGATGTTCAAGGCCTTTGTCCTTGACGGCGACACCCTCATCCCCAAGATCCTCCCACAGGCCATCAAGAGTGTGGAAACCCTCCAAGGAGATGGCGGGGCTGGAACCATCAAGCTCACCACTTTCGGCGAAGGTTAGTTCACTCTGTTCTTTCCCATGACCAAATTTTGTAGCTTCTTTATGTTATATGTTCGGGCATATATGATCTTTTGAATTTACTAAGATGCAAGTAGAAGCTCTGGCCAATTTGGAACGATCGATATTGTATTAACAAAGCTGCGTTTTAAATCTCCAATATGCAGGTAGCAAACACAAGTGTGTGAAACACAAGGTTGATGCCATCGACAAAGAGAACTTCACATACAGTTACAGCATCATCGAAGGTGATGCTTTGGACGGTTTCGAGTCAATCTCTTACCACATCAAGATCGTACCCTCTCCCGATGGAGGATCCATCTGCAAGAACAGGAGCATCTACTGCCCCAAAGGTGATAACAAGGTCACAGAAGAGGAAATCAAGTCTGGCAAAGAGAAGGCTTCAAGCATCTTCAAGGCTGTTGAGGCCTACATCTTGGCAAATCCCGGTTGCTAAACTACTAATGCTTAGTTCTCGGATTCCAAGTTGAGAGAGAGCTTGAGATATGTACTACGTACTATGGGTGTGCCTTTTTTCTTTTTCTTGTTTTCCTTGAGAGGAAGTGCCCCTTTGGTACAAGGTGTGGTTTTCGGTTGTGTGTTGTGTGGTTTTTGCACTTTCAGTCAATAAGAAAGACTGTATAATGTTGTTGTCTTTCATCCAGAGTTGTATTTCGGGACGTATAAAATAAACGTATTTTGAGCTTTTTGTTGAATCATCCTAAAACTTGTAAGAATCTCTTATCTCTGTGGCTGCACTGATTGGACTTTGAGATCAGACTTACCTTTGTCAAATATTGCTTCGAAAAGATGAAAATAAGTAGAAGAGGTTCAACGTGATCTATTAATTTTGGACCCAATTAAATGATTAATCTGCATATCTGTGTCAAGCAATAAAAAAATGTCATAAGCAAATCAATCAGATAGCAATTGATGTAGATGGCCATATTGCCAACATTTTTTACTCTGAGCTAAAGATTCCCCAAGCAAGTAGAGTCTAGTCTTATGTTCAATTCGTGTGTTTTTGTTTAGCGATGTGCGAATTTAACTTGAGTAGTTCGCCTTGGACCAGATCTATAACTGTTCTCAACAATTTGTGCCAAAAATACTTGAATTTCAATTTTATCTAGGGGAGATACAGAGCAATCATTCTTCACTGCTATACCTACACAAAGTATGGCCATGAAAGTTTTATATGTTACTAAAGTGTTAGCTAGACACTCAATGGTTCACAATTTCAATAGAAGCATTTAAATGAAGATGGAAGCTGGAAAGAGGAACCAAATACAAAAACAGGGAAAAAGACTTAAAACCATATGATATTATTGTACGGGGAAACTGGTAAAATTTAGTAGTACATAGCCTCCGAAAAAGGGAGACACCAAATTTTGTGCTGAACTGCGTATACGAATTATAGGCAAAGAACCGCTAGTTAGATTTGTTAGATATTTTGGCACTTTCCGGGGTTGTCCAAAACCTCCATTTGTGTCTTTGTTATATCGACTCCGTTTAATTATAATGGGTAGGTTTTTAGGAGGTAGTTGCTCGCTCGATACTCCTCCCATTTTCTGCGCCAAGTTGACCGCTGCGAAATTGATCCAATTGCGTGAGAGGTAAAAGCATTACACATCATGCATATTATTTCCAAGATTAGAAATTTATTCCTGCATGTTTTTTCTTTCCGGTAAATCTCTCCGGAAAAAATTCGTTTTCCATATATATATATATATATCATTATCATTACGAGAGGTTCTTTCTAGAGCAGTAAAACAAAAAAGAAATATTGCACGTTTGCCATTCCAAAAAATTCTGTGAGAATTTGCTTTCCATATTTGCATCATTAAAAGATTTTCGTTTGAGAGCAAATATGAGTATAAAAGGGGTTAATCATCCATAGAGAAAGATAGCCCCCGAGAGAGTTTTTTTTTGTTTGGCACTTGGCAGCAACCCTTTGGTAACAACCCTTGTTCATTTGAAAAAATACAGAGAGGCGTGAGAGTATTTTTTTTTTGCTTATAAAAGGAAAGAAAGGGTTGCACGGTTTTTTTGGGGTTTTTGGTGAAGGCAAGATTGATAGGTTTTCTGGCAGCCTACTCTTTGTTCGTTCATGCATCTTTGAAATTTGTTTTTGGGTTGTTTAGATCACGTTTCTCATCATATCATTCATCCATTCACTGTTTGTGGTTTTTGGTGCCGTTTGCTGCTGTGGCCGAATCTTTTGGAGATTGATTCGGAGCCGGTTGAATCTGGAGATCGGGCGTGAAGTCCGTGGTGCATCTATTGGATCTTGAAGAAGCTCAGGGAGCATCGGAGATTGGCGAGAATATGTAAAGGCTTGGGTAAGGTTTTTATTATTTTGCAATCTGTACTTCTTTTTTATTAATAGAATATATCAGTAGTATTAGGCCGTGGTTTTGGCTTAGGGTTATTTAGGACCCTAAGTTTTTCCACGTAAATCGTGCGTTTCCTGTCTCAATATTTATTCTACTGCGCTACTTGATTTTTGGTTTGGATAAATCGATATAATCAACCCGTTCATCTATATTAATTTTTTAAATCAGAAAATTGGTGATTTTTTCTATCAAAACTCCTATTCACCCCCCCTCTAGGAGTAGATTGAACGCTTCCGCATAATTTCAAGATTGAATCGAGACGTTATCATACGCAAATTAGCCTCCTGTCACTCCACTAAGTTAAGGGACTTCCATATTTCATTTTTCTTACATCTCACGTACCTAGTAGACATTTCAATGATCTGTGTTATTCGCTACTCTTTTCTTGTAGCCTTTATTACAGCTTTCCCCATTCACCAATATCTGCAATAATTCAAGATTTTTTGATAGCAGCCATATTGGACTACTAGGAACAGGATCCCATGTGGGATATTAGTCATCATCAAAAAAGTAAAGGACTCACCTATTGGGCTGCTGAGGATAAGATTAGTTAAAGAACTTATCCATCCGACATCTTAATCATTCACTTGAGTTAGCGATCACACTAACTTAACACGGACATGAATCTGACAGCAACCTAATATATAGTTATAATACTTGCACGGTTGGGCCGGGTTGGCCAGCTTATACTGGCCACGGATGAGCAACTTGACATCGGAAAATTCTTGCCCGGCCATTTTGTTCAAAATCTAGTCGTGAATGTTCGCGAATGTGGGGTTCTCACAGGACGACGGACTTGCACACAAGTACTACAGCGGTAAAAGCCTCACGACGCAAATACAAAAATCACTAAGGGGATTTCCGTGCTTATACGTCAAGGAAAACTACTTGTCCAAGATTGGCCAATCTGTTAACATAGTCAAGAGCCGAGCTAATTCAAAGCATCAATAAGTGAGAGGAAATTTAGTTTCCTTTTGATCTAGAAATATGATGAAATGGGTTCGAATATGACACCTCCCGATAAGAGAATCCTGCCAAACATGTTAGCCCATCATCTTGGACTATAAAAATGGATGACTTGCGTAAAACTACCTTCTGGCCGGAAAAACAGCAGACAAAAAATTGAAGTATACAGTAGAAGGAATTGGATCTGAACCTTGCTACTGGCACAGCAAATCTGTGCACAGATTGTGTTGTGGGGTCCACTAACGGTCCCATACAAATAATCCGATCCGTTAATTATGTTTAAGACATTTTTTCAAGGGCCTCGGCGAAAAATTAGCTCAATCCGATACCTATAAGTGCTTGATCTAATCATCTAACTTTTCATTCGGGTTTTTAGAGAATGAAAAGTTAGACGATTAGATCATGTACTTATAGGTGTCGGATTGAGCTTATTTTCCACGAGAGCCCTTGAAAAAATGTTTTAAACATAATGAACGGCTCGGATCACTTGTGTGGGACCCGTAGTAGGTCCCACATAAAAATCTGTGCACGATCTGTGCACAGATTTGCTGTGTCCACAGACTTTCTGATTGGATCTCCTCGGTCCTATAAAATGGGCTGGACGGTCCGGTAATGATTTAAACCGTTCGCTTTTTTGAATAGTCGAGTACATATTTCACACTAAAAATTAAGTTGATCGGATACCATTTGATATTGTTTGAAAACACATTTATCTTGCCCAAAAATGAGGAAACCGTTGGAGCAAAACCTATTTAGCTCAAATAAATTCATTTTGAAATCGTCCCAAACGGTATTGGATTAACTTGATTTCGGCCTGGTATTTGTTCTCAACGTATTCTAAAAAATGACCAGTTTGGATCATTGGTGTCCAAACAAAGGTTCGAAACTTGCCGAAACTGAACCGTTCATTCCATTTATAGGACTGGAGAGGATCCAATTCTATAATAGAAAAGAGTAATTGGGTTGGTAGATGAGAGTCATTAAATAAATCCATGACTTAAAGCGAGTCAAGTCAAGTGTGTAATATGTTTACTTATCTAATGGGATGATGTTTCCTATAATAATAAAGGGTGGCGCTAATGCCACGAGTGTTTTTTATTGTGCCACGACACTTTCAAGTCTTTGACAATAATATCCTTTTAAGCTCTAGCATTTCTCTCTCCTCATTCAATTCATTATCCTTTTGTTTCTCTTTTCACTTTCTGACACATGTTACAGTTCCACCCACCGACTGCCCACCGCCCCCTCCTCTCTCTCTCTCTTCTTGGACCGTTTGCAGATCGGAAAGGAGAATCCAAACCATGCTTATCTGTTTCTTCCGATTGATTCAAAATCATTAATTCCCATATCTAGACCACTCCTCTTTGCAAAAATAACAAATTCTAGCTGCCCTTCTTGTCATCGCGTTGGTGATCTTGAATTAAGCACAATACCGTTGCTCGTACCCATCACCGATCACTGGTGATCTTGAATTAAGCACAATACCGTTGCTCGTACCCATCACCGATCACTCAAACTCCTCTTTTTGAAATGTCGATTTTTGTCTACTGCAAACAAAGAACAGAGATAGAAAAAATGTAAAATTGGTCAAATGGGTTCAGATGTTGGTTCTACTACCTGTTGGCATGGAGATTCTTTTTCATTTCTCAAAAAATATAGTAAACAAAAGCTTGTTCCTGCAATCTACTATATTGAAGAGATATGTACGATGTAGAGGAGAGATGGGCCGAGAGAAAGTCTTCAATTCGGCGTTGCGGATGATTTCTCCATTTCAACAATTAATGATAATTTCTCGATGGAGCTAAAGTGGAGTAGCAATGGCGATTGAGAGACTGGAATTGAATGAGGAGAGAGAAATGCCAGAGCTTAAAAGGATATAATTGTCAAAGACTTGAAAGTGTCGTGGCACAATAAAAAACACTCGTGGCATTAGCGCCACCCATAATAAAATAAAAATTAAAAAAAAAAAAAAAAGCGAGTCAAGTCTAGTCGAGAAAAAGGGGCATATTCTCCCAAGATTTTTCTGCAAGAAAAAGGGCATATTCTCCCAGAAAAGAATATGGGTACATGCATGGGTTATGGGTACATACCCCTGCACACATATGGGACCCATTTTGAGTCTCACAAAGATAATTCGAACCGTTTATTTTGTTCAAAATTTGACCTAATTGTGAAGCAAAGTTAGCTATTTCGTAAATGTTTTTACCGATTTTCAAATGAGCTGATATTCTAAACATATTTCGAACAAAATAAAACGGTTCGGATCATTTTTCTGGGACCCAAAACGGATCCAAAATACGTACACGGGGATATGTACCCCATGTATGTACTCATAGCACGGCTGATTTAATTTTCTGCATGAAAATAAGCCTATACTTTAAGCAAGGGTATCCACTTCCCATCTGTACACAACAGGGTACATTGTAATAAGGGTCTGTTTGGACCTTGAGGGAAGAAAAGGAAGAGAAACAAAAATATTTCTCTCCTCTTGTTTGACTTGAGAAGAAACGGAGGAGTAAATAACAAAAGGACACCCTGGATCAATCAAGTAAATACTACTCTGATCAGTGACTGAATGTTGTTGTCAGCTTACGCGCACCTGACTAATTCTGGAATCATGAAGTTAATAATTGGACAAACCTTCCAGTAACCCCAAGAGTTTGAATGTTTAGAAGATGTAAGTAATAAAAAATGGCACAGTGGACCAACAAATGCAGACGGAGGGAGTATTGCTTTTCTCATTCCTACTTCGCCAGACCCCTCGGGGTTAATTAATGACTTTTTATCATCAAAGAAGTTAATTGATGAACTTGAACACTTTATAAAACACCATTAGGAGCGACCTGATTATCTAGGGTTCAACCCTAATTCAAGGCGATTTTGGGTAAAGCCTAGGATCACCAAATAACAAACTTGCCCATATCACCTTGGTACTAAAATTGGCCCAAACCCAGTTGGAAAAATGCATGCTCCATAGGCTTTGTACTACTTGGATCTTCTGGACTGTAATTGATGTTGTGGGTCTAGTAGCCTTGGGGAATTAATCATGATCACCACCACATTTCCCGGCCATTTAAGAGGCTAGTTGCATTTTACCATTCAGAGCAATTCATTGTTTATCTATCACAATTACTAGTAACAATTAAGGGTGTTTGCGATAGCTGTGGGAACAAATTTTATCTTATACTGTTAGATTCTGCTTTAGATTATATATTTTACTTTGAGTAGAACCGGAAAAACTTGTTCATTGTAGTTGTGAATTATTACTATTAAATTGCAGTAAAAGCTGTTAGTTGCTTGGTGCAAAAAGCTCAAAATTAGCTTTCACAATACTTAAAATTTGAATCTGATCTGAAAAGCACCCCGAATCTAACTTTTCATGAATCAAATTTTAGACTATTTTTCAGCTTCTAGAAATCTGAATTCTGTTGAGAAGGATTTTCGACAGATGTTAGTGATTGTGTTTTAAAAGCTAAAAAAAAATCCCAAAATTTGCTCATAAATTGTTTGTAAACATGCATATATATGTACCAAAAGATGATTAATGTTCCAATCGTCCTTTCTAATCAAAATTTGAAACTATTCCGATCTCATCCAAACTTATTTGACGTTTGTGGATCCAATTGCTCGAAGAATTTTCCGGCTACTTGTTTCGTACTCCTATCAGGTAATACTTTTTTTTTTTTCCTTTTGATTGGCGAAAGTCAGTGTAATTAGAATAGTTAGATGAACACTTTCAAAGAGAAATTGAATTCCTACTTCCTTTCTTTTAGAACCAAAGCGCACCCTTGTGGGTTTATAATACTCAGATCAATTAACCATGAGATTTCCCCGTTCCAGAAACCTTCTTAAAAAATAAGCAGCTTATTTCACATTTTCAAACTCAAAAATAATGTAAATGAAAAATAAATTTTCAATTTTTTTTGCACCGTATTAAAGATCTCAATGAGATCTATCAAACAAGATCCATAGTGGTAGAAAAATTATTTGCGTAAGCACATGATTTTTGAGCTTGAAATTGCCTTCTTAAAAAATAAGTATTTATTTGGAGTTGCGGAACGGAAGTTTAATGTCACAACAACGGGCCACATGTATTTTCCTATTTTTTAGGAAATGGAGGACCCTGGGATGGGTGTTGGCCCCATCCAGGCCGTCCATGCTCGACAATGAACGGCTCAGATTTTATCTCGGCCAAACAAATCTCAGCCGTCCAACCGAGGTGAAATCTGACCCGTTCATAGCCGAGCATGGACGGCCCGAACGGGGCCAACACCCATGTTGTCCCCTAAGGGATTTGTGGGTGCGTTTTTTTTTTTATTTTGTCCTCCCTTCTGTTTGTGATAAATATTTTTTGACGAACAAGATCAATGCAGATATATTAAAGAAAAGAAAACACAATACAAAAATGGACACTACCGGTCCGGAAATACAAGAAAGAAAAAAAAACAAAAACAAAACAAAAGCAAAAGAAAAACCGCATGGAACCACGACGCCGGAGCCGGACCCGTAGAACACACTCGTGAGGAGGGGTTGGAGAGGCCGAACTCGAACTCGTCCCGCCGCAGACTGAAGGCAGAAGCCGCTGCAGACGCCGTCTTCGTCGCCGGTACGCTGATTCCAAGGAAAAAACCAGATCTGAAACCCCAGATCTGTTTGTGATAAATATTGAATATCAGATTTTTTCAGCAATTAAGGTGTCTGGTAGATGCATAAATTAATGCTTTCAATTTTGTTACATTTGTTGGTTGAGGGCAGTATGGTTCCAACCGCCCTTAATAAAGATTGGCTAGAAAAGTTGTCACATATTTTCATGGCCATACCTTTTCCATAACACATATTCTTGTCCTTTTTCAAACAATATGGGTCTCTCTCTCTTTCTTTTTTTTGACAAAAGTGAGAAGATTTTATTAATCTAACAAGCAGAAACGCTTATACATCAGAAAGTGACAAACCCCATGGGTGCAAGATGGAAGTCCACATGTCGGACAAACCACAAGAAAGGGCCTGTTTAGCACAAACATGTGCAGCCCTAAGTATTTTTCCCTTGTTCTTTATGTATCAATTGATTGAGTTTAATCAAGTCCACTAAATGACACTGCTTATTCCAACTCCTTAGCAAGAGGATTTTTTTTTCTTTATAATTCATGAGATTATGCTATTAGGAAGCATGGATAAAGAACCAATATCAGAAGAATGTTGAAAACAGGGGAAATCTAACCCCAACAGAGTCCATGATACTCATGTCAACTAGATGTGACGTGAGAGAGGCTTTGTTCTACTCGTGCCTTGGTGGGGTGGTAGAAACTTATGGATGACAGATGACTAATCCTTTCATCAATTCCTACGCGTGTTTGAGTTACTACACCGTTCACCCCCTCCTCCACATTTTTTGCGTAGCAGATAGACAATCTATCGTCATGAGATGACATAATTGCCCATAGATTCACTAATCAATAACAGCCGTAAAAAAAACCTAGCATTGAAAGAAGTAGTGGTTGAGCCTTCCTACATTGTGCTCTAGTGATGGTGAACACTCGTTCACCCAACTCCATTTGCCAATCGATCTATAAATACCCACCTCTTGTCTTCTCCATTTCCAGCCATTCCCATCACCTCTCCTCTCTCTTTCTGTCCATTTGTCAAATACTACAAGTAGATCATGGGTGTTGTCACAGTCACTGAAGATATCCCCAGCCCAATCCCAGCAGCAAGGCTCTTCAAGGCTCTGATCCTCGATGCCGACAACCTAATGCCCAAAATTGCCCCCCAAGCCATTAAAAACATCGAAACAATCGAAGGAGATGGAGGCCCTGGAAGCATCAAGCAATTGAACTTTGTGGAAGGCTAGCAACTTTACTAGAAAATTTTCTTCAGCATTTGTTAGAATTCAAACCAAGAAACGTATTTCTGGATTCAAAATGGGTGGTCTAGATCACTGTTCCTAGACCACCCGTTTCGGATTCTGAGAACTTTTCTTGATCCGTATTTTGAGACCATAGAGAATGCAATTTAATGTATGTGTAGTAACATAACTCAGATTTGTGGTTATTTCATTTTATCAATATGCAGGAAGTCATTTCAAATACGTGAAGCACAAGATCGATGCATTGGACAAGGAAAAATTGACTTACGCATATACGCTGATCGAAGGCGATGCTTTGATGGACAAGCTTGAGTCCATTTCTTATGAGGTGAAGTTCGAGCCCTCTCCCGATGGTGGGTGCGTTGGTAAGAACATTAGCACGTACCATACCAAACCGGGCGTTGAGATCAAAGAGGAGGAAATCAAGGCCGGGAAAGCGCAGGCGTCGGGCATTTTCAAGGCCGTGGAAGCTTATCTCATCGCAAACCCCGACGCCTATGTTTGAATCGATCGATTGCCGATTTTTCTGCTATATGGAGGCAAATTATTTCCTACTCTTTCGTTTCGTGTTACTAAGTACTGTGGCTCAAGTGTGTCAGCTTGCGGGCGAAATGCAACACTTTTGGCTTGATAAATAAATGTATTTGGGTAATGTTTGGCTGCAATAAAAAGGCGTTTGGATCTTATGAAATATGCCTCAAATTTCAAAGAGTCAAATGTCTGTTACACAAGTGCACAAGTATGGTAAAGCAGTGCCCAGAATTGGCATTTCAAGTGATTTGAAATTGGAATGATTTTCAGATTTTGGAAATTGAAGTTTGGTAGCTCTGGCACCAGAAACTTTGCTCACATTTGACTTTCTATCGCACTTAATCTATCTTCTTTTACCGAAAAAACCAGGGGCGGTCAAGCCGAACCGGGGAGCATGCGTGTTGGACCATCTGGGCCGTCCGTGCTCGGCAATGGACAACTCAGATTTCATCTCGGCCGACGGCTCTCTATTGCCAAGCACGGACGGCCCAAATGGACCCAACACGCGAAGGACAGCATGAACCCCGGGTTCAGTCAAGCCTTAGAGAACAAGGGACAATGTTGAAAACAGACTTTGAGTTTGTGCTGTGCAGTGAAGTGATCCGACGGCTCGAAATCTCGGCAACCAACG
The DNA here is from genome assembly GCA_020567845.1 of Rhododendron henanense subsp. lingbaoense. Classification (NCBI taxonomy): domain Eukaryota; kingdom Viridiplantae; phylum Streptophyta; class Magnoliopsida; order Ericales; family Ericaceae; genus Rhododendron; species Rhododendron henanense. The sequence continues at coordinate 2,002,558 of CM036313.1, forward strand.
ATCGAGAGCCATTCATTGTCGAGATGAGATCCGAGCCGTCGGATGCACGATCCGACGGCTCGGAGGTGCACAGCACGGTGTTACGCGCACCACTGCACAGCAGTATCCCCCAATTCATTGAAATCCAATCCAGTTTTCTAATATAGGATACGGGTACGGTACGGCTAGAATAGGTTATTAATTTGATATGCATCATTTTTTATTTTTTTTTGGCATTGTACTGTTCACAATTACCACGAGGGTGAGAAATCTTTTTAGTTTTATTATGTACTAGTGCTACGGCACAGGCATTTTTGTAATATATTTTTATTTTTTTATGCCAATGCCAGAAGTCGAGTAGTGGGTAGAAAGATCTGATGGTATTTTTGTAATATATTTGTAAGAGTGTGAATGTTTTTTTAAGAGAGTTGGAGAGCACACATCAACCCTTGGATCAAATGAATCTCAGCCCTTCTTTCAACTTGTATTTGTGTGATCTCCACACCATTGTGTTTTATTAGATAGATGTATCGGATACAAGTTTGCTTTTTCACTTGTTTAATTGTTTAAATCCCACTAAAATCTTTCTTTAAAAATTAAGTAAAACAGTAGGAATCGATAATTAATCTGTTTATTCCGAATAGTTTTACACTAATCTCATGCAAAGAAGCGCCACAATCTTAATTTATAAAAGTTCAAATATGTGACCTAGAGTATCCAGAACGTATCCAACCCATAATTCAAAACTAAAGAAAATTAGTATTTTTTAATATATCCGTGAATCGAGGCAAATAGGATACGAGTACAACTAGGATACAAAAGTATATGTGCTTCACATGTTTTCCTTTAAAGGAAGATATCAGATTAGCAAATTAGATATAAGAATAATTTACTCCCTCCGTCCCTTATTTAGAGTCTAGTATTCTATTTTGGGTTGTCCCTTAATAAGTGTCCATTTTGTTAAGTTATGGGGTAAAAGTTGGTGCATTGTCTATTTTATCTCTAAAAGTATATTTCATTTTAAAAAATTAGTGAGTAAAAGTGTAATGATGATGGGTAAGTAGAAAAAGTGGAGAAAAAAGTTAATGTGAAATGTGTAATGATGATATATTTTTAATAATTTGAGTTACGAAGCAGGACACTTAAAAATGGACGGAGGAAGTAGCATTTTAGGGGGGAAAAAGTGAGACTGTCCACATTTTTTTTTTTTTTCATTCGTTAAAGTGTCAGATGAATACTTCCGTAAATAAGGTATGATAATCACTTGACCGGTGGGCGGTGGCTATCCCCAAAAAGAAAAAGGGGAAGAAGTTGTTCATGGGTACCCATCCAAATGGACCTACTTAGTATTACAGTAAAATATAGTCCTCCAAATAGGCAAGTCCCTAATTTTTATTAGAAAACTATCAGCTCTAAACTACTCTTGGTTTGACCTGCAGAGTCGGTTCTAAACTAAAGTTTAAAAGACGGCTGCCATTTTATTATTTTAATTCCCAAGATTTTATTTCCTCCATCCCAAAAATTTTGGACTTTTTGATATTTGTGTCGTTCTTTAAACTCTTATATCTTGCAATATGAATCTCTAAAAATATACAATATGGATCTTGTTTGATAATTACTGTATCGATTAAATCTATAATACAAAATTTTCAAAATTATGAATAATATCTTAAATTAGAAAATATAAGAATTTAAAAAACGACGCAAATATTGAAAAAGATCAAAGATTTTGAGATGTAGAGAGTAACTTAAAATAAAATTCGTCTTGCGTCTCCAAAACATGAAGGCCAAGGCCTGTTGACCGGCCCAAATTCTTTTTATTAGGGCACTTGTTTTTCTATTCTCCTCAGAGAGTGTGGTGTGGGGTAGGAAACGCATTGTACTGATCCTTGTTACGCCAAATTGGACTTTACTTCAATCAATTAGGACCCCACAACTTTGAAAAAAAAAAATTCCCATTATCGTGACCAATGGGTGCATGAATTTTTCCTCAGCAATTAGAATCCACATGTTAACCCGGCTTGACCTAATGATCAAGGCCTAAGGCTTAATGGTTTGTTCTCTCCTAAGATCTTAAGTTAACTATTTTGGGGCCAATTTATACAAAACTTTGCTCTAATTTTAATTGAAACCCGTGCTGATAGACTATGGGATTCGTCCCCGGGCCCGAATACCTGAGTTATAAAAAGAATTGGGATCCACATGTTATTTTCTCAGTCTTCCTTTGGTTTACAAAGAGTCTTATGCTTAAGCTAATGTCCAAGAATGAAAAATAAAATCAAAAGATGGAGTCTAGAATATATCATAAGAAATATTGCAGGCCAACTAATTCAAAAATTCCAGAATACCCACACCACCACTAAAAATTGGAAAACTAGAAATTTTCAAAATACCCACACCACTAAAAATTGCAGAGCATGGATTTTCCATGTTTACCACCTTCCTCTGAAAAGAACTCTCCTTCACGTGTTGAATTAGTCAAAATTGTACTCCTATTAGATTCCAAACGTCCGGATGATGGCCCAATAGAAGACTTTTTGAATGGCAGCCCAGCAAATCAACAAGTATACAATTATGCCAATACTGCAATTTGCAAAAGCATGGCACAACTACAGAAGACACAGATACGACACGAATACCGATATAACGAGCTATAACGAAAAAAATTTGAAAAAAGATTTGGGTACAGTCAAGATGCGTTTGTAAAGAAGTTGTCTAATAAATTTAATAATCATACTACGTTCACGAATGGAAGGAATTAAAAATAAGTCTAATAGTAGCAATTAGAAAATCCTTAAAATATATGGTACTTCTAAACTTTAAAGAAAATTAATTCGAGTATCCAATGAAAAGCATCCAGTACGTACGTACAAGTACTCGAGAAATATCGGTATCCGATACGAATACGATGCGAAGAAGACTCCCTTCTAGAAGTACCAACTCTCCACCTCTTTCCTCATTGCATATATACTGAAACAAACAGTACTCCAAAGTCATGACCATTAATACCCTCTCAAACTACCCCACACCAAAGAAACCAAACCCTTCTTCTTCCTCTTCACCTCATCCCACCATTTCTGCAATTCTTTTGGGACAAGGAAAACATGGGTGTTGTCAAAATCAGTCAATCTTTCAAAACCAAAGTGACTCCAGGCAGGATGTTCAGGGCCTTGATCCTTGATTCCCACAACCTGTGTCCAAAACTCATGTTTTCATCAATAAAGAGCATTGATTTGGTTGAAGGAAATGGTGAGGCTGGAAGCATCAAGCAGATGAATTTCACTGAAGGTAAAACTAAGCTTATAGCCTCTGTTTCTTTTGTTGTTGCTTGAGAATCAGTTTGGTTAATTTAATAATTTTTTGTTTTCAGAAAAAACTGTTCCTGGAAACAAAAACAATCATCTCTGCAATTCTTTGAGTCTGTTGTGGATCCTAATTTTAACCATGTAGGGGTGTTTGGGAGGGACCTTTTTTATGCTTAGAAATTCTGAATTGTGGATTATAGGTTCTGAATCATAATCAAACTTTTGTCACATGTAATTTCTCAATCGAAAATTGGATTTGGATACGGACAACGAACAGGTAGCCCTGAACAGAACTCAATGGAAAAGTAGGATTTATGTAACTGACCACAATTGATTGGGATACTACAAGGCTCGGCTTGGTTTGGTTTGGTATTTGGATACGGATACAAGAGAACAGTATTTTTTGCATTCTGGAAAATGAAATTTTGCAAATCTGACGTAAAGAAGATTTTCCAGTTTCTAGTTAGATACCATGATGCATAATTGGATTGGTTTATGCGTCTTATCTATCTTTTAACAAGAAATTTGAAAGAATCTTTTTAATGCTTTCTCAAAATGTGTTCTTTTCCTTGCTCTCTCAAAATTCTCATAAAACAGGTTTCGAAAATCGACTAACAAAGAAGTTTTTGAAAAGTATTCCGCAAAACTGATCCTAAAAACAGCGATGAAACAGAGGCATATGTGTTTTTAATCCAGTGACTAAAACATAACCATAACAAGAATGTTTTGGTTTGATCTGTGAACGCAGCTAGCCCTCTGAAATATGTGAAACTTCGCATAGACGAGCTGGACAAAGAGAAATTCACATGCAAGTACACCTTCATCGAAGTCGAAGGCTTGATGGAGACGATCGAATCCATCAGTTACGATGTCAAGTTCGAGCCTTACGGATACACTGGATGTGTCTGTAAGATGACGAGCGAGTACAAAACCAAACCGGACGTGGAGATCAAAGAGGAAGATATTGAGCATGGGAAAGACAGAGCCATTGGAATGTATGAAGTTGTTGAAGCCTATCTCTTGGCACACCCCCATGCCTATGAATGAAAAACTTTACTTGTATTTGGAAATAGTGCTTCTTATTGTATTCATTGAGAGAGAATTTCATTGTGTTTCAACGATTTCTTTGATAACTCAAGTGTCTGGACCAGCTTTCCAACGATTTCTTATCTATAATGGACCTTTCAGTACGATTCAAATGCAGATAAAAGTTTTATAAGCCAAGAAAGAACGAATGGATCTTGTTTTCAGCGTCTTTCTATATTGGAGTTGGATCAATGATCATCAAGTATGTAAAAGATTTCTTGTGTGAAGACAATAGGGGCCTCTGATTCATAGATGGCAAGTTCTTACAGCGTAATATCTGATAGTATGATGTTTACTTTCTTGCGATAAATAAATCTTGTTTTTGGGTTTGGGGTATTTTGAGGGGATTAGAAACAAACTTGTACTTTGAGCTCACTAGCCTAAAGATGGTACTGGTATATTTGTGAAAACAAGGTCTGAATTGGAAATCTTGTATTTGTGCAATTAGGAATGAGAATAGTGACTGAGTTCACTAACGGGTCGATGTATACAAAGATGAGGCGGCGAACATAAATATTCTGCACGGAATTTTCTTAGGGAAAGATCAATTGTTATGCTTTTTTTTCAACACAAATCCCCACTTTCCATCTCCAGAAACACCATTTTGACATCATTTTGGTCAATTTTTCGTATAAATCTCTCTTTGTCAACCATATCTTGGTCAGGCAAGCATCAACAACACAACCAACGGTTTGAGTAAGTTGTGACTTCTTTTTCCGTGTGGATAGGAAAAATTCTCTTCAATCATGGCTGGGAAAGGAGAGTACTTTGGTACACACCAGAGAGAGAGAGAGAGAAGAATTAAACATTTAAACGTGGGCAGAGGAGACCCTGAATTGGGTTTTACCAGTTGCCCTTCCATTGCAATATACAATTTAATCGATAAGATACAAAGTTGAAGGATCTAACGGTTACTGAAGCAGGAGCATATGGTACACCCCTTCTGATGGGTGTCTACCATCGCTTTTTTCCCAAGTGTGTATTAAGTGCATCCGAAAAGTGTATACAAAGTCGCACCATCAATCTTGATCTATATGCAATTATTAAAATAGGAAACATCCAGGTCATGGTCATGGCAGTACAATTGAATCACAGCAATTAGTTCAATTTGCGCAATGCTCATTAAACCATCTGAAGTAGTTTATAGTCAAAACAAAAGCAATGTAGTGGTGCATAACTGGAGGTGTCAAATGTCACAAAAACATATAAAGGAAAATGCACACAAGCCGTTTCATCAGAAGTCTCTACTAATAAAGCAAGAAAATTTTCTCAATCGGCATAGAGCCAACTATATCCCTCGTCTCGCAGCTTCTCTACTGACGAGTACTGAGGAAGTTCAGCTTTCTTCTTCTGCCAGAGACAATCAAGTGCACTGATGGTATCTCCCTGCAATAAAAGTAGCCAAAGGCCCAAAAGTGTCAGCGTATTATGCTTGGTACGGCTTTGGCATGTGATTATCAGTTATCCAAATATATATACCCCTATACTATGTAGTCCGGACACTTCTTCAAAGGTTGCATAACTTATAGGACACCGACACTTTCCGGATACATGCCCAACACTCTAATCCATAGTGTCCTATTTTTATTCAACGTTTTTGTTACACTGCAGGAACACTTGAACTTTAATTAAAACTAAGGGAAGTCATATTCTCTGTGTGACCAATGATGTTTTATTGATTGAAAGACACCTAAGAAATGATTTTTTTTTGAAATACTCTTTGTGAATGATTTAAGGTATAAATGGTGTTTACATATTCACAATTAGATCTCTATTTTTGTAATCTTTATTCATACAGTAGTTTGAAAAATATTTTCTAAAATGTGTCCCCCAAAAATGCCGTGTCCTCCAATTTTTAAAAATTGAACTGTCAAAATGCTGGTGTCATGTCTGTGTCTAAGGCCCAATTGGAATACTCTGCCTTCTAAGAGTCGACAGCTTGAACGAAAAAAACAGAAAGTTGACACGTCCTAGGCCAGTAACATCCCGTATGTAGCAGAGACTTTGGGTACCACAAATTTAGTTCAGGAATTCTTTATCTAGACAAAAGCTGGTTTTGTATGTGTATCATGTCGAGCATCAAAACTGAATGTTTGGTTCACAGCTTCAGTGCATACAAGTATCTCAGATGTCAAGTTGGAGAAGAGCCGAAGAAATAGACATGGAAACCAAATTAAATAGGTGGGAGAACATAATGCATGTACCTGACTATCTCCTTCAATGTCAACGGATATGTTCTAGCATCTGAAATAGCTTGTGTTTGTGTTTCAATGGTGTATTGGATTCACTGAGATTCTGAGAGCAAGTCTGACCTGGAACATTTACAATGACACAGCAGCAAAATGCAACATAATCCAAATTGAAAATTTGTTACATTGAGGTAATATATTCAATAACATACAAAAACAACATATCGGCCACCATCAAACACATCTTGAACTCCATATTTATTAGGGAGAGGAGTTGTAGAAATTCAAAATTGGCTTGGTCCCGATGATTTGTTTCACTACGGCCTCGAGCAGGTTGGGGATTTTTAGTTATAGACTGGGTTTGATAAGGTTGGACATAGCCATATCAATACTACTCCATCGGTAGTCCAATTTATGCTAATGTTGTAAAAATATTGCACATAAGATTCTAGCATATGATTCAACGTGCCATCTAATGGGAAGTTATCCCATTCAGCATCATATGCACCAGATCAAACTTGAAAAGAAAAACAAAATCTAGAGAGAGAAATGCAACTACAGCTTTGGTACCATGTTTCATGCCATGGAAAGTTGTTTGCTGCCAAAAAACAACTTCATGTAAGTTACTCCTTGGAGATATTATCGGCCAACACCAAATCCGTTTTTCTTTTGATCCATCAATACCAAATCCTTTCATAATTTCCAGTATTAATACTGCGCCCAACTGCCTTCCTACCTCAAGCGGACTAGAGGGCTGGAGATCTCATCTGTCAAGACCAAGAACAAGCTCTATGGAACATGAGCATGCTCATTAACTCAAATACTCAATCATACATACCTAGTCACCTAATATTATGGCACAAGTATAAGGGTCAAGATATTGATTGTGAGAGTATAACCAAAAAATAAACCAACCCAATACAGAGAAAACAACAAACAAATTAATTACAATCAGAGTTAGCAGGGAACAACAAGAATACTTCCTATCCTGAAATGATAATCGAGGAAAAGTGCAACCAATTAGAGATGCTTCCTAGGATAATTCAGGGATTTTCCCCAGGCCCAGGCCATTCATCTTCTTCAGTCAGTAAAAAACAAATTGCTCTCCATTTGTTAAATTTTCGAGTATAAGATGCAAAAGTTGGTTAAACAAAGTACCCCTAGCCACTATTTGAAAATTTTCAATCTTGGAAAAACTCTACTAAACTGCACTTTACTAGCATGATTGAACCACACATCTCAACAAGGGCACAAGGGCTTCACAAGTACTAGTTGAGATTACAAACGAATTAGGTAAGAATTAGTTGAGGCAAAATGATACCTCCCCAGTGTACCGGTGGCTACTGCCTACGTAGAATGTGGCATGAACACTTTTGCCGCCGTCCACCGGCGTAAACCCCTGGGATTATTGGATCGGGGCCATCGGGCAATAAACTGTCACGAGCAAGGGAGAGGAGTGGGGAGAGATGCAGATCTGAAGACGAGCGAGATGAGAGGATTTGGAGCACGAATGAAGTAGCCCAGAGGTGGCAGTGGGTGGTGCCAATGGTGCGGGAGTGGGGTGGAGGCAAATGAGTGGTGGCGGTAAGTGGTGCGGAAGGTGGTGGGGATGGTGGTTTTGGGAGATAACAGAGAAATCTTATACGGTGGTGGAGAGTGAGAGAGATAGAGTTAGGTCACAAAATCAACATCGATCAAATTCAATGTTCGTCAAGGAATACAAACACTCTTCTAGTAATATAGTTTAGGTTATCATGATAGTCTAATAGGGTGTTTTAACATCAAGAAAGACTAACTGTGTGCACTAAATCTTCTCAGTGATTTTACTTAGCTGATAGGTTTGTTGCTGGTGGATTTCATAAAAAATACTAGTATACAAGAACCAACACTCACCATCTTCTCCAATGTTTCCCCCACGTAATACCAAGGAACAATAGTAGAAACAGAGACACAGTTCATACTCTGTTTGATTTTCTGTAGAAACATAATCAATTAAACCAAAACATCCGCACAAAGAAAGTTTGTAACCCTACAATTTGAACACAATTTGTCACCAAATAAAATACTCAGAACCAAAAACAAAAAAAATGCCCAAAATGCGTCAGAAACAAAGTCTCAAAACCCTACATTTGAAATTCAAATCATGAGTCAATTACAAATCATCAACTAATCAAGAACTAAAATATTGAAATACCCTAAACACATTTTTTGGGAAGTAAGTAAGAAACACAACTCTAGATACCTTGGTGTGAACTTGGTTACAGTATAGTGGTGGCGCGTCCCTTGCTAGTCAAGCTTGGGGCCACTATGGGGTTCTCATCTCATTGATTTAAAACCCTCCATCAATCAGCACCATTCCGTTATCCCTTCCATTGAATTCAAGAATTATCCAAAGCATAAAGAACAACAGTACTTAGGCCTATTTTCTCAAATGTGCTAAAAGTATTAAACGTATTTTTTTTCTCTTTGTATTTTGTGAAATTCTGTGAAGGCAAAAAAGTAGTTTTAGCACATTTGAGAAAATAGGCCTAACAGAAGCTCAATCAACCAAAAAACATCACCATTTCATTGAACCAAATTTGAAAGCCTGCCGAAAACCCTAAATCCCAAAATCTCAAAAATTGGAAAGGCTTGAAGTTTCAGCATTAAGGTCTTCGACCAAAGGTACCAAAAATCTAAGTCCGGAGAAGAAAACTACAACAAAAAACAGTCAGTCAATCAGGAACTGAAATTGAGTATTCATGTTAGTCCAGAAGAAACAAACAAACCCTCACAATGAAACCCCTAAAACAACAAACCCTTTTTATCACCACCAAAAGCAAAACAAAAAGCAAGAAGTAACCAATTAATACCCAGCACCAGCAGTACAAATTTGAAGGAGCCGGCGTCGTTGTTGGGTTAAACGAGTCGTTGGAGTGCTCGTCGAACTGGACGAGGACGTGCGATGGGTGAGTGAACCCCCTGAAGCGTTAAGCAATGGTTTCACCGATGATTCTGAAGCGATTCCTTCACCAATGGACCCGATTAAAAAAATATACAGTATCACCAATGAAAAAGATCTAACGGTTGCGATATAACCCGATCTAACGCCAACCTTCAAACTCTTCGCAATGAGAAATTTTTCAGTGCCGAGCGGGCACAGGTCCGTGGTGCCAAGCACGCATCTCGGCCCTCCAAACGTGTTTTGAACGGTTCAAATCTGTTTAGCCTTAAGGGGGTATTTTAATAATTTTACACTAAAAATTTACTCAAACAAATCTAGGCCGTCCAAACGTGGTGCTCGGTACCACGTGTCCGGTGCCCATCCGACACTGAAAAACTTCTCCTTCACAATGACGCTCGCAATATCTGGAAGCTGGCATGCAAGTGATGCTCTCTATTTCAATGGGCTCAATATTTCAATGGACCAGATTGAAATATAAAGATCTAACGGTAGCAATATAACCTCGCGGTATAATGCCCACCTTCAAACTCTTGACAATGACACCAGCCAGTTCTAAAAAATGAGAGTGATGCTTTCTATTTCAATTGACCAAATTAAAAAATATATATCTAACGGTAGCGATATAATCCAATCTAAAATGCCAACCTTCAAACTCTTCACAATGACGCTCGCAATTAGAGGTGGCTAATGGACGGGTTTGGACGGATTAAACAGGTCACGGGTCAAATATGGATCAAATAGTAAACGAATTAAAATGAATCGGGTCGAATATGGATCAAATCAAACCCAAATCCGCTCGACCCGACCCGGTTCCCCCTCCCCCCCTTCTCTCAATCTGGAGAATTTAACATTTTAGACTCAGAAAGAAAAGATAATGCGCTTTCTTTTTTTCCCTCAATCTGTTCAAATAGTCCATGAAAGCAGTTAGCTTGTAGTTGATATTGTTGTTGTTTGCCTTCAAATTTCAGTGGTTTCACCGATGGTTCTGAATCAAAAAAATATACTCCGTATCTCCGAATGAAAAAGATCTAACGGTCGCGATGACTCCCACCAATTCGCAAAATGTGGGAGACGCTTTCTATTTCAATGGACCAGATTAAAAATAAAAAGATCTAACGGTAGCGACATAACCTCGCAATATTAACCTCTTGACAATGACACCAGCCTGTTATCTGATTCTGTTTGAAGATTAGCGACCTCGGGATATAACCTCGCGATATAAATTAACCTTCAAACTCTTGACAATGACACTCTCTTACAGATGACTCTTACGGATGATTCTCCGGCTACGCTATTTTGCAAAACTAATTGTCGCCCCCCCAGCCCCCTATTGGTCAATAAATTTGGTGGGTACTCTTCTTGACTGCCTTCACCTTGATACCCTCAAGAACATGTTATTGTTGTTCACAAAATGTGGGAGACGCTTTCTATTTCAATGGACCAGATTAAAAATAAAAAGATCTAACGGTAGCGACATAACCTCGCGATATTAACCTCTTGACAATGACACCAGCCTGTTATCTGATTCTGTTTGAAGATTAGCGACCTCGGGATATAACCTCGCGATATAAACCTTCAAACTCTTGACAATGACACCCTCTTACGGATGATTCTCCGGCCACGCTATTTTGCAAAACTAATTGTCGCCCCCCAGCCCCCTATTGGTCAATAAATTTGGTGGGTACTCTTCTTGACTGCCTTCACCTTGATACCCTCAAGAACATGTTATTGTTGTTCCAACATTTCGAAAAGAGATCGTGGAAAGTAAAAACCAAGAAGCAGTTGGAGATCATGGAAAACAAAGGCTTTGCTCATCACCGAGAAATCATTCCGCCGCCAATAAACCAAGGTGTCATTGGTAAGTATAGCTATGGTCTTGGCTTTGAATTTTTTTGGAACTTAACAAAGCAATCATGGTGGAAATGCACACCAGAATAAAAAAATAATAATAAAATCATGAGAATTTGAAGAGAATCGAACAAAACTAGAGAGATAAAGTAATGGAACTATGGAAGTTCAGTGTCTTGTTCTCGGTTCTCTCTCTGTTGTTCATGAGATCTCTAATGTCCCGCATCAGTACCAGTTACTGGTCTAAAACTGGGGCTAAAACAAAAGTCTGTCCAAGCAAACATGATTGGATCGAGCACTTATAGCTATAGGTATCGGAATTGAGGTGATTTTTCGCTTAAGCCCTTGAAAACATGCTTAAATTTAAGTTGAACGGCTCGGCTCATTTGTGTGGATCCATGTGAAAAATTTGCTTGGCTAAAAAATTTAGAACCCATCTGTTAGTGATCCGTGAGTCAACCGATAGATGTACGTACATGTATATACATCTACAGAGGCGCTGATTGGGTTGAGAGACGGACCCATGAATATGCGCTTCGGAAAGCCAATTAAGGGTGGATTGTGGGTTTTTTGGTGTTAATAATTACTTCCATGGTGGGTTTTGCAGATTGTTGGATGATTCTTTTTTCATGGTTTTAATGTGATCATAGATGGGAGTGGTAGACTGAACTTGTAATCTCCCAAATCAAACAACTCCCTATAACTAGATATGAGTTTTCTCCCTCATAGCCGTATCCATCCTGTCCACAAGCACCATAAATAATCCGACACACATTGGAGCTCCATAGACGGTAACTCCTGCATGCCAATTGGTAATTAATTTCTACTATTCAGTGGGTTTAAGTTTGGTAGATTTGCAACAGATTATGAGGGATGTAAAAATTACAGTGGTTTTGTTGCTTGGCACCAGATTGAATGTCCCTACAAAATATTTTCCCCAGGTTAAAGGTTCTAATCCAGATACTTTGTGCAGTAATGTGGTGAACTTGTATTTTGGTTGAGAGTTAGACACATCTATAATTCATTTCTCTTTAGAATCTCATGAATTTAGCAAAATTTATTGTAGTCGCCTCTGTTCTTTGGTCTCCTTTTCAGGGAGTTGTTCAGCTGTGGCAACTGCTCAATGCTTGAGTGCCACGGTGCAAATGAAGTTTGGAGGGCCGCACGATCCGGTGAGGCGCCCGAGCGTGCAAGAGCTTATCGACAAGACACAAGAAGCATTCCCAAATGATTGTTATAGAGCAGTACCAGGCGAGGGTGGCTTTCGCGGATTTCGTCCTGAGACTGCCTTCAAGTACATCAAGCAGCGTGGAGTTGCGGTGGAGGCTAACCACCCCTATTGTGGGCAACGAACATCGGCACCAACTCCACCTGATTCCCGTCGTATTAGGATTCAGGACTATACGGTTAAGAGGAGAAGGCTCCCAGGGACAGATTCCCAGGATTTCGATATTCAGCCCATCATTCGCCAACAGCCGATTGTCGGGGTTTTAACAGCATATAAATCTCTCGAGCGACATAGGGAGGTAAAATTCTAAACATCATGTCCTTACAAATATAATATTTCACTGGATTTTTAGGCTTTGATTTTTAATGAACCCCTGTGTATTACTTACATTGGCTTCGGATCCTCTGTCCTACTCCACTCTACTTCCCTGTCATAGTGCTAATTAAAAGGATGACCCCTGTCCACAACACACACACACACACACAAAACCCTGTAGAAGAAGCCACAACCAATCCCCCTTTTGCATCCCCTACCTTCGACACATATCGAAACTGTTAGAACCATTTTTTCCTTTGCCACATAAAATGTACGTATTTGTATATGCATCTACAGGGTTTTTGAGAGTCTGGCTGTTACGGTTATGTTTTAAATTTCTTGATTAGGGTTCCTTTCTCCAACTGTGATCTGGTTTGATAAGAGAAAGGCCGTGGTTGTGACGCAGGGGGAAGGGAAGAATTTAGCAGTGGGGGAGGTGGAGAATTTGGGGGAGAAAAAAACAGGATTTCAGGTGGACAGAATTTTGGGTGTGATGCACTCTTTTGGTTTTCTCTAGTGATTGGCATGTGTGCCATAAACTTGGCTACGTATGAACAAACTTAGGCCATGGCAGTGATGAATGCCATAAGCTTGGCTAAGTATGAACAAGCAATGAATGCCATAACCTTGACTAGGCATGAACAAACTTAGGCCAAGGAAGTGATGAATGCCAAAAATCAGGCTAGGTACGAAGTAAACCTAGGCCATAGCAAGGCACATGTCAGTCTTTTTAACACTAGGACATCAAACTAGGAGTGGGGGAAAATTATTCAATGTCCTGGGGTACCGCCACGAGGTGCTCCAAACTCATCCTCCACCACATATTTGTGTGGTCCCCACCACAAAGTGTGTGGAGCTCAAACAAAAGTGTGGTGGGGAAGAGTTTGGGGCAAGAGCATGGGATTGAGGTGGGATAGAGGATCCGGAGCAGTGCTACATATCTTATTTTACAATAATGGAATCGAGGTGGAAATTGTGGACTCGACACGAGGAGAGGGCCGGAGAGAAGCCAAATGGGAAAAGAAACTTGTTCTTGTACGGGAGATCTGGGTTGGTACTTGTTTCCCTGAATAGTTTTTACCACAATGTTTTAACTCTAATATTTTCTTTCTTTTAAGGGTGTTTATCAAGGAGCCAAAAATGGTGATGATGCAAAAACCGCTGGGGGGCATGCGGTTGTCATTTTTGGATATGGAACTGAAAACGGTCAAGACTATTATTGGATCCAGAATACCTGGGGACCAGAATGGGGGGATAATGGAATTGCAAAAGTCTCAGCACATCTCTTCATCTATTTTGTCTATCCAGACCTGGAGGGTATCTCCATTCAGGGTAAATATATCTACATATACACGCACATACTGTATATAAGTATATCATTTTATTTATTCATTTGAATGCAACTAACCACAAATTTTCTGACTCATATGGTACATTTCATTTTGTAGAACCTGGAGAGGGGAGCGCATGAGGAGAATCACAAGATGAAGAGCTCAAATGGATCTTCTTTTCCATTTTTGTGGTTGACGGACTTGTCCTGGTAACTTTTTTTTTTTTTTTTTGACAATAAAGAAGAACTTCATAGATGTAACTTGTATGTCCTGGTGACTTTGTCCTGGTAACTTGTATGTCCTAGTTGCTTAGCAAAAAAAACTTGTATGTCCTAGTTGCTTAGCAAAAAAAACTTGTATGTCCACGTCCCTTGAGAGGGGAACTCATTTTTGTTGTTGTTGCAACTTGTATGTTGCTAATGCCCATTTCTTTCAAGAATGTTTTTCGTTGTTGCGACTTATATGTTGCTAATGCCCATTCCACTTTCAAGAATGGGAACGAACTTACGCATGAGTTTGTTACTTAAATAAACCACAATATTTGAACTACATCATCTTGTTATCTGTGGATTTAGAACCACAGGCAACGCATTTAATTGCAACGATCGAATATGTTACTACATATGGTTTAACATGCCGTTGTGTATTTGTGTGGGATGTTGTAATATCACATGCGTTTGGATATTGCGTTAGTTATTTACTCCATCAACCAAGGGGTTTGAGAAAGTCGAGACGCATTTGGAAGATGCAAGATTTGGGAGGCTTGGAGCACAGGAGTTCAGAATCAAATCCTCTATACCTCTGTTCATGTATCTTTAACCGTTAGATCACGTGACAATTTTTAGAACACTGAAATTTTAAGAGATGGATGAACGGCTCAAAACACATGCATGGATACATGGGAAAAGGAGAAAATTGGTACAGAGGAACTGGTACCGTGAGATGAAACAATGTTGTTTTGGCATATAAGCTCAGTCGAACATCGATGATTATAGCTTAACACTAATGATCAGAAGCACTAAATTTGTTTAAAACATTTATTTAGGAATCCCTATAAAAAATAAGCTCATCCAAATATAAGTAAGAGCTTATCAATTCTTCGTTCAATTTTTTGTCATGGAATTGATCGAAAATTGGTTCAAGCCCTTTATCAGCATGTTTGTTTCAACCCATAAAAGTAATGCACATTCACCTCAAATGCTTGTTCATCATACTTCTCTGGTAACCCAAGACAAGAATGTGATTTTTTTCTCGGCAAAAGATGATTTTATAAAAGCTCAACAGGGGTTCATCAGACTTGTTGCAGTATAAGCAACAAGTCTGCTCATCCAGGAACAAAAACTTACATACAAATAGTAGTCTTCCAACAAAGAGTTGGGAACCACCCACCCAAAAAGATTACAAATCCATAATTTTATCCTTCGAAACCCATCAAGATACGCTTTAAACTCCACCACCATGTAGATTTTGATATCGAACTTAGCCTTCATCCATATATCCAGTCTTCACAAGAAACCATTTCTACCGTGAGAGAAAATATAAAGTTCACAATAGCCAAGTAAGGAACGCATAGACAAATAGCTCATTTATATACTCGGCTCTCATACTTGATGAACAGAAGATATTGGTCCTCCCACAGTAACCTGTCATATTGATAGTTATATACCATTAAGTTTATAAGCACCAACCACCCTAAACTTAACAATGGTAGCATTTTAAAACCAAAAAGTAAAGAAACTCAGACATTATATTTGACCCAAATAAAATCAGGATAAACCTCGAAGCCTCCATGAGCATATAGCTAATATGTGTTAACCTGAAAACAGCACAAGAATGAAAGGTTAACAAACATCATGTGCATAACATGTCCTAATTGCATTGTTTAGCCCTAAAAAGTTGTGAAAGTTACAATATTATTCCACAATTTCGTTGCATATAATCTTTTTACCACTCAGCTCCGAGAACAATTCAACTTTTAGAGGAACGAAAAAATGCCGTTCATATTTATTAATATCATATGGCACAAACAACATAGCCCATAAACCTGAAGTGTTGAAACAAGCAATAAACAATGTCACCAACAAACAAACAAACAAAATGCACGTAGGCTTCAACTGATTTTTCCTCTCACGAAAGGTGCATAGAGGGGAAAAAGTACCATAGAGTAGATAGGATTATGGTTCAGGTGCGCAGAACTCGACGATTGTTTCACTCTTAAAACCATCGTACACTCTGGCTCGAAATGAGTTGAGAGTGGGAGAACCAGGACCAGCCATATCCTTGACCTGAAATGTAATGAAGTAGCGCCGAGCACCACCTGTACTGAAGGTTGCCTTGAGGACCTTCACAAACTCGTACTTTGTATCCTACAGTTTCAAGAAAGAAGTAGTAAGACCCAATACATAGAAAAAGGAGTTGATCGAAGAGGTGAGGATGGAATTATGGAAAGATTTAATGAACCAACAAAAGCACACACACGCATACGTTATGTCTGTTGTGCTCTTCAAGAGCTAAGTTTGAGTACTTTTCCATCCTCTCCAATAGCTTCGGGCTTTCCAGGCAAACTGGTTTAATAGGGATATCGACAGCATCATAGGGAACATCCCCAACATCGTACCCCTGCGGATATATAAAGCAAAGCCATGCTATGCTATCAAAGAGTAGAGAATCCTTCAACATATGTTAAGGTATGCACACATTCTTTTCTTCCTTTTTCTAGACCAAAATGTATGTGTGCATTCACGTACCCCACTCTCTTCAAACTTCTTGTTGTAATCCTGCAGTTGCGTGGATGTAAGATAGCACCAAGTATGGTGCTGTGGTGGTGGTGGATCATAAGTCTCCTTCTGTTCTTCCTTCTCACTCTCCTCCCCTAGTAGATCTTTTCCAAGTTGACCTTCCGTACGTCTGACTTCTTCCTCATTCGTCTTGTTTGCAGTTTGACCCGGTTCAAGAAAACTCGACATCCTAATCAAAACGGAACGAGATCAATAAAAGCAGCTGATGAATCATGTTATAACGAGTAAACAAGTACGGGATGTGTGCTCTGTAACCAGGGGATGGAATCTCATGGGCACCTCTTCTTTGATTGTAGTTACTCGAAATGTGGGCTGATTTGCTGACTAGAAATCCGATTCAAAGGCGTCCTAACTGATGGCATAATGAGCTGGATTGGGCAATCAAGCACTATAAGGGTAACTGGGTAAGGGATTCAATTCTTCTCTGTCTAAGCTCTCAGTTGCTGCTGCTTATACCATATTTGACTTGAACAGAATGATCGGACTTTTTCCCAGAAATGCAGTAATTCTGAGTTGGTTTGTGAGAGACAATGTTGCAAGGGTTAGAGGTAGGGCCTGTTCTTGGGACAAAGTGCCTTATTCCTATGAGCATAATATGTTGTGTGGGAATTGGAATATTTCTCCTTGTATTTTTAGTAGAAGTTAGGAGATGTTTAGCAGAGTAGAAGTTAAGAGCAAAAACCCATCTCCAATGGCAAACACATTTCTCTACCAAAAAAGAGTTTTGCCCATTTCTCTACCCCTCTACCCCATTATCGGAAAATCCAAGCCTTGGTCCATTTCCTGTACCCTTCTTTCTAAGTCTCAAACTTATCCCTCTTATTTACCATTTTGCCATTGAAAGCCTTGCCTTTTTGGGGTGAATAGGGCTGGCCCTAGGCATAGAGGCCCACCAGGCGACCGCCTAGGGTCTCCAGTTTTGAGCCCAATATTTGGGCCCTGAAATTTTAGAATATATTAAATATTATATATGTGAATAATTTGAAAAGTAGACTGATGTAGCTCAGCATAAACTTTCGCGTGCGCGAAGTAGAGGGCCGCGGGTTCGACCCCCCACCTCTTCCATTTTTAACGTCAATAGTTTTATATATCGTACAAAAAATTGTTTCAAAATGGAATTTACGAGCCTTGAACTTGCGACGTAAGGTAGTAAAAGAGGGTAATGGGCCCGCTCGGGGGCTCTGCTGCCTCCATGGCACAGCAGCCCCTCTCGGGGGCTCTGCTGCCTCCATGGCACAGCAGCCCCTACCCACACCTAAAACGGCAACATTTTGGGGGGGGGGAAATCCTTACCCTCTTTATTTGCAATCCTATGAAACAGAAACGCGTTTAGGAGAGCTCTAAAGACAAAATTTAATTATGTCTCTTTAGAATGATCATGAATAATAAGATCTTCGCACCGGTTCAATCGGATTGAAAATTGAAGCACATAATTTTTTAACCATATTTTTTAATATATAAAAAGTCTCAAAAAATTAACTGCTCAAATCTTCACACCGTGCGGTGCAAAGATTTCGTTATTTTGATCCTATTATTCTAGGGGGCTAAATTAATTTTTGTCTCTAGGGCTCTCATATTAAGTATATGCTCTTTATTTAGGACCTGTGGAGTAGAAATTTTTACTCAAATTTGGGTTAAATTTTGGGCAAAGGCCGGAGATGCTCGGAAGTTTGTTCGTGTTTTGCATACGGGTATGCCATGGGTTTGTTGAGCTTTCTTGTGATGGTTATAAAAAATTTAACTTACTCCCAAAAAATAATCACAAAGGGGGGAAAAATATAGAAGAAGAAGCATATATTATCAGATTTTTTTGAAATTTATACAATTGAAAAATAGATTCTGGGGGGAGACCCGGGAGAGGGCAAGAGTTAAAGAATCGTAAGGAGATGCAGAGGGGTACGAACGAGTGATGACGTAGTAGATCTATGAAGAGAACGAAGAATCAAGAGCGTGGGCTCCGTAATAGAGAGAAATGAAGAACACACACACAAATATATAGAGAGAGAGAGAGAGAGAGGTACCTGTTCTTGATTTTTTGGAGGTGGTTCGTCCCCGATTCCACCCGACGACCTTGATCGACTGTGATAGCGATAGGAGTTTCAACTTTAGGTTTCTGAGAAACATTTTTTTATACCGGGTATACCAACACCCCTGGTATCCTTTCGATCTATTTCTAATTTTTCGGTTATTTTTCGATCATACTTGTATGATCGACTCCGTTCATTTTGTAGAGTTTGGCGAGAACCCTCAACATACCGAAAATCGTATTCATCAAGTTTTTTTAGATACATGATCGGCATACATGAAAATTGAGAAAAACCAAAATTGGATCCAAAACCATTTTTTTGCAATTTTCACGTATGCCGATCATCTATTTATTAAAGCCTGATGAACACGATTTTTAGTATAATTATTGTTCTCGTCAAACTCTACAAAATGAACAAAGCTGATCATCCAAGTGTGATCGAAAAATTAAAAACGGTTGGGCACATGGAGAGCAAGTTCACCTGCTACTAACCAAATGAACGGTTGTGATTAAAATCAAATGGGAGGGCAGATTCTAGTACTTTTTAGGTTGGGCCATCTATTCTTGAGCTGGGCCACTGCCCTTTTATTTCTTTTGGGCTCTATTCTTTTATTATATGGTTTGGATTTGGGCCATCTTTATTACTAATTAAATTGGATTAGAACCTATCAGTATTTATTGCCTCAAAACGTGACTTTTGATCTCATCTTACTTACAAAATTACTTCTAAAAGTCAAATATTGGTAATATATAGCTAAAATCATCATATTTTTTTCAAAAATAAGGTTAGAATATGAGTATCATATTTTTATAGCATTTGCTAATGCTTTAAAAAAATTCACGGTTGCGGTCTCCGATTCCTGTTACACATTGACCAATACTCTCATTACTCGCGACCGTTACGCCGACCACGACCACGATTTAAAACCATGCCGCATATCCTATTTATCTCACCAACCAGCAATTTTGTAACTTAGGTGGTTCTAGCATACTCTATTGTTTCTATGAGAGTAGTTAAAGCATTTTACGTATTCCTGCTGAGCTGGTATTTCAATATAAACAAAGCCTTTGTATAAAGCCCCCTCACTTTGGTTCAAAGCCTCCCAATATATGATATCAGAGCCCGTAACGATTCAAAGTAGGGAAATCAAGAAAAGCTTATATTATCCCATAACTGAATAATATAAAATTTTAGAAGGAAAATAAATCAATTTAGTAAATCAACTACCTTTATCGCAGAATTGTAAACACATCATAATACAATTATTAATATTAAAAATTTATCAAAACTATATCATCAATAACCTTGTCAGTAACACACTGGCGGGTACCAAGTTAAAGCAAATAATCATAAAAAAAAAATTTTAAATTTTACCTTTTCAAGCCTACAGTGAACCAAGTATACAAAGAAAAGTTGATCTAATTAATAGATTTAATATACAAATAGATATAAAAAAAATAATCTATGAATATTTATTAAGAGAAACTGACCCTTAAACAGGGATCTTAATAGAAAATAGAGTTTATTTGAAAAATTACTCTTGAAAAATAGGAAGATTTTATGATAACCAAAATCATGGAGAAAAAATTACCATCCTCAACTACAGCAGGACAAGATATAAGGAAAAAAAATCTTTCAGCCTCAATTTGTAAATGGTCAACAACTCAATTTGGACAATTCATACCCTTTGTAACATTAGGAGATGGAGCTACGTGGTCATTTGTAGGGGTGAGCATGGTCCGGATTGGTTCGGTTTTATAGTAAACCAAGAACCAAACCAATACCTATGGATTATAAATTTACATAACCAAACCAACTCACAATAGGCATAGAACCAAATCAATCCAATCCATTAAACTATAGTTCGGTTTCGGTTTTAACCACGGTTTGCTTTGAACTAAGCTATCATGCATCTTCAAAAAATATTTGAAGTACTTAAAATTATGATGATAAATTAAAAAAACTTATATTAAAATCAATTTCATTTAAATTACCAAAACAAACTAATATCAACCGACTAATTTAAGACTATACTAACATTTGCCTCAAACTAATAAAATGAAATACTGGTAAGTCACTAAATGAACCAACTAAGAATACCACTTACTAAACATCTTAAGATAGTTTAACCAAATAAAAGGCCAAAGATAATTCCTAAAACTATAGAACTGAAATGAGGCAACAAAATGGCAGTAGCAGTAGTATGTTAGCAACCAACTTATTTTATATATATTATATGGTTCGGATCGGATTGGTTTGGAACCATAACCGTGAATATAAATCCACAAACCAAACCATATAATACGGATTTTAATTTTTTTAAACCATGATCAAACCACACTACTAAAAAACCGAACCAAATCTCTCGGTTTGGATTGGTTTGGACTGGATTCACGGTTTGACGGATTTTTTGTTCACCCCTAGTCATTTGATCAACTCAACTGGACCAATTTATATTTAATAAATAAATTTGATGAATACAAACCCTTAACCTTAGATGATGCCAAAATTTTAAATAATATAAACGCAATTAGAATTTTAAATATGCCTAATACAGATCGAGTGCCTCGCACAATTAGGTACACTAGTTATTTCTTGAATTTACTGAAGTTCAGTTATTAGTTAACCCGATACAGACTTTACAGAATCTACAAAAGGTACAAAAGCAAATTAACCATCAAATAGGAGACTAAGATTCCTCGCTAGCTCTTGCAAAAACAACATAAAAATTTAAAACAATCTTTTGACAACACCATTCCTGTGACAACAACATAAACAGCATGCATTAAAACTGAATTTCAAGCTCTAATAATGAGGCCAGATTTGAAGCATAGTCGGGTTAACCTAAGATGATTGATGAAAAAATCATTTTGATTGGACAACCATAAGTATATCAAACATCATATTTTTCAAAATGCAACTTGCCAACTTTACATCGTGTCCTTAAATTTCCCTCCTTTTTTTTTTTTTTTTTGTAAAAAATGAGAAGATTGTATTGATAAACGCTTAGCGGCACTTACAAAACAGAAATCATTATAAAGAATTTGGACAAAGCCAAACTAATCGTCTAACAAATAAAAACAAGTAAATCACAAGACAATCGATATCTTACATCCTAACTCAGGCATAACCTGGCGCAATAGCGACACTTTTAAACTGTCTAATATCTAATTAGAAGTCTGAAACAATAAAAAG
The DNA here is from genome assembly GCA_020567845.1 of Rhododendron henanense subsp. lingbaoense. Lineage (NCBI taxonomy): Eukaryota > Viridiplantae > Streptophyta > Magnoliopsida > Ericales > Ericaceae > Rhododendron > Rhododendron henanense. The sequence goes on from CM036313.1 coordinate 2,024,803, forward strand.
TGCAAAGTTAAGGATAAAGACACCAAATACCCAAACAATCAGATGCACTCCAACCAAGAATGAATGCACCAATGAACTTCCAAGAACTACAGATCTGTCAAGCCGCCACGAGTTGTCCCGCCAAAGACATCGTGTAGGGATAGAACGCTAAAGCACATATATCGTTGTGAAGCAACTTCGATTGAGAGAATCTGATCTGTAGACAAAATTCGATAAAAAGACGAAACTAACAATTCTCGTAAAACAAGAGACATAACTCTCGTAAAACGAAAGACAAAACTCTCACAGATCAGACGACAAGTCGTTGATTTGGAGAGACGGAAGAAAAAAAGGAAAACAAAGAAAGTGAGTCGGAATAGTACCATAACCTTCCCCTCCCGCCGCCGCACATGGGTATGGAACCTACGGGGGGAAGGGGAAGGGAGAAGATGAGTTGTGGTGGCTAGGGTTGAGGGAGAGGGAGAGAGAGAATGAGATAGGGTCGGCGGAGAAGCACCATTTTAACATCATCTTATGTCAATTTCTCGTAGTATAAAATCTCTCTTTGTCGCCCATATTTTCATCAGGCAAGCTTGAACAACAAAATCGACAGTTTTCATAAGTTTAGAGCCGGCTCATAACTTTCGGGCGTCGAAAACGAATTTCTTTAATGAAGCCCACTCTATATTTTTTATACAAATGTTGGTTGACAAAAAATTTCATTAAAAAAAAAAAAATCTATTCCAAATGATTTACCATTACAAAATTTGAATTGGGCATTTCTTTTTATAGAGAAAACTTAGATTTAATATATACTTGGGTTTAACCTTTTTTGGGAGGCCCAAAGCTCATACTTCTTCGGTTTCTCCCATAAGTTGACCTTTCTTTTCTTCACTTGGGACAGAAAATTCTCTTCAAGCATCGCTGGGAAATTGCCGAAGCAAATGTATATGGAGTACTTTCCAAGTGGGTCAGTCTGGTATTCATCGCACAGCCTACTTTTTATGCAGACTTTTATAAGCCAACTTTCCTTGATTTTCATTGTAATTTTTAGGGTTAATCGTTCGTCTCGACAAGACAAATCGAAAAAGTATAGAAATATGAAACGTAATCTAACGCAATGACTACAGAGTGTTGGCCTGATTTGAGCTACATGATTACCGTTTTAAAATGCAAAAAAAAAAAATGTGGTTATTGAGAAATCAAGCGAACCACAACATACAATGCGCGAAGAACAATCAAGCGAGAAATAAAGAATGAAAGACAAATATTTTACATAGTTTTCAAGACGTGCAATTTGGTACATCCAGGCTCACACCAGCTTTCATAACGTATCCAATGAAGAAAGTACAAAAGTTACGTCGGTTTTCTGAATATAGCAAAGATCAATAACCTAGGTTTACATCACCAATTACCGTAAGAGTCAGCGAAACACAAACCAAACCAAACCGAATCATACCCAACAGTGAAAGCATAATAGCCTGCTAACTCCATCACCTAATGGCTATAGAGCTTCAAAATCCATAACAAGTTCACAACAAACCATGTTTTTGCTATAATGAACCAAGAAGGATTTATGGTACAATCTTGATTCTCAAGTTTATTTTCCAACCAGCCAAAAGCCGCCCATGTGGATCAAAATCTTCTCTTTTTGAATAGGACTTTTGAAAACTGGGAAAAATCAGATCAAAAAGCAAAAGAGTAGGAACAAGTCATACATATGACCACAGTGTTCAAACCCTTGTACATAATTTGTTTTGCTTCTCTTATATTTTCCAAATCTCATGCTCTCTTCAACCAATATATAAGTGCAAGTGGTATCTCTCATCTCCATAAAACAAGCTTTCCGGTCGATCCGCTCGTTCCAAAAAAAAAAATTACCGTAAAAAAAAAAAATGGGCGTCACGTGTTTTACCCAGGAGTTCGCGTGCCCAATTGCACCAGCTCGTATGTTCAAGGCCTTGATCTTGGACTCCAGCAACCTCATCCCAAAGCTCTTGCCACAATTCATAAAAAGCGTCGAAGTAATTGAAGGAGATGGAGGCGCAGGAAGCATTGAACAGGTCAACTTCAGTGAAGGTAAGCAGAAACCTATATTATTCTCTGTCCAAAAATTTTGCCGTGCCCGTGGCTCTTGGAGGGGAGAGCTCGGGACGAGCGGCATGACATTTTCCAAAAAACAACTTTCCAGGCTAGTTTTCATTCTGTGTAGCATGGGATCTACTGTCGAAAAATTCATGTGCACTCTTGTCCCAGAGAGGAGAGAATTTGGTGACACGGTTTATGGTACTCCAGTCGAGTCCTCAACGGCTAACCAAACCAATGATGCTTCACTTTTCGACCTTGTACTTTATCGATGCTGCCTATTTTTTGCCTCTGCTCGGTAGTTCTGCCATTCCTTTCACTTTGCTTTCTGGAATCCCTTTTCTTACTAAGGTAGCTAGGAAATAGAACCGGAGAGTGACACCATATATGTCTATAAGCATAAAGTTATTCTAACACCAATCATACGAGAACTGCTCGCTTTTTATCAGAAGCTTGTGATTTGGCCGATTCATTCGTACATATAGAAACTTTTCTCGTTATCAAAGCATATCCTCAAGAAAGAGTTCTCTATCGAATAAAGAACATACTACGAGTTTACTGAGCTAGAACTTTGGCTCGTAAACAGAAAAGTAAGATACCAATACATGTGAGAAACCTAGGGAACACGAAATTTTCCGAACCACAACTTTTTAATGAAATTTTCCTTCTAGAATTTACAGCGTGCCTTGTCACATAAAGGAGAAAATAACAAGACAGGGAACATATACATTTTCGAAAAGAGGACCTTGGATCTAATTCTCCAAGGACATGATTCACTAATAGCACTACTAACTTAGAACACCCTTGTGTTTGATTTGTTGTGCAGCTAGCCACTTCAAGTATGTGAAGAACCGGATCGATGAGCTCGACAGAGAGAACTTTGTGTGCAAGTACACCATGATTGAGGGTGGCCCGATTGGTGACAAGCTCGAATCTATTGCCTACGATGTGAGATTTGAAGCAGCCAGCAGTGGAGGTTGTATTTGTAAGATGACAAGCAAATACAACACCATTGGTGTGGCCGAGGTCAAGGAAGAAGAAATCAAGTCCGGAAAGGACAGCGCCATGGGGATTTACAGAGTTGTTGAAGCCTATCTTCTGGAGAATCCTCATGTCTATGCTTAGCCTGTTCTAGTTCCATGCCTATGTATTTACCAGATAGCGACAGGGAGAGAGTTTTCTTTGTGATTGTGTGACCAAATTTGTTGTTGAAATTGGATGAAGTTCTTCTTTCTGAACTCCTTAAAAAAAAATAAGACAGAGCTAATAGCACTGAAACAATTTCTCTGATATCCAAAATTGTTTTACTTTGGGCCAAATTGTCTTCTGCTTTTGCAATCTTCCTAATGCAAACAGAAATGAAAGGAGGATTCCGTTTTCTCAGTAGACGACAGGATTGCAAATAGATTTAACCTCAGGTCCCATCGCGTGCCCTAAGGAGTAAAAAGTCGATCTAACCTCACCAAGCAGCTACGGAGACTTGAACCACGAGTTGTGCTAGAAAATTTTCAGCACTTATCCACCTAATATGTCTGTCTCTATCTTTACCGCATTTTTATACTTTCTATTTTTCTTATTAGTCCTAGGATATTTAACCGAGAGAATAACGTAGCTGATTATGTAGCGCTGAGACAATTTTGCTTTTCCTTTTCTTTTCTGGGAATGCGACACGAGGCATGAAGCAACCAAGCAAAGAAATGTACAGCCACAAGGCATCCAGCCAGCCTGTATATTCTCCCCAGAAAATTGACATCCCCTGGACAAAATTCAAAAGATCAGTTCAGCTCTCTATTGCCCCCCTTCCCTTTCCAATTCCACTACAGTATCACCTGGAATGCAGTAGTCTTGATGGTTTCAAGATGCAAAGGCAACATGCTCATGGGTGACGAAAAAAGAACAGAACTTGCCCCAAAATGGCAGTGGTTTTTCTAGATTACACGAATATAGGACGAATGGAAGTAACAACCATGTACGAACTACCCAAAAGAAAAGGTGATATATATGCGTTTGAGGATCTCTCTCCCTTCTTTCCCTGCAAGGAAACGGGAAATTTTGGTCGCAAAAGACCCTTTTTGTTTCTCGTGTAGTATGGAACAACAATACCAAATCACAATTAGTGCTATAATCGATTGAACATATGGGTTTTGGCTTATCCAAATCTATTATAGGGGCCTAAATGTATCGTAAAGCAAGGTTAGAAAAGAAAAAAAATCTCAGGCAACAATTCACTCCATTACCCTCAGCCAGTTCACTAACAGAGCTTTACATATCTCACATTAAGAACTGTTCTGCAGAGTTCCTCAACCTTGACCCGAGTCCACTCGCAATATCTTCTGTGTGCAAAATTGAAACAAACACTTTCTAGATGAGACAATTTCCAACTCTTCTAACTCAAGGTTATCGTAATTTGATTAAAGTATCTATACAAAGAGTATAAGATGCTAATTAGAGTATAAGATGCTAATTAGAGCCAACTATTTCAGTCCTGTCAAATGTTACAAATACAGAACTTTTTACTCTTCAAATATCTTCCATGGATTGCTTCCACAACTAATGCAATGTTTTCCAAAAGTTGCAAAGTCATGCGGGCACCTAAAGATAAATGCATCAAGGAATTGTTTGGTAGAATCTCAGGAAACAATCGTCGTCAACACGAATGTGACTTGTTTGGCAAGAGAATATGTTTTCATATGCATGTCCAAAGTCATAATCCAAAAAGCATAGCGTACCAAACTAAATCTCTCTTCCTATGGATTGTACGCAAATTCTGCTAGGATGGCAATGTAATATTTGAGAGAACGATTTACATCAGGATACGAAGTCTTTATGCAGTACTGATTTTCCTATTAATGATTTAATATGTCTACACAGGGAAACGAATATAACAAAGTGAGAAAGAGAATAACTTTTGAAATGTGAGAAATAGTACAGGAAGAGGCCAGAAAGCAGGTCAAAGCTGTTCACCACTCGCTTGCCTGCCGCTTAGGCTCTGCGTGTCAAGTAAGTGATCCTAACCGTCTTCTCCAGCAAAGCATAGAGAATATGTAAGAATCAGTTCGGGTATTGTAAAAGTCGCTTGGGAGCACCTTCATATTTTTCGTCGTCTATGACTCTAGATTATGTGAGTTACAGCAGTCCTAGGGAATTTTGTTTGGTGGCTCAACGATATAATCTCGGTAATAAATTATGAAAATAACCATTAGTACAGAAAATGCATGGTTGAATAAAATAGTAAGCACGGTCCCAGAAACAAATGGACTCAACCAAGGTAGTCCTTAACCAGAAGCACTAATGCTAAAATACCTCCAGCTGAACAAGGGAATCTGGCCACTATCAACCTTTATGATAAAAACGGAAGGTGGAATTGTGCTTTGGAACTCTTCATGTACATCAATAATTGGCAAAGAAAAAACACAGTGCACATTTTTTGGCTATTGGAATTTTTTCCAGTGATCCATTTCTTGTAAGGAAAGGATTCCTAAAGGGTGGATATCCTCATAAAGCCACTTTGATTGTGTTTGACCATTGAGCCATGAATGATTTACTTATCATCTCTCTCTCTCTCTCTCTCTCTCTCTCTCATATTCTTTTTTCTTGGTCGGTTTTGGATATCATAACTGCACACTGAAAGCCATCCACAACAAAGCAAATTCCCTTTGGCCTCAACATTCAAGGGTCCAAACAAAAACACCAGCCTTTTTTTCTCTTGAACACACCCTCCCTCCCTCATCTTTACTTTACCCATAGACACTGACTTCTGAATACCAATCTATAATAACAACACACACACACTCTCTCTCTCTCTCTCAAAAGAGATTCCTTACATGTCCCACAACCTCTTCCTTTTAAATATTCCTTCCCCATTTGCATATAAAACCCATGTATTGATTCTCCATTCCCACTCTTCACCCTCTCTCTCCATCCCCATAATAAAACATCTGTTTCTAGGGGTTTCTCTATTTCTCTCCTCTTCTTTTTCACTCATGGTTCCAGAATTGGAGGTAGGTATCAAAACTAGCATTATTCCAAATTTCAGGTTTCATCTACATAATATCTCTAACCATTCACTAGCTAAAAAATCGTTTCTAAGCATTCAATTTTCCTGAAAATTGCAGAAACCTCGAGTCACAGAGATACAGGTTCGGATGGACTGTAACGGGTGCGTGCAGAAGATCAAGAAGGCTCTACATGGCATAAATGGTAAGTGATGAGCGACTCGAATCCCAAATTACTTCAATTTGATCCCCCTTTTCTGTTGTTCTTTTCTAATAAGTTTGTTAATTTGGTTTTGCTGCCATAACTTTCTTCAGGGATATATGATATTTACATCGACATTCCTCAACAAAAGTTGACAATAATCGGGTGGGCAGATCCTGAAAAAATAATCAAGGCCATTAAGAAGACGAGGAAAACTGCCACTATCTGTTCCCATTCAGAACCGTCGGACCAGCAACCTCAGCCAACCGACCCACCACCACCACCAGATCAGCCACCAGAACAACAACCACCTCCTGACCCAGCAAATCCACCACCTCCAGCAGAAGCAACCCTGTCAGCAGACCCACCAATAGACCCGCCACCACCACAGGAATACCCACCACCAAATGCTGCCAATGACGCCTCTGCAAGCCACCCAGGACAACCCTCAAGACCAAAAGATGTGGAAGAGGTTCATGTGATATATCACCACCCACCTGATTATGGGTATCGACATGACTATGGTCACAGTTACGGCCATAACCATGCTAATAGTTATGGTGGACCCTGGAACAATTACCAAAATGGCCCAGGGTTTCGACAAGAACCACCACCACCACCACCCCCAACTCCACCCCCACCCGTCCACGAACCCACATTTGCACCCGTCTATGTGACTCCCAGCTACGACACATATAGGCCGTCTCCTAATGTCACTCTTAGCTACAACACATACAGGCCATCTCCTTACGTTACCCACACCCACAACACATATAGGCCATCTCCTAATGTCACCCACAGCTACAATACATACAGGTCATCACCTTATGTTACCGAATACGAACATATCAGGTCACCACCACAGCAGATGCATTATAGTAGACCAGAGCGCTACAGGGATGACTATGACAATACCAACAACGGTGGAAATGGAAATATCAGTTCGGTATTCAGCGACGAAAATCCAAATGCATGTAGAATAGTCTAGAAAGAACGGAGATGCCGACATGAAAAAAGGAGCACCTAAAGACTTGCCCAAATGCGATTTTGTAGAATAAGAAGTAAAATCATCATAGTGCTTGTTGGCAATGATATTTTCAAATGAGCCTGTGAGAGTGCAGAGTGAAGAATCAGATGCCAAGCTTGTAAGTGGGGGAAGAATATATCCTACATTCCACTACTATTGAGGCTAATACAAATTACGTGTGTTCATTTCTTGTGAAAGCAAGCATACGACAAAGATAATTTATTCTAGAAAAGCTTTACACGCCTTTCATTAAAAAATATATTATCCTTTTCTAGACTGCACATCTATGTAACATACCTTGGGAGCGGACCCGGGGATCCTGCAGGGAGGATCCTTGTAGTGCACATCACAGCCATCCAAACGTGCTTTCAATGGTCCGGATTTAAAAATAAACTCTTCGCTGAAAGAGTTTATTTTAAATCCAGATCGTTGAAAACACTCTTGGACAGCTGTGATTTGCATCGCGGCCCCTGTAGGGTTTTCAAGTCCATTGGGAGCTTCTAAGCTTGAAACAGGACAAGGAAAATTACGTTAATGTCAAACAAATTATTCCCATTTTTAAGTTCCTTGAAGTTGGCCAGAAATGGGAATAACAATACAAAGTCCCCTCCAATGCATTTCCCTCCAAAATCAGCTAGGTTGTGTATGGATCAAGAATTTATGGATGCAAAATATGAGCTGCAAATAAACAACTCAGTTCCTAGAGTAGAGGTTGCACACATCTCCGAGATACGAACGTGCAAATTCAATCCAGGAAAGGCCCAAAATATTCATTCAGGGCCAATGCAGAATGCAGTATCCGCCAAACACATAGACTTGGCAAGATCACAATCTAGAACTTGGAGACGCAATATGATCAGATTTAGACTGCTTTTGATGGTACTACAATCCATCTTACACGTTACAGAATGAGGTCATTATTCAGATGTTTCAAGAGCTTAAAATGAGACATTCTGCTTATTACGCACTTGAGTAAACCCAACGAATGGTATTCCGTCAGAGCTTTATCTACAAGATGAAATTAATAAAATGGAATGTATGATTGCAAAGGGTTGCTATCTGCTGGGCTGGGTGGAGGGAAAGGGGTTGAGAGCACGGTAACTCGGATGTTGGGCTTCGGCTGTGTTTACGGGTAGTTTCTGCAGAACTTGTCCTGATTGCTTTTAACTCTTAAAATGCTTCCATGGGTTTAACAATTCTAAATTATCTACATTCGGTTATATACACTTTATTCAGAGCTAAAAAGCATAAAACCCATAACCAAATAAGCGTGTAACTTCATATGCAGACAGTACTTTCATGAATAATGCTATGAGTTACGAAAAATTATTCTATGCCCCTGGGGTACTGCCACGTGGTGCCACAAGCCCCTTCTCCGCTACACATTGTGGTGGGGCCCAACAGAAAGTGTATGGACTCCGCCACAATGTGTGGTGGAGAAGGGCTGAGGCACCATGTGGCAATGATTACTCCCGACTACTTTGTTCTTTTACAAGTTTTGAGAAAAACTTTTTCCTCTCTGCACGGTTCCCAATAAATTTCTCTATCTATCTCTCTTTCACTCCACTCATTACCACCCAAAAAAGTTCTCAAAACCAGACATTGTTGTTACAGTAAACTTGCAATACAAAATTACCAAAAGGGCCAGCATAGAAGTATGGGACGCAATTAAACAGATTATCACGAACTAAAGACATGCAGCTCCTAATTTCCGAATTGGAAGCACGGACGATCAAGAATGAAAAGCATGGAGAAATACCAACAAAACTGCAATTAACGGGGGGTTTTTTTTCAGTCATCACTCGAATTCTCATTACTAAGGCTGGAAAAAGGGGATCTTTGCGTTACCTTTAATTCTGCCATCTCCGCAACTGATAGCGAACAAGTCAAGAGGGGTATATAATATTTGGATATTTCATTGAAATCTTGGAAGTTGGAACTTTGAAAAGTTGCGTCGAAGCGCTCGCCGTGGACAGCGATAGAGCGTGCGTTCCGGCGACGAGCGGCGGCGGCTGTGGCGGTGGCGCAGCGGGAGAGTGTATTCCAGAATCTAACAGTAATAACCGTTGGGGTTGGCAATCAGAGGTAGAGCGCCTCTTTTGTTTTCACAATGGTTACTCCGTTGCGGCGGGACCCGGGGGTTCTGTAGTACATGTGTATAGTGCGGTCGATCCGATCGTTTATCTTGGTAATGGATGGTTTGAATTTTCATCTGAATAATGGACGGTTAAGATTTGTACGAGCTCAAATTAAATCAAAGCCGTCTATATCGAGATGGACGATCGGATCAACTGCACTACACGGTATAATGTGGTGAATGCACTACAGCCCCTCCCATCCCGTTGTGGCGGGTAAAATCGTAGGGTGCGAGGTCAGGGTGTAAACTGTAATTTAAGGGAAGTGAATTAAGGAAGTAGTGTTATAGTAATGTGCCGCAAAACTAATAAACGCGAAAAAAAAAATTGAATAAGGATAAAAATTGAGTCTGGGGGACCTGTAATGTATGGGTGCGCAATCCTAGCCATCTAAAAATATTTTAAATGGTCCAAGTTTGCTCAACATATTTTACAGGTCTTACTCGTAAAGATTGACAGCTCGGATCATGCAATTCAAGTTATCTTAGATATTTCTAAAAAAATTTGGGTAAAAGTCATAATTTTTTACTTTTTTGATTCGGAAAATCAAAAAAGTGAGTCGCGAATGTGGAAAAAAATTTGAATAAGGACAAAACAAAACAAAAAAAACCCAAAAAAATACTCAGCGGAACGCAACCCGGTATGGTTTTAATGTGAAAGTTTAACAGATCAGAACTCATTTATGTTTCGAGTTAGTTGTCTACTGTGTTTTTGAACTGGAAAAAATTGCACTCATGGTTTTTTCATTTTTCCCTAACTTTTTTGTACAGTAATTATTAGCTGAGTGTAAGCATTTTGTTTTTATCAGTAAAGGAAAACTTCATGCAATACTGATGCGAAAAATAAAATTGAGTACTCCCTCCGTTCTTTTTTAAATATCCCCTACGAAATGAAGTAGTTCAATTTCTTTGCATCAAATTAAAGAACTTGTAGAGGAAACTTAAACAGGGATGAAAGGAGTACAATAAGCAAAGAAATGTAGGAGGAAGCTTCAAAAATTTTAAGTATACGTTTCTAGTGCTGTTACTCTGAAAAACTGATCAACTTACTTGCAAATTATAGGACTACTCTTGTTATATATACTATACCAATTTGTACATCAAAGAAGATAAGAAGTAGAATGTACTTATGCCATTATGTTGTTTTTTTGAACGGCTATGCCATTATGTTGTTGACGAGCATTGACACTGACACCGCATTTTATACTTCATAGACACAAGTGTGGTGGCTCCACACAAACAAACTAACGTACAGTTATATATGAAGCCCACCACATGCACTTGTGTCTAGGGAGTAAAAATATGGTATCACTAGACTTTCCTGTTGTTGACACATTAGGCATGAATTAAAGATCCATAATCTTTCATAGATTGCCAAAATCATATTTACTTTCACTGCATACATCCAAAAGGTTTTGTTAGCTTTTTATGACTATATATAAGGTGTCCAAGGAGAAGCAACAATTTGCAACACTCCAACAGTATCACATATCACTACTCCAACAGTATCGATCATATCTACTCTTTGAGCGGAACAATGACTTCTTTTCTTCTTCAGTTACTCATCCTAACATTTCTCTTTGTTTCGGGTACCTTTTGCGTCGAACAACAGCTTGTTTCTGTTCCCAAGAACCAGGTGAATTTAATCAGCGACATGCCTGATATTCCTGAACCATTACGAGTTCGTTGCATATCCAAATCCAATTTTAAATATTGATGTTGGAAATCATACACTCAAAAAAGGCCAAGAACTTAACTGGACATTTGGGGCCAGTGCCTCCGGAAGTGCTCTCTACTCCTGTCGCTTCTACTGGCAATCCAAAGACAAATCTTCTAATGTATACGATGGGAGTGTGCGCCAATATTGTGGACTTTCGACTGATAATGCGTGCATTTGCTATTGGTTCGCGAAACCCGACGGTTTCTATATCAGTGGTGATAAGTCAGAGTGGAAGAAACTACATAGCTGGTCCGACTCTTAGTTTGTACCATTGTAATACTAGCTTTTAGCTCATGCATCAATTATTTGGTGCTCCAATAAATATAATGCTTATGAGAAGCTTTACTCCGACTCTGGACTATCAATGAAGGAAGTATGATAATGTACACATAAATTAATTTGGGTCTCTAGGCCTGCCCTCTCTGATGTCATTTGGCTTTAATTTGGGGGCATGGTTCTACAACAAAACGTCCCTGTAGCTCCTCGGTTCTTGGAGGTTTAGGGGGGACACTGTTTCAGTGGTATTCTGAGAGCAACCACTTTGTGCATATATTGCCAAAGGTTAGGTCTGTCTCCAATCATTCCCCGCCCATACCCTCAATGATTGGGAACTAGATGGGTTATGTTGTGTTGTTGTTGTTGTTGTTGTATAAGAAGCTTTACTTTCGCTTACGAAGTTACGATCCTTTTATCTGTTGTGACACATTCGTTTACATATCCTTATACATAGTTTGATAACTCAGGTGTCCAGCCCGTCCGGGCTAGCTTAAGCCTTAAGCGCACCTCGACTAATTTTGGGACCAATCCCACCTCTCACTTGCAGGAGTCCCAACTAAAGCCAAAGTTCCTGCTTTTTATGGGCTTGCTCCAAAAGAGTTGAAAGCATTGAGAGGGATTTCAAACTCAAGACCTTTTAAGGGAGCAAACCCCTAAGTTCTAATCTTGACCACTAGGCTAACCCCTTGATTGAGGTTCCATCATTATCGATTTTACAAGGCAAAAATAAAATTTTAATAACACCTAAACTATTTAACACAGCTAAATATAATGTGTATTAATTTAGGTTATAATCCTAAGGATATTGAAAACAGAACTTGAAGTGAAATCGAAGTTATCATTTGCCCAGCCATTCCATCATCGAGTTCGGACCTAGCAAGGGCACTCCGTTAAAGCGGTTAGTCACAGAATCCCCTAGCTCCTGATCCTGATTGCAATCAGGGCCGGCCCAACCCCAAGGCCCAAGAGGCCTGGGCCTTGGGCATCCCAAAAAGGGCAAATTTTAGGGGCACTCTACTAATTTTGCTATTTGGGCTTGAGTAGAAGTCTTTTTGGGCTCAAAAGATGGGAAAAAATGACCCATTCTAAATTAAATCCACCGGCGGCCCACACAAATCTTGAGGCCCAAAAAACACACGGTGGCATTTTTGCAAATAAGTGATCCAAATGGTCCTTTTAATTAAATCACTTCTCAGCTTTCTCAATTCTCACCTCTCGGCTCTCACATTCGTTTTGCCCAACAGAAAACAAAAACAAAAAACAAAGAAAAGAAGAATGAAGAACGAATCGAAATTTCGAACTTTCGAAAACCAAAATCGGCATCCAGTTGAATCAAAAGGAGAACCCAAACCGAAGAATCGAACACTGCAGCAACTTCCTCCCCCACGGTCCCACCTATCGCTGGCTTCGGCGACGAATGATACCATTGATACGATTACGAACAGGTACCTCTCCCTCCCTCCCTCCCTCCCTCTCTCTCTCTTAAATATGCACACAGAGTGGGTGCCGGAGAAGAAGGAGAGGCCCAAATGCCCAATTCCTTGGAGGAGGAATGGCTGGTTCAGTGGTTGACTGGTTGCGATTAGGGATTTAGGGGTTTTAAAATTTGTTAGGGCTTTTGAAAAAATTTACACTGCCAAATCAGGACAACATAAGTTTAAGCATTTGAGTGGTATGTTCTTGGGCCTCTCACCATCGACGAATCGTAGTTCTTCGAAAGTTCGGAGCTTTCAACAGACAACATGCCTAAACGTGATTTTATATTGCTTAAATGTTGAAGTCTGTAATTTAATATTGCTTATGAGAAGTGAGACTTTCTTTAATTAATAATTTTACAGGTTTTTTTATTTATTTCTAAGTTCAATTGAGCAGTGATAGTGATATTAGGGTTTTTTTTTATTCTCCACTTAATTTATGTTTAAGCTTATTGGAAATTGAAATGCAGGACCAGTATATACTAGTATACTACACATTGCGTAGTCTTAGAGTATCTCTCTCCCATTCGCTTGCGACTTGCGAGACTTCAAATCGGTAAGTATTCTCTTCTTATGCAGAGCCCTGGCTGGTGGTGCTTAGATTTGTACGTTTGTTGTTAAATGCAGAGCCCTGGCTGGTGGTGCTTAGATTTGTGTTGATTTAGTTGACATTAGTTGGTGTGCTTAAATTTAAAAATATCTGATTATCGGTTAGTGCATCATTAATAATAATGTTATAAGCCTCTTTTTTTAATTCTTACTTAGGTGCATCATGCCTAAACGTCAACTATCTTTATATTCGTTTGGCTTTCTTGTATTGTGATTGTTGCTGTAAAAATTGTCAAGTATTAACTCTTTAAGGGCACAATTTTTTTTATTGGTCTTGGGCACTTAAAACCCTTGGGCCAGCCAATCAATCTCGTACTATACCAGCTTATACGTCTCTTACCAGAAACAAATCGGGACACCCATAATCTTCTTCCGTACGGGTCCAAATACCGCCTTGTTCCGGATGTTCCAAGTTGTACCCGGTGTTCCGGTCCCTCTCGGTCATTTCCCTGATCTCGTCCAGTAATAGCTTCTTCTTTTTTAATGACTCTCAGGTGTGTTAGCTAGTTTGATCATCGACTCTCAGGCAGGGCCGGCTCATAAGTTTTGGAGGCCGGAAGCGAACCTCTTGAATGAGGCCACCCTATATTTTTCATAAAAAGTGGTCTACAAAGAGTCATAAATTCTGATCAACCTCATTCCAGTTACTTGGATCATAGATATCTAAAAGCGCACCTTCTTCATTAAGATCATTACAATTTTCATTACTCACATTTGCATTATCATTTTCATTCAAATCATGAATAACTTCCTCATTCACGAAATTTTCATCTTCTTTATCCGACGAATCTTCATGTTCCATATCCTCATCATCTTCTACTATAACAGAAGGTCCTGAACTCTCTGTTTGATTTTTGGAACGAAAAAACTTATTAATGTCGCCTTCTTGTGATTTAATTAGTTTTTCTATTCTTTGCTTCTTCTTTCTTTTCTCAGACCCAGAAGGATACTTTCTACGAGACATATCAAAATAATACTCAGCGGAACGCAACCCGGTATGGTTTTAATGTGAAAGTTTAACAGATCAGAACTCATTTATGTTTCGAGTTAGTTGTCTACTGTGTTTTTGAACTGGAAAAAATTGCACTCATGGTTTTTTCATTTTTCCCTAACTTTTTTGTACAGTAATTAGCTGAGTGTAAGCATTTTGTTTTTATCAGTAAAGGAAAACTTCATGCAATACTGATGCGAAAAATAAAATTGAGTACTCCCTCCGTTCTTTTTTAAATATCCCCTACGAAATGAAGTAGTTCAATTTCTTTGCATCAAATTAAAGAACTTGTAAAGGAAACTTAAACAGGGATGAAAGGAGTACAATAAGCAAAGAAATGTAGGAGGAAGCTTCAAAAATTTTAAGTATACGTTTCTAGTGCTGTTACTCTGAAAAACTGATCAACTTACTTGCAAATTATAGGACTACTCTTGTTATATATACTATACCAATTTGTACATCAAAGAAGATAAGAAGTAGAATGTACTTATGCCATTATGTTGTTTTTTTGAACGGCTATGCCATTATGATGCTGACGAGCATTGACACTGACACCGCATTTTATACTTCATAGACACAAGTGTGGTGGCTCCACACAAACAAACTAACGTACAGTTATATATGAAGCCCACCACACTTGTGTCTAGGGAGTAAAAATATGGTATCACTAGACTTTCCTGTTGTTGACACATTAGGCATGAATTAAAGATCCATAATCTTTCATAGATTGCCAAAATCATATTTACTTTCACTGCATACATCCAAAAGGTTTTGTTAGCTTTTTATGACTATATATAAGGTGTCCAAGGAGAAGCAACAATTTGCAACACTCCAACAGTATCACATATCACTACTCCAACAGTATCGATCACATCTACTCTTTGAGAGGAACAATGACTTCTTTTCTTCTTCAGTTACTCATCCTGACATTTCTCTTTGTTTCGGGTACCTTTTGCGTCGAACAACAGCTTGTTTCCGTTCCCAAGAACCAGGTGGATTTAATCAGCGACGTGCCTGATATTCCTGAACCGGTACGAGTTCGTTGCCTATCCAAATCCAATGATATATATTGATGTTGGAAATCATTCACTCAAAAAAGGCCAAGAACTTAACTGGACATTTGGGGCCAGTGCCTCCGGAAGTGCTCTCTACTCCTGTCACTTCTACTGGCAATCCAAAGACAAATCTTTTAATGTGTACGATGGGAGCGTGCGCCTAAGAGTTGAAAGCATTGAGAGAGATTTCAAACTCGAGACCTTTTAAGGGAGCGAACCCCTAAGTTCTGGTCTTGACCATTAATTAGGCTAACCCCTTGATCGAGGTTCCATCATTATTGATTTTACAGGGCAAAAATAAAAATTTAATAACACCTCAACTATTTAACACAGCTAAATATAATGTGTATTAATTTAGGTTCTAATCCTAAGGATATTGAAAACAGAACTTGAAGTGAAATCGAAGTTATCATTTGCCCAGCCATTCCATCATCGAGTTCGGACCTAGTAAGGGCACTCCGTTAAAGCGGTTAGTCACAGAATCCCCTAGCTCCTGATCCTGATTGCAATCAATCTCGTATTGTACCAGCCGATACGTCTCTTGCCAGCAACAAATCGGGACACCCATAATCTTCTTCCGTACGGGTCCAAATACCGCCTTGTTCCGGATGTTCAAAGTTGTACCCGGTGTTCCGGTCCCTCTCGGTCATTTCCCTGATCTCGTCCAGTAATAGCTTCTTCTTTTTTAATGACTCTCAGGTGTGTTAGCTAGTTTGATCATCGACTCTCAGGTCACGGAGACTACTCTGATTGTTAAAGAGATCTTGAATCTTATGATTTGTTTCTTGAAATTGCCTTAGAAGTTATGTTGATCTATTTTTATGTCTAAATTTTCGTGGTAGATGCATGACACATCATTTGAGAGGTATAAAGTATTTGATATCGATAAATCCGAAATGGTACGTCGGTGCACACCTTTCCCTACTGATGAAGTAATTATTTTATGCCCTTAGGCACCACGTGGCAGTGCCCCAAACTCTTCTCTACCACACATTTGTTATACGTTTATTTATTGGGAAATGATAATGTCAAAATTATTTTTGTTTGTGCCAAAACTCTCGTGCATAAAAGCCTTGTATGTTACATATGGTACAAAAAATTTATGCACTACAGTTTTGGCCTATTTATTTTGCGTCAAATCTTTTGATTTATTTGACTTTTAAAAAAAATTATGAGTTTCAATTAATATTTTTTTACTTTTCCGATTTCTCTCAACAAGACGAATTAATAAGTCACAAAAGTTTGACACAAAATTAACAAATACGGAAAAAAAATTGAATAAAGTCAAAAAAATAAATCATTTGACTTATTGAGCCGAAACAAGCACCCCAAGTTCAGGAAAAATTTCAGGGGCCGTGTGAAACATTAAGGGAAAATGACAGCCAATAACGTGTTTTGATAATTAATACCCGCCAAGAACATTTTCAGCATTAACAAATATTCTCAGCATGTCCTTAGCGGATATTAATTATTAAAATACGTCTTAGGCCGTTATTTTCCCAAACATTAATGATTAATGTGTGTGAGTGGGGCGTATTAAACGCACGTGTTCTAATGGTATTTTTGGGCAAAATATATGGACAGGACCGCGTGGGATTTGTCGGAGTTAGAGAGGACCGGCCCGGCCCGTAAAAACCCCTTCAAGGCCCAATCTAGCCCACAGGCTTAAAAAAAAACGAGGCCCACGACCAACTCTCAGTCTCACCGTTATCAATCCACAACCACAAACCCTCACAAAAACCCCAAGAGGCAGAGAGAGATCAAAGCGCAGGAGAGCAGTAACATCCTCGGCAATGGCGGCGAAGGGAGAAGGAAGCAACGAATCGAGGAAGAGGAAGAGCTCGTCATCAGCTGCAGATGGGAGCAAGGGAGAGAAACCATCGAACCCGAAGAAAGTGAAGTTACCCTCGTCGTCGAGTCACCCGAACAAAGGTCCGAATAAACCTTTCAAATCGAGCAAACAACAATCACAACAACAGCAACCTCTCAAGTTCAAGTCGAAGTTTGGGAAATCAGACACCCATGGGGAGAAAACGGTGCCCAAAACCAAGCGTGAGCTCCGTTTACAAGCAAAGGTCAAATCTTTCTTCCCAAGTATATACTCCGAGATAAAATGATGGGATATGAATTTTCGGTATAATTATTCCATGGGATGTAATATGCTTTTTTCCCCCATGTAAGGCGGTTTTGGGAATAAGCCGAGGATGGATGCGGCCACATTGGGCTCTCTAATTTTACCGAGAAATTATTTTATGTCCTTGGGCACCGTGACGTCTTGCCACTGGCCTGTTCTCCACCGCCCAATAGTAAGTGTATAGACCCCACCGCTATTGTGTGGTGGAGAAGGGCCCTGTCCCAAGGGGCACTGAATAATTAGTACTCAATTTTACCTAATTTCCGTGCCTAACAAATGTTGTATTTTTAATTTATGTCTGTACACGAAATTAGTAGTACTCCATAAGAGTTTGGTTACTACTAAAAGTACAAAAATAGTGTTGCCTTTTTAACTGATGAAATGATTCTCAAGTATTTTTTTACTTATGGTTTTGAATGTTGCAATGATTATCTTAAAAGTGTGATTTTATCTTATAAAAAATATTTAATTTGTTAAATTATATGGGGGCCGTTTAAAAAGTTTGCTTGGTGCTCCCAAAAACCCAGAGCCGGCCCTGCCTGGAATTTGTTCATAATTAGCGATTTAGCTGTCAAGATGCAATTCACTTGATGCTTACTACACTTCTTTTCCAAAGCCAGGACAATCTTTTCTCTTTTTTTTTGGTTGCTTTTGCTAGGTTGTTTTTGTGTTGATATTAATGCTCTCCGGTATTATTGACTTTTTAAACTTTTTGAGGTGGTTCTGATGGAAATGAACGAATGGAGAGCGTATGTGAAGCATATATTTAGCATTGCATTTTCATTTTGTTCCGTTTGTGGATTGTTTTTCAGGAACTAGCAGAAGCTAGGAAGAAGAAGAGAAAGCCGCATTACACCCTTGAACAAGTATGTAACATTTAGTTCATTAATGTTTCATCTTTGTTCAGCAGAATTTTTACATTTTTAGTTCTGTTACGTGAAAGGACCAGTAGTATATCCTAGTAGTGTTTTGAAGAACATGTGGTTGTGGACCTGTGGTACCTGGTGTTTTTGGGCGATGATATAAGATTGGCTCCCAAAGGATGAATGGTGACAACCTCTCTCATCTATTGGATGCAATTTTTTTTATGAGATATGTGAAACCCGGAAGGAATGATTTCACGTATGCAAATGTCTCCGTGCAACAATAGATATTACTCTGTGCAACAACAGATATTACGTGAAAACCGGAAGGATTATTCTGTAACCTTTTTGCTTCGACAATAAGTTTTTCTCCGTGGCTTTGAATGTGGAAACGGTCCAATCCTGCATATTTATGTTGATTTTTGGTTTACATTGGGTATTATTTATTGCATGGGTAAATTAGGTCCTGGAAATTGAGCATCTTCGTGCCATTATATACCAGTCCATATAAAGCTTGGTTTTTATTCGCTGACATGTAGAAATTTTTGTGATGTGGCTGAGTGCCTTTGTCTAAGTCAATTTCTTTTGCCTTTTCACTAGGAGCTTGCATCACTGTGGGAAAAGATGAGGCAGCGTAATATTGCCAAACAAGATAGATCCAAGTGTGTTTTTGCGATAAATATTACATGTTTTATCAAAACCAATTGATAGGGTTTAAAACTAGTTTATAAAAGATTAACTCTTTTAAATTTTTTGTAAAGGTTGGTGAGCGAAGCTTTACGGAAGATGAAGGGGAAGATTCATGAAATCGCAAGCTCTCATGTTTCTTCTCGTGTTCTGCAGGTGATTTATCCTTGACCGTTCTGATGTCATACTGATATGAAGTTTTCATTGATTGCATTAACCTGTAGTAAAATGATTTTCAATCGTAGACTTGTGTTAAGAACTGTTCACAAGCTGAACGAGATGCTGTATATGAGGAGCTTCGCCCACATTTTATCACTCTTGCTTGCAATACTTATGCAGTGCATCTAGTAAAGAAGATGCTAGACAGTGGTATGATTCATTTTAGTTATGTATCTGAAGTTTAATGAGAGGTGTTCATATGTCATAGACATTGCTCTAAGACATATACTTACTATTGTCAAGGTTACGCTTAAGTAATTTTCGTTCTGTTTGCAGCTTCAAAGAAACAGTTGGCAGAGTTTATTTCCTTCCTCCATGGGCATGTTGCTGCTCTTCTTCGACATATGGTTGGCTCTGTTGGTATGGAAAAAGTATTTTGGCATTACTAATACTCTATGAAGCACGGATACTCTATTTTGGCCTCCGTATCACGTATCGTATCCGTATCGGATACCGATACTCTCGGATACTCTCCGGATACATATCTGATATGCTTTTTAAAGTATCCTGCTTTTAGAATTATTTTTTGGTATCCCGATACGTTTCGGATACGCGCGGATACTCTCCGGATACGTATCCGATACGTTTTTTTTAAAAGTATCCTGCTTTTAGAATTATTTTTGGTATCCCAATACGTTTTGGATACGCACGGATACGTTTTGGATACGCGCGAGAGTAAATATGTTATTACTTAAAATATATGGGTTAAAATTGCAAGTAGGACTATACTTTTCTTTTTCCCCCACCAATCAACACCAGAAACACACCGACGATATCCTCTCTCTCGACAACCTTGTAAGTCTCTCTCTCGTTGTGTGTATATATGTAAATATATCTCTCTCAACATGTGAAATGGTGAACTTGTGTGATGGAAAACTTTAATCATTAATGAAATTTTAGGAATTAAAAATTATATATACACAACAACAACAACAGAATCTATGTAGTCTCCAATCAAAAATTATTTTATTTACTTTTATATTCAACGTATCCCCCAACGTATCGTATCCTTCTTTTTGAAAAAATCACGTATCTGCGTATCCGTATCGTATCCGTATCCCGTATCCGTATCCGTGCTTCTTAGCTAATACTTGTGTTGGGATTTTGTACCTACTCTTCAAATGGCATAAGCTGATAAAAGTATTTGTCCTATCTGAAGTCGAGTTCTTTTTTCCCTCCAAAAACTGCTTAGCCTGATATTTGGCTCTCTGTACTTTTTGAGGCTGTTAGGTGTGAGGCATTTTAGAATTGAGAGGACTATACTCGTAGTTGTACAGGACACCATAGATTACGCAGTGGATCTGGAGTTTAACTGATACTTTTTTGGGTCTTGTAGCCAGTTTTAGCTTAAAACACCGCGGGTTTATGCTAGTTATCTTGTTGCAGTTATTGAGCATGCATACCAGCTGGGGAATGCAACTCAAAAACAAGCTCTTCTGCTGGAATTGTATTCTACCGAGCTTCAATTGTTTAAGGATTTGGTTTCTATGAAAGAAAGCAAGTAAGTGACTGGTGTTTATAAATACTGTCATTTGAAGTGGAAATCTTACATTTATTAATTTTCACATTCTTTATTGTCATATTCAGTGTCGGGCAGTAAGCCTTGAACAATTAAATTGCACAAGAAGCATGATGTTTTCCATTCACCATCTTTTCTGTTACATACTTACATGGTATGAGACAAGATCAAGCATGATAGTTGATGCAAGGATAAACCAAACCAAACCGAACCGAGCCTTATGTCCCAATCAATTGGGTTCGGCAAATTTTTAGTGGAGTTGGCTGGAGCATGATATCTTTGAGCCAATCTGAAAATTGGAAACCCTTGAAATGGCCCATTTCAAAATTTGGATGGATAATGTTTGTCTGGTCTTGGTTCTAGAGTGGGTTTACATTGAACTGTGGGGTTGAGATACATGCATGATTTCTAAGATGAGTTGGTCTTTTGCTATTTTTATGTGTATTCACGGTTGATGATATTTTCAGGTTAGTTGATGTGATTTCTAGGCTGGGCCTGCAAAAAAATTCAGTCGTACGACACATGAGCTCTGTGATCCAACCTATTTTGGAGAAAGGAATTGTGGATCACTCTATCATACACAAGGCATTGATTGAATACTTGAGCATTGCTGACCCGGTATGGCATACTTATCTAATTTAATATGGAAGTAAACTTTGATCTTTGGAGGCTTTCACTTATCTGTCTCCTTGTTTCTGAGTCAAGTTCGTTTAAAGTCTTCTGCTGCAGATGTAGTCCAACAGTTATCGGGTCCGCTCCTTGTTCGAATGGTCCATAGCAAGGAGGGGTCTAGGATTGCAATGCTTTGTATCAAGCATGGGAGTGCGAAGGTTTGTTGAGATTGATATGTTTGTATCTTATCCAAGGAAACTTGTCTTTCCTCAATTTGACCATTTCCCTTGTGGGATAATGGCGGGAATCTCATTCGCGATAAATTGCCTTATGATGTTTTCTCTTGTTCCAGGAACGAAAGAAAATCATCAAAGGGATGAAAGGTTTCGTGGGCAAGATAGCTAATGATCAACGTGGAAACATGGTAAGGTTCTTTTAAGTTTTAATGACTCCGCTTTGTGGCACATTTTAGTTTCTTTTAGTTTGGAAAGTTAAATACTGAATTATGTATCAAATAAGTAAATTAAAGTACTGTGCCAGTCTCTCAAGGATAATTACCTTTCTATGTAATTTTTTGGGCAATTTCCATTTTAACTCCTTGGGGCGTGGCCCTAGTCTGCTTTACCTCTCTTACGTGGAAAATATGCAAATGCCCCTGCAGTCGCTGTCGTCGTGACTAAAAGATTAGATTTATTCTTACTGTGTATCCAAGAAGTTCAGATGCTTATTGTTTTCTTCAATTGGAGATGTGGCAAATCTATTTTACAGTTTCAGATGTGGGACACTGTAATTAGACTTTAAAATATTGCTAACCGGATGCTATCATGGTTGTTTGATTCACCATTCGTAGCATCCAATATGCTGATGGTTCATCTGTGCCTCTTTTTTTCCAGGCCTAAGTTGATTATGCCCTTTTTATTGTTCTGCTGCTGTTTTTTTTCGTGTCCTATTTTTAAATTCGGATCTACCATTTATACAATTTACATTTCAGGTGCTTGTCTGCATTCTTTCTATTGTTGATGACACTAAACTTGTAGCAAAGGTTTGTTTCTTAAGCTTTTTTAATAGTTTGCCTGTATTATTGATGGATTATCTCTCTTCATTGGGGGTTTTTTTCACTGACATTCTCCTATTTACAGGTTGTGGTTCGGGAGCTTCAAGCAATTTTGAAGGAGCTTGTTTTGGACAAGGTTTGTAATGTTCTTAGCCCTTTCTACCTCATTGGCATTTCAAAGCAATATCAATGTAATTCTTGAGCATGACATCGGCCTATGATTTATGAAGCATTGACACACCCAATGTTCTAAAAATCAGCCTAGGTGGCCTAAAAATCAGCGCCTAGGCGGGTGGGATTAATTGGCTAGGTGGGAGTAATAGTCTAGGCGAGATTAATAATAAGGGTTTTAGTGGAGGTTATACAATACATACATATATCAGGGACATATATTGTATATATATCAGCATCCTCGCAGATCATATATGACCCTTATTGGAGTTACTATGGCTTGTGGGAGTGGGACCAGTAGAGTACTACTTCCTGGTCTCGATCATTTTCTAACCTAAATATTTTTTGGTTACAATATAGGTATGGATAACTAAAAATGGGAAAAAAAAATTGTCGTGTTCTTGGCTGTGTCCGCATCCCCAATTTTTGATAATTGGAGTGTCCCGTGTCCATGCATCATGCAACATAGATGTTGACCGAAGAATTACCTTTTCATGCATGACAAACTTATGATTTTCTTCCCTACTTATTGATGCAATTATGGAAAATGTTTGCATAACTATTTTGCTCTTAAGAGACAGTTCTTTTTCAACTCGTTGGTAGCTCTTCTTTATCGTGAAAAGTCTTAGAGAGAACGTTGTTGCATATGTCTTTCTTCATTATCTTGTGGTTTTAAATAAATATTCTTCTTAGCTGGTTTCCTTTTGTCGATTTCAGAATGGAAGGCGTCCATTATTGCAGCTACTGCATCCCAATTGCCCCCGCTATTTCAGTCCTGATGATCTGGCTTCTTTAGATCTATCTATCCCTTCTCTCTGCACCAAGGCAAATGCAAAACTGTTTTTAACTTTCCCATTCAAGTAATGCAGCTGCTTTATTGAAACTTAATGAAAGTTTCTTCCCTCTTTATCAGGGTGGATTAGAAGTAAATTCTGACTTAGATAAGCTGGAAAAATCTTCAAAGGTTGGTGAAGATGTTGAGGAGGACAACAGTGACACAGAGGATGCTACAACTGAGTCTGACAAAAGAACAAATGAGGGTGGGAAAAAGGATCCTTTCTTGCGAAGACAAGAGTTGTTGGTTAATAGTGGTCTTGCTGAGGTTGGTAACTCCACTGCACCTTTGCACGCATTTACGAATGTTCTTTTTCTCCACAGTTGCAGTTTGCGTTATTTCTGCTATTCTTCATCTTTTATCAAGGATGCTTCTTGTCAAATAATCTGCAACTAATCCACTTCTCAAAAGAATTTGCAGCTATCCTGTTGTTTAATGCTTTTTGAACTGTAAGATAAGTAAACAATGTGTGATTGGACTAGGAATCTGATTCTGGATTCGGTAAGGAACTCAAAAAATTTGATTTGTGAGGTTAATTTAGATGCTTATCTGTCTTGCAGAGTCTCATTGATACATGCATTGAGAGTGCAGGAGAATTGCTTAGATCAAATTTTGGCAAAGAGGTCATATATGAGGTAGTAATCTTGTTTATTACCAAGGGGTTTTATGTCTATTTGAAGTTAAATATTCTTCCATGGATATGTTTTTTTGTCGTTGCTTTTCAGTTAGGAGTATTAATTAGCTGCAACAGGAGATATCTTTGATTCAGTTTATCTCATTTTGAGTGAGTTGACCTCGTTAAGAAGCGCCCAAATGGATGCAGCCTTGTACTTAAGAAGTATGCAGTATTTCCACCCATACCAACCTCATTATCTGAATTATTTACCAATTCCAGAAAAGGGTTTGGAAAGCAGTTCAGTCTCCTGGTAGACAAGGAAAAGCGCCTTACTCGAGTATTAAAAAATGCTCTTGCTATTCCTAATAAGACAACTCGGTAACCAATCGCTTCTTCCGAATTTTATTTTTATGTTTGCAAAGCTTTTCACTCGTGCCTCCCTTCTTGTGGACGGGCTAATATTAGGGTCTATTTGTCTTGATCAAGTCTAATAGATTTGTCCATCTCTGAGTTTGAGATACAATGCATTTTACTCTCTTCTACTAATGCCACTCCCAACTCTCCGCTGTTTAGATCATTGCCTTACTTTTGTTACTTCGAGAATGCGTTTAGGTAGCAACTGGGGGTGCTGGTGGAATTCTCCGCCCAAATTTGGATGCAAAGTTGGAAGCCTTATACGAAGCGATAGCATCTCTTGCTGCGCAGCCAAACTCAGAGGAAGAAGAAGAAGAAGAGGATCATCTCCTTGAGAATTTCCACTCTAGCAGGACAATTAGAAGATTAGTTTTGGATTGCCCCACCTTTGCTTCCACCCTATGGAAAAAAGCTTTGAAAGGGAAGTGTAAAACATGGGCCCAAGGTCACAGGTTAGATTGTTTATATTTGTTGCTTTCCTATTATGATTGATCTATTCACACTTTCTGATGGAATTCTTGTTCTGTTCATAGTTCTAGGGTAGTGTGTGCCTTCATGGAGTCCTCGGATTCTGCGGTACAAGCGCTGGCTAGAAAAGAACTACAGCCTCTAATAGATGGCGGTATCCTCAAATTACCGGAGAGCAAGCAGTTGGAAAAGCAGGTTAAGGTCTCTAAAGCCAAGTGACATGTAAAATGATCGTCTCAGTCGATCAAACATCTCAATCTCCCTGGTGGATTCACCTTTGTTTCATCCTACTCTGGTTGATTCACCTTTGTTGCATCCTACTCTGATCTCTTTGGCTGTATTTGGATAAGCTTTCTGAAGTAATACGGAGGGAAAACGAAATGAGGGAAACATGCCTCCAATATGTGAAGGAAATTTCCCTCCATTTTCTTTTCTGTCTTGGAGTCCCTATGCAATACTTGATCCAAACACGGCCTTGGGGTTATTGAAGGACCGGAAGTGTAACCGCGTGCTCTTCATTCAATTTTGTAATAGAGGTAAAAGCTTGGAAGAAGCATATTATTACCAAAATGACAATCTAATGTTATTACTTTACTTAAAGCTGCAATTTCATGTATACTACAATGAGATGAACGTATGATTTCTGCTTCTCTTTGTTGCCTTGTGTTTTACATGATGGCTGGAAAATCATTTGGTGCTTAGGTTTCTTTAATTCGTTGATATGGAGATGATAATCCTGTGTTTTGGGTTATAAATAGAACACCACGCCACGCTTGGTGCGGTTGGTTTGTTGCTCTCTCTTGTAAGAGAGACGTCCTCAGTTTGAGTCCTCATGGAGGAGGTACTCTACACCCGTTGTTACAAACATCTAACCCTGGGAAAGAAAACATGGAGTAGTTGAGAAGTTTTCTTTGAGATGGAACTCATTTGGAGGTTGGTGACACGTCATCAATTTTTTGAATTTTTTTTATTTATTAGAAAATAGTTGAATCAATTGTTGAGGGTATCGTATTAAAATCGTAGTTTATAGGAACGTGAGTTTAGTGGGTTGTAGTTGCTTCTTGTGTATACCATTTGGATGGTAACATGTCATCTATTTTGATTTTTTTTTATTCACCAATTGGGTAAATCTATATTTCTATTTCGTAATATTAGTATCATACATAAGATATAGACGATGCCTTTAATAAGGTACAGATATTGAAAATGACTAATGGGAATTTTTTTAAATGTTACCTTAAAATTTGGAGAGGAAGTGTTGAATGACTAAATGGTTAGCTTGAATTGCATTTTATTTCAAAATTATTTTTGTCGTTAAATATATTATTTTGGCACTCTCAAATAGAGAATTGGAGAGGAAGTTGACATCCTTGTCAATGGGATGGGGTTCTCAATTCTTAAGAAGAGGAAGTTGACACCCTCATTAATGAATTGAGGAGGTATTTGGATACGTTGAAATGTTTAATGTCCGACAAAAGAAAAATAAAGAATTAAAGGGAAGATAGAATATTGGAGTGGAGATACGTCTACATCCGCCAAAGAAGATTCGCACCTGTGGCTGTGAGTGGGTGGAATGAATTAACAAAAGCAAAATTTAAAAATAAAGCAAAGTCTGAGCCTTTTATGTTCTTAACATCCACCCTTTTTTTTTTCTTTTTTTTTGAGATTCAACATCCACCTTATAAAGAATGCTATTTGCACTAATGTGGTTTTGATGACTTGTTAACATCCAATTCGTACAAAAAAGCTAATTAAATTGCCCATGGATAATGCAAGACATGAGATGTGCTGAAGGACAGACCAAGGACAACTATGCCAGAAGGAGTGAATTATTAAAGGTTGGCAAGTTTTTTTGCTCGGACATTAATTGTTGCAGTGAATTATACTCCTTGGTAAGTGCTCATATGTTTTGTCCTATCGTGAATTTCCGGACTCCGAAATTAATCGAGGTGCGCTCAAGCTGACGCGAACATCCTGTTATGAAGAAGGTGTTTATCGTATTAGTGGACGTGAGTGGTGAGTTTTAAGTTTTGGAAACTTGCCTATGGCACTGTCAGATCTTCCAACTCCTACGATGAAGCAAGAAGAGGTGAAGTTTAATTATAATGGTGACACCAACTTCTGTTACTTCTTAATAGGGTTTATGAACGAACCGAATTATTCGACTTCCATTTAAAACTTCCTCCACGCCAATTTGTTGCATAAACAAATTAAGTTTGAACAATCTCTTACTCGGGTTGGTAAGCTTATAATGTTTGAAAAATCCGAACTACTAAACGTAAAAATTTATTTTAACATGCTTTCAAGACTCGTTAGGTTTTTTTAATCAATTTGAACAGTTTAACTTTTTGCTGGTTTATAGTTTACCCCGCTTAGAAGGTGTAAATCACAAGTTATTTGAAGGTCGGACTCGTACTAAACCCAAACATCTAGTAATTGCAAGTGACATTACTATCGTACACACTTTTTTTATTTTAACAAAAACGGAACAGGTATGGTAACCCGTTACTTATGCCAGGAAGTGTGATCCCATCATACCACACCACTATCTAGAGGGTCCCTTTCGCAGCTATGTCGGGGCGAAAACTAAAATATATCACTAATGTGTACGATGTTAAGAGTATGTTTAGTCGATGTAGACTCTTACCGGACCATATTCAATACACTCGGGACTTCTTCACTTTGAGATGGGCCCAACCCCACCCCAATAATAACAAGTGTGCAATGTGGTGTGGTTTACAGGCTTTACAGCCATTAGGTTGACCTACAATTGCGACGTGTGGGTCCACCTCAATAAAAGGAAGAGACAAGGCCGAACTACTCTCTGTTTTAAGTAACCCAAAAGTCCAAAATGCACCTGGTCCCGCCAGCCCCAATTCGTGCCCACAACCCCTCCACCAGACCAGCCTCCCCTTTGACCAATGCTCCACTCCACCCACGAGCCATGGTCCCAAGGATATTCGACACTATCTCAACAAAAACTATAACATATTAAAAGACGAATTTTTATTGAGTAATAATACTGAATGTAATTCATTTTGTTTATAAATCTAATTGAAATTTATCGAGCAATACCTATATTTCATTTAAGAAATACAAATAATTTTCATTTGATTGGACTATAACGAGGGACAATTTTGAAGGAGTATTTCTCAAAATATAAACTACCAATGTAAAGAACTGTAGATTTCGTTTACTCATTCACCTAGTACCAACTGTTGTTTCACGCTATACTTTTCATCTTTAGATAGACACCAAAATATCGCTTGTTTTTACTAGAAATATCAAAAATATTATTCAGATAATAAAATTAAGAGAAACGAGTTGTCTTGAATAGTAGGTATGTTAGGACAAAAATACCATTTAGATAATAGCGTGAGAGTGGGCAAAAACAAAACAAAATATTTATGGAGTTATTTCTAAGGACATCCTTTCAACTATCACGTTTTGTTAACATGACCCCCTCAATTAGCGACCGAGAGATTGTGTTGCACAGCGTGCTGTGTGGGGCAAATCGCCGCCGCTCTGATCTCGCTCTGATGATAAAAAAACATTCACTCCGTAGAACTCGTCGAGTAGAACAAGTGTACCAAAAATAAGCTCGATCGGATATCATTAAGTGCCTCATCGAACATTATTATCTTGAAATGAATGGATCCGAAACACTAGATTAAAATCCACTATTTTTTGGTATTAATAATTTCAAGATAATAATATTCGGATGAGACACTTAATGATATCCAATCGAGCTGATTTTTGGTACAACAGTTCTACTCGACAAGCTCTACAAAGCGAACCTTTCCGATCATTGGAGCAAGACCTGGGTGTCGGCTATTTGCCCCGCGCAGCACGCTGCGCAGCACAATCCCTCAATTAGATACTCCTCCTCCAAGGATAACAGCGTAATTTGCACTCCCCTCCGTTCCCGGTTCCTTGTTCCCCATCTTCTCCGACGCGGCATCTCTCTCTCCCTCTCTCTCTCTCTCTCTCTCTCTATATATATATATATACACACACACACACACGTTAGACACACAAACATATTCAAAGACTGACAGATACAAGCAAAAAGTAAATGTATATGTAGTAGTAAACTATCTCTCAAATCAGCTGCAAATCTCTTCGTGACTTTTTGCATGATTTCAAGTCGCCGTCACTGAATTTTAAACTGATCTGATGGCGGCGGCGGCAATGGCGACGGCGGCGGGAGCGGCGGTGATCCTGTACATCGTGCTGATTCGTAGGTTATCGGCGTCCAAGGGAGATGAGGAAATAAGAGATGGCGAGCACTCGAGATCGAAGAGGAGGGTACCGCGGAGGCCAGCCCAGGCGCCTGCCACGTGGCTCGAGGCGATGACGACCGTCTCCGACACGCTTAGGTTTACGTATTCGGAGACGTTGGGTAAATGGCCGATTGGCGACTTGGCTTTTGGAATCAAGTACCTCATGCGACGGCAGGTATATATAATGCTTGTCGTTCATCTCCTTTTTTCTTTTCTTTTTGGGGGTTATACTAGCTTAGCTATCGTCCTATTTGTCAGCAAATTTGGATAATATTTATGCATGTGAAGGCTCATTTTTGGTATCTAGTTTCATTTTCGACGGTCAGAGTGTTCGGGCCAGCATATGCGCGCCTTGACTAATCCCGCCTCTGGTAATGTTAGCAATTTGTCAGACTTTTGCTAGTTTCAAATTTCCTAAAATGAAATATTACTTTTTCATAGGTTTTGTGTTTTTACTTGCTCAAAGATGAAGTCTTTTGGTCTCAAGCACATTTGCGTCTACTTACGCATCAGAAAGAGCTGCTTTTTATTTTTTTGGGTCCTCTGTACTCATATTTTGCCCTTATGTTTCCTACTCAATTGGGTCCCCTTGCTAATTGATCAAGCAAGCTGTCAGTGGAAGTTGTAAAGTTGTTAAAAGTCTGGATTCCGAGGAAGAAGGATTACTTTGCTTCACGACACTTGAAGTTAAACTTACACGTTGTGACTTGTGATGATATCCCTCCGCCTCTTACTCCCTTACGCCGTATCCCTCCAAAACTTATCCCGCTAAAAAATGGGCTGTTAGATTCTTGAGCTTTTAGGAGCACCTGTATAACATTAAGTAAATGATTCAAATTCAATGACCGGTATCTGTTACTATTAGTTCTGCATGACGTACTCATGTCTGTTGCTTTCAGTAAATGGCTGGACTTCTGCAAGTTGTCAATAATTTTCAAGTTAGAAATTTGCGTGTCCCTTTGCATTTCTGCTGAATTCTGTAAAGATTATTTTCTAGTAGCTCAAAGAACAAGCCTTTTGGACATCAGCACATTTTGGTATACTATGCATGAGGAGGTTCAGTTTTGGAATCTGTTTTTATGTACCAATGGTCATTTCTTTCATTGCCGATCAGATAAAAAAAGAGCTGCTCTTCTAGTACTGTGCTTCATGACTCCTGGAATGTTGAACCCATAAAGTGTGACAATAGGTGTGAATATTATTTTTGCATGAATTACTCATTTCTGATGCGGCTGCTTGTCGAAATCTCTAACATTGCAATTAACTGCGCTTTTAGTCTTATACCTCTCAGTGTTTCCTTCTCTGATTTTGATTACTATTTATCATACTTTTGTGTTCATGCATGGTGTTGTTTTTCGTTTCTTTTTTGCCCCAACATGGTCCAAGACTCCAAGGCTTTGTAAATTTGGTTACCTGTAGGTTGCTAATTCTGGTGTTCTTGTAGGGTAATGCACAAGTTGCAAGTGTATATGCAGGAGACGAGGGAGTAAGACTCAGAGGCCCGGAAATAATTGCTGATTTGAATCAGTATTTGAGTTTGTTAACATTCTGCATGCTTTTCTCAAAGAAGCCTTTTCCAGTATTTTTGGAATCTGCTGGATTCTCTGGGGCAGATGTCCTTCTTCAGAAGCCCAAAGCAGGGGTAAGCCAATTGTTACGAATGACTCTTTGAAAACCTTCACCCTACATAGCAAGTTATGTGGGAGGTTTGGAGTTTTAAAACACATTCTATTTGCTGGTGTAAACTATCCTTTGAACATCTCATTAATTTTTGCAGCTTCTGAAGCCTGCTTTTACAATTTTGTGCGACAAAAGTTCAAGGAGTTTTCTTCTGCTGATTCGGGGTACTCATAGTATCAAGGATACACTCACTGCAGCTACTGGCGCAGTGGTCCCTTTTCACCATTCAGTTTTGCATGATGGTGGGATAAGTAATCTGGTTTTAGGATACGCGCACTGTGGGATGGTTGCTGCTGCGCGTTGGATTGCCAAGCTTAGCACTCCTTGCCTTCTGAAGGCTCTTGATGAATATCCCGGCTACAAAGTTAAGGTATTATTTCTTCTTTGATTCTTCTTGTCCTTGTTGTCTTCTTCTTCTTGATCTCCTCTTCTTTCTACTAATTCAGGGTTTGTGAACAAGAGAATGTAAAAGTACAATTTACCACCTTGGCAACTAAGGCTAAGCTTTTAATGACGATAAGATCATCTATTTGGATATAGTTTAGTAGCTAACCTCTGTCATTTTCTGATGTATATTGCCTTCGTGGTTTCTGGCCCTCTTTTTGTGGGTTCTCATTAGTGAATCTTAGATCTTCTTTCGGTATTCTTGGGCATTTGTTACCCATGTAAGCTCTTTTGCACGCTGTTTGCCACTCATCTTTCCACACCCTCAGTTCAGCTATGCTTGTTACACTTGTATTGTCTCATATGACAATGCACGGCATGACATAGTGCGTAACTGGTCTGCTGTTGTACTGGCTGCATATGCATCAGAAGCACTTTACCCAAATCTGAATGGTCCAGCTATATCGACGTTTTCTTTTCCGTTATTAATACTCCTTTAAGTGAGTTAGAAAGTCACAATCCATCTAGTTGTTTCACTAATTACTTGTTCTTTTTGGGAGAGGCTTATCAGGATCATCCAAATAGGAATTGGTTGCTGCTGCTTCTGGTTGCATTGACTCTTGAGAGCGCTAAAATTTAGTTCATGTGTACTCTAGGCATAGCAGTGATTTGTAGCTCTGCCATATCATTATAAGCTCCAGGCCTTAAATTTTTTCTATGT
Source organism: Rhododendron henanense subsp. lingbaoense (assembly GCA_020567845.1). NCBI lineage: Eukaryota > Viridiplantae > Streptophyta > Magnoliopsida > Ericales > Ericaceae > Rhododendron > Rhododendron henanense. Next base: position 2,057,011 of record CM036313.1, read on the forward strand.
TCTTAGTATAATAATTTGTACCTCCACAAATATGCAATTGAAATTTACTTATTCAACACAGATTGTAGGCCATTCGCTGGGTGGCGGCACTGCTGCATTGTTGACATATATTCTTCGAGAGCAGAAAGAGTTCTCTTCAAGCACTTGTGTCTCATTCGCCCCAGGTATGTAATGTTAAAATTGTTGCTCGACTTTTCGTTATTTTACTTCTCAGATCGCAATCAACTGGTCTCTTTTTCATGGAGTATATTAGGCGTTGGATACCTATATAACATAATTATTGCAAGATGGAAGCAGGTAGATGTACTTGTTATGTTCTATAAGAAGATGTTGGTGAAGTATACAGTATGAGATGATGTTTGGTCATCATATCCCACTTTCTCTTGAGCGGTTTAGCAGTGTCAGTGTGAGGTCAGCTTGCATTAGATAGAGAGATACAATGAGAGAATACGAAGAGTCTCTCAGCTTGTCATGAGTCTTTTACATCATAAATTAATATGCCTTTTGCTTTTTGTGGATGTGGTTTCCCATTTCTATGACTTGATGCTCTATTGCTCTTCCCGAATTTCTAACCACATTTGCCAACTTTGCAGCTGCCTGTATGACATGGGATTTGGCGGAATCAGGCGAACACTTCGTCACCACAATTATCAACGGCTCTGATCTAGTTCCTACATTCTCAACTTCTTCTATTGATGATCTTCGGACTGAGGTACAGTCTCCCTTTCTCCTGATATGAGATTTTTTTACTTGGAAGATTTTCATTTATTGATTATCATAGTCCTGAAGGGAAAATTAATTACTTGAATTCTCAAATTCTTTAGATCTTGTCATCAGGTCACAGAATCTTCTTGGTTAAATGATATGCGTGATCAAATTGAACACACAAGAGTTCTAAATGTTGTCTACCGCTCTGCAACTGCTTTAGGATCTCATCTGCCAAGGGTTGCTGTTGCTGGTGCTCTTTTGCGACCTGTCTCCAGCAGTACTCAGGTAACATCTTCCTAACTTTGTTGGGTTACAGTCCTTTGAATGACAGTGATGATTAATCGTTTCGAATGAAGAATACAACCCTTTGCACAATTTCAAGGTGTCCATGCTTGAAGAGGTGGTGTAATTACTAATTATATGTTACTAAGTACGCTCTAGTGAATTGATTTCTCAAAATTTAAATAAGATTGGTTTGTTCCTCAATTTACGTAATTTTACCTTCTTGAAATTTTCTCCTAATTTGTCCCAACACATAAACAACTATTTGCAGTATGCTATACAAGAAAGCAAAGAATACAGAATAACAATGAGTGCATTTTGTCGATGAAAATCTAGTCCTCTCAATTTGGTCCCCTGAATGAAGATTCTGGCTCTGCCCTTGCAATAGGCTTCAACTTCCCTCCAACCAGCTGTACTCACTTACAAAATCCTCCCCAACACTTCTCCCGGTCGGCCACTGTTCACTATAGCAAAGTACTTGATCCTGGGGCAGACTAGTTTTGAGAAATTCCACTGTTTCACACCTTTTTCTAATGGACTGTTTCACACTGTTGCATCTTCAATATTGAGCAATTAACAAGCAGTCCTGAATTTTTGTTCTGGTCCCCCCACTTAAGGTGTGTTTGGATATAGGAGTTGTAGCGGAATTTGCAGAGGGAAAAGAGAATGTAATGGATTACTTCATCCGTAGGAAAAGATGATCCAGAATCCCTTACCTCTTCTCTTTCCTCCATGAATCTATCCACAAATCCAAGATCCAAATACAACATTTGTACAGTGTTGCTGCCTTTGGCTTGAGCACTCATTGATGAATTTCCATCACCAATGACACTAACTTTCTAAAAATTTGTTTTCAATCTTATTATTGCCTAATTTTCCAATCTCAAATAATAATAATAATAATAATAAGAACATAAAGGGAACAACCTTGGTAAGTGCCAAGTGCATGCACTTTGCTCTCCACTTTTCATTCAATTGCTGGGTCAATTACAGGTTGTGATGAAGCGTGCACGGAATGTAGCTCAGGCCGTTGTAAAGACCCGCTCGTCGCTGTCATCATGGAGTTGCATAGGTGCGCGACGCCGTTCGGTGGGCCCTCTATCGAACCCTAAAGAAGAGGATTCGGCTGGTGCGGCTCTTATAGTCGAAAGAACGTCAGAATCTCTCGTGACTGAAGTGGTAACTAGCGATCCAACGATGACCAGAGCAGTGACTTGTGGGTCAGGGCATGGTGATGACTTAGATGAAGAAGATATGGCTGAAAGTGAGTTATGGCTTGAACTGGAGAAGGAACTCAACGGGGACAATTTTGAAGCCAATGTTACAGCAAAGGAAGAAGAAGAAGAAGCCGCAGCAGAAAAAGAAATTACTGAAGAGGAAAAGGCATTTGCCCATAATGCATTGGAAAGCAAGAAGCCTATCTCTTCATCGGACGTTTCAGAGAGTCACCGATTTTATCCACCTGGGAAAATCATGCATATGGTTTCTATGCCCATCTCGGATACTAGTGATTCTGGTAACGACAGTTCTGCCGAGGAAAGTGTTGGTATTTATAAGACTCCTAGAGAATTGTATAGTAAACTCAGGCTTTCGAGAACAATGATTAACGATCATTATATGCCTATGTACAAAAGGACGATGGAACGATTGATTAGGGAACTGGAAATGGATGAAGCTTGTAGTTTTACAACATGAAATGATTTTGTTTTATAGTTAGTTGATTTATGTATGGGATAGGCCTTGTGTTAGTAGAGATGTATTTATCATTCAAACTACGTCAATGATGTTATCGCGAAGTGGTTTATTTTACTAAGTAATATGATGTGCCTAAATTTCTGTACGTATTGTGTAGGCTGTTACGTAATGGGATTTCGGACCTCCTCTATTGCTATTTACTTGCGTATTAGTCGATATGGTCCGATATTGGCTGATATATGACCGTATTACTGAGATCTAAAACCCTGGTTGGTAGGGTAGCAAGATCAGGTCAATCCGATAAGATCAAATCACATTCAGCGGATGACGTATTATAGACGATGGAAGATCATAATCCAATCAAGAATTCTTTATTAGCATTCCAATTCAGTTCTTCTTGCCCTGTGCATCATTACGACCATGTTTTACTTCCATTACTCAAAAAACCCAAATCAACAATAGAAGTAGAATAATTAAGTCGAATGGGAAAACACCGAACCAAACTCAAGTTTTAGGCTCAAACGAAACGGACTCAATACTCAAAAACTTGACTCATTTGTATATGCTCGACTCGTTTAAAGAAATGAATCCGGGCTCCTCGCGCTCGAGTTTTCGGCTCATTTAGTAAATAGGAAAACTTGCCTCATTTGTATATGCTCGACTTGTTTAAAGAAATGAATCTGAGCTCCCTACGCTCGAGTTTTCGGCTCATTTAGTAAACAGGGCTCATTCGCGCAGGGAAAATGACGGCCCAAGACGTGTTTTGATAATTAATACCGTCAAGAACATTTTCAACATTAACACGATTTGTCCTTGACGGGTATTAATTATCAAAACATGTCTAAATGTCCTTGACGGGTATTCATAATCAAAACACATCTAAATACCTTTGACGGATATTCATTATCAAAATCTAAATGCCTTTGACAAATATTCATTATCAAAACACGTCCTTGACATTTTCCCTTTAGTAAATGACCCGAACAACTCAGCTCATTAGCACCCCAACTCATGAATTAACCTGGCCAGGCCAATGGGCCGTTCCCCTCGTCTGTCACACAACTAATAAACTCCGACATGGGCTGGGCATATTTTTTTGTTTTGTGAGTGTTGTTAGTGAACCCCACCTTGAGCAGATGAGGCTTCCAAAAATTGACGGGCAAGTCCGCCTAAAAGTAGGGCAGACTCACTCGCCTCATTGGTTTTTGTGTTCGTCATATAACAGGTGTTGGCATGACCAGTCGTCACTAAACGATCATTGACGGGTCACCCCTCACCCCAGACAGGACGGGTTAATCCTACAAGCAAGGCTGCAATTATCTAGTTATATTCACCCACTACCCCCTCCATCTTCAACTCCTCCGATGTGGGATTTGAGAACACGCTTTTTTTTTTTTTACTCTTCCTTCAACCGACTCTCTTGTGCCTCTCTAATTCTTGCCTGTTTTAGGTTAGGACATATCTCTATTTGGAGTCCCGTGTTCCGCCTATTGCCTGCTTCGGCCTCGAGTAGTGGGGCGGTATGAGCCTATGGATTTCGAATTTTTTTCGGAGGCTCCCGCTGCTGGTTTGGAGTCCCTATGGTCACGCTCAGACGAGGGTAGCTACGCACGGTTGCGGCATACTCCACCATTTCACCGAGATTTTTTTTTTTTATACTTGAGTTTGGGTTCATGTTCGCTCAACAAATCTCGCTTAAGATTGAATTTTCACATACAAGGTTGGAGTTATTTTGAAGCTCGTTAAGCCTTCGAACCCAAGTTTGAACATATTACTACTCAACTTATTCGACTTGTGATGTCTAAAAAATTCAAGTTACTTGAGATCAACACGTGATCAACTTGGTGGAAGAACATTTGAGATCAGTTCAGTTCACCTGATACAAACTAAGTCAAACTTTGACAATCGGTGAAGCCCGGTAAATTTTCAAATCAAACATGAACAATCCCTCACTCGTTTTTATTCGATTGGGTGCTTCATTTACCTTTCCACTCGCATTGCGTTTGGATCTAAAATTTGAAGAGGAAAAGAAAAACAGAAGTTAGATATGTTTTTCATCGCATTTTTCCGGATTCCTAAAATCAAATTCAATCAATCCAGTGGCGCTAGTTGGGTAAACGAAACTAGATTTGAACGTTCATTTCAATGACTTCAAACACCGCCACGACGAGAGGAAATGGCGTAAATATATTATTCCCTGTAACTAGATTAGCACCTGCAGCAAAATCAAAATGGTTTTAACTTGTTTAATCAAAAGATACATTTCTCCCACTTGGCGGAGCGAATGAAAGAAGAAAAAGTTCAGCAAGAATGGAGTTTGGATCTTCTAGTTTCCCACCTAAACCTTCGCCCGATCTAGAGCCTAGAGCACTTTCGAGCAATTTCACATCCCAAATGGAACTAAGCCGTCACAGCAGCCAAAATAGCCGCTCTGTGGACTTGTCATCGTCAACCACCATACCGAGTCTTTAGTGGTTCCGGAGGCTCTTCTTCCATTATGCCTGAACCTGTTGTTGCGAAGTATTCACGTATAGTTGTTTTACGGTCACCAAGGAAAGTGTGATCCAGAAAGTTGTTGTAGGCTGCATCACCAAGACTTTTTGCTGCCAAAACACTTCAAAATGAAAATATATCGTCATCATTAGTTCATGTAAGCCTAATAGTCACTTGATTCCATTAAGGCACTTTAACAAGTCACAAACATATTGTATTCCTCGTCAAAGGGAGGGGAAAAACTTGAATTTTTGGAAAAATTTCAGAGGGGCGAATCTTGAGAATCTCCAAAAATTTATGGATAGAAGGTGAAACTTTGAGAACAGTCAGTGGGGCAAATGCCCCTAATCGTCCCACTGTGGCTCCACCAATGACGTTTACCCGCTTAGGTTTTGGAAACCACTCTAATATGTTTTCCACAATTATCTTTTACGGTTTTACCAAATTATAGTTGAAATCATCCAGCCAAATCATGAAACAATTCAAGATAGATAAAATCTGGAAACCACAGCTGTTATAAGAAAGTACCCTACAAAGTCTAACTCGTATAAGAATGGCTCAAACAAAAATTTCCAGCCTTTTGTGGACACTGCGGTGAGCCCACAATAACAAGAGAAATGGTGCACACTCTAGTGACTAGTGAGTCTTGCCTATTGTGTTACATATCATTTGCACACACCTCACTCGAAACAAGGATAAAGGCACCTAACAGTCATCTGTTGCATTTTGTCTCTCTGTCCCTCACTCAAAATGTTGACAAAGGTAACTAGCACTTACCAGTGCCGAAGATAAACACGGCAAGGTAAGATATCATCGCGCCAAATCTTGTGAATGTTATATCGTCCATATCGCTGGAAATAGACCTCTTGACTGCCTGCAGAGAGCCAGCAGAATAACTTGAACCTCACAAATTTAATGCAGTACGATGGGAATCATGAGATACATAAAGAGAGAATGCAATGAAACATGTGTAGATAATATTCGATGATTCTATCTTTAGAATTGGCTTACTCGGAGCCTTTGCTTGTACATTATACTAGTTATTCATATCCAGTTGTAACTGAAAGTAATTGTCAAAAGAAAATACTCTATAGTTTGAATAGTGCTCTAGTTCACCACCCTTTGTGGTGCAGCCTCCTAATGTCTATGGCCAAAACATAAATTCATAGAACTACCAACAGTTGAAAGCCAAAATTGCTTGCATCCTCAAAAGGGAACAGAACAGGAACGCCATACTTCCAAATACAACTATTAGAGCAACATTTTCTAGTCGCTATAGGAAATTAAACAAACCAAACTGAGCCTCGTGATAGGAAACCTCAATAAAAATGTTGTTAGAGAAAAAAAGCTGAATACTATTTCAATGTCCATCGCATAAACCATAGTCCCAGTACTACCAAGGCAAACCAATACATACGCATGCAGCCACAAGCAGATTAACATCACAAATCACTGGTACAAACTTTTCAGCATTTCCTATCAACAGTTCACAGTATGATTTCCAGGGGCACATTGAACAAATTGAAGTAATAACTCAGAAAACAGGCAATAGAAAGCTTGGATTCTTGTTTCTTCCAAGCCCTCTCAAGTATCTTGAGATTCAAGTAAGCGTGCATGTAAAGTACTTTTAAGTTTTAATTTTCAATCTGGTTCAAAACACAAATAGGATGGTAGAAAGTAAGATGAAAAACTTTTCTCCTTAGTCCATTGTGCTAATACTACCCAATAGATATTTGCTGATGGAGTACCTTTGCATCTTATTTGGAGATATTCCTCGTCACTAAAACGTGCACAAAGTACCTACAGCAACAGCCAAGTCAATAGTCATCAGACTTAGAATCACACTACAAAAAGGAAAACTAACACTTCCAGTGAAAATCAAACAATAACAGCAAAGTAAATTGTTCCAGTTTCACAAACCGCTGGACTAGTAAATGGCTTTCCATCAAGTGTTTCAGGTAAGACCTGCACGATCAACAGTTACATTTAAGGTTGCAACTGTCGTTAAAAAAATGAATAACTGACAACTCAAGAATAGAACAACTTACAGCTAAGAACCGAAACTCGTGCTCCCTCTCGATAAAAGAAGGAATCTGACTACGTAAGAAACTGATATTTCAATATACATTCATCATTAAGGTTCCGGCCTCCAAATAAACACACTAACGGGCCTTATACCTCTGATTTTCTGATGTTGAAAACAGTAACAATAAGGGTTTCACCTTTACATGGTTCCACGCTCAGGCTTGAAATTTCCTGAAAATACAAATTCAGTCAGCACATCAAAACATTTACATCCATGTTTTTACGTAGAAACAGGTAACGAAATAGAAAAGGTCCATTCAATTGCTAAGGTGGCATGGAAAGGAAAGGAAACGACAATTTTCACTCTTAAAAGGGATCGGAGCCAAGAGATGCTGAATTATAGACTAGTAACTTTCTTCCCTTTCACGTTCTCAGAAAGCAAACAAGAATCCTTAGCACTGATTTCGGAAAATCCATGGGAACAACCTTTGTTTCTGGATTGGCGATGCCACGTTCAAAGAAAATTGGAGCCGTATGAGCAAAAACACGCCGAAATCCATTCAATCTCGCGATTCTGAAATCGACCAAATCAGGAAATGTGCTTCTCGCACTCCGCTCTGGTCACACAAGGAATCACCACACAAAGCCCAAATTACTCACAAATTACAAACTGTTGTGTAGGATCCAAACACTTTTGAAATAGCATTATATTATTCCAGACATAGCATATATCTGGCCTTTCACAAATTACAGTAGATAGTTCTGTGCGTAAGCAAACTTCCATATCACGTACATCTTTGTGCTCTCTGATTTTTACTATGTGACTCCTTCGATTTCTTTAATGTTTGCGTACAAATAGGGTCACAAATGCACCAAACTAACCAAACTGTTCGAGCTCAAGCTCGTGTTTGCTCGCTAAAAACTCGTTCACGTTACATAAACAAATCAAACTTTTAACATTTTTTTAAAGCTCGTTAAGCTTTTAAACCAAGTTCAAACAAGCTACCATTCAACTCATAAAAGTAGAGTTGTAGGGGTGATAAATGAGCCGAATGAGCCGAGCAGGTGGTTGTTCGAGATTGGTTTGAAACTTTAATCAAGTTTCAAAAAAATGTTCAAGCTTGATCCGATTAAACAAACCTTTTTTTTAATGAACGAACACGAGCAATGAACTCAAATAGCTTGGTTTGCTTAGCCGTCCTACGAGTTGTCATGTTTAAGAATTGAAACTAATAGGCACGAGATAAATTCGATTAAAGTTCATTTCAAATTGGCTCACCCTAACATTACAGAACCTAAACGAGCTTGAACATATTTTTAAAGCTTGTTAAACTTAACTAAGCTTGAACAATTCACTGCTCGGGTCTTGTTATCGTTAATCAGCACTAGTATGTATTAACTTCTACTAGCATAAAACTAATCGTATTATGATGATGATGATAATCGTACGTACGTACCGGAGAGGAGAGAACCGAAGCCGCAGACGGAGAGAAGGCCATCATCGGGAGAGACGATTCGATCGAAATCGGACTCGTCGTTGAGTTGAAACGGAGGTCGGAGGCCGTCGCAGGAGGACATGACGGCACTTCGCCGGCGATCGGGATTATTACTAGTAGTTGCTAAGTGGTGCAGTGAGGTGTGTGGATTTGAACCAGTGATTGGGAAGGAGAGAGTGAAAAGATGATTACGACGGTGATGACGATGATGGGTGGGACCAGGTGGAGAATAGAGTGAGGATGCTCGTAGAGGAGTATTACTCATCTCCTCCTTAACAAGAAGAGTGGAAGTAGAAGACGACTGGGCGAGGGGTTTGTTTTTCGCAGTTCAAAAAAAAAAATTCACTCATTTTTCTTTTTCTTCTTTTCTCCCATTTTCCTCCCATTTTCCTCGAGTTCCAAGTAGGACTATAAACGAGTCGAGCTCAGCTTATTTACTAAGCAAACCAAAAACTTGAGCTCGGGTCGAACCTTAACGAGCCGAGCCCATAATGAACCGAGTTTAGCCATTTACTAAATGAGTCTCTTAAATTGAGCCGAGTCTCCTTTAACGAGCCGAGCTTTTGTTGAACAAGCCGAGTTCGTTTACTAAACGAGCTCAAAACGAGCCGAGCCGAGCTCGCAAGCTGCTTGGTTCATTTACGGCCCTAGTTCCAAGCATTGCATTAGACATTAGTGTTAGCGTACTCACTCGAAATGACTCTACACAGGATGACTAATGATCATCCACTTTTAAACGGGTGAATAAAATAACACGTTAAAAGAAAAATCAAGATCCTTTCATATGATGATCTCTCGTGTGATATGAAATAGTATAACTTAGCGGTTGTCAACGGAAAAATTATTGTTTTTCCATAATCTTTTATTGGGCAGGCAAAAACTGTGGTTTCACACATTTTCCTTTTTGTTAGTCAACATATAAAAGAGAAAACAGTAAAGAAAATGAAGGGTTCAACATTCTTTTACTAAAAAATCCTTTTTACAAAAAAGAAAAAGAAAAAACACACTTTTCCACTATCCAGGATTCTCTCATGAAAACAACCATAATCTCCAGATTCCCTCCTGATTGCCATCTTGCCAACTTGGACAAAATTATTATACTTGTAAAGATATGCAATTTGAGATAGATGATATTACAGATTGATAATAGAGTGGGGAACCCTCCAGAAGTCAACAAGAAGATGCAAAACACATTTTGATCCTTTCTTTTTTGGGACATTTTCACTTGTTTCCTACAAATATATATATATACAGACAGAAATTGAGAATGGCCTCCCATATGCTTGTCACCCAACAATATTCATTTCATGTACAGCGAAATTCGAAAAGAATTACTAATGTACGACGAATGTCGATGAGAGAACAAGTGAACTCCACACTTCTTTCTCAGTTTTTTTCTCATGCTAGCCTGCTACGGGAGCTTGATAGGGTCGGGCGATGAAGAGGGTGAAGAAGAGTGAAAGAAAAGGCAGATAGCAGATATATCGTCCATCGCAAGACCTGGTCTTTTCCGTTTCCACGCACGAACTGCATGGGCAACTAATCTTTCGGCCGATTCTTCCCTTCTGGGCGACGAGGAGACAATCTCCACGGCTTGTTGATTGGATATGACGTCCCATACCTGGATAACCAAGATGATGTCCATGACCAAATATCAATGTCAAAACATCAATACCAACATCAATCATTCCTCCAAGAAAATGACAAAAACACGAAAACATACAATTAGAGACCATCCTTGCATATCTTGACGGCTAGCATCAATATAACAAATCATATTAAGTCCCATCAACTAGTAACATAAATCTCTCTCTCTCTCTCTCTCTCGAGCGCGCGCGCACGCGCGTTTACTGTTTTAAGGAAACATTACTTCTTTGGAGGTGGGACTATCCCAATAGCCATTGAGCCTTAGCTCTCTGGGTTATGTGTAGGGCCTCCAACCCTCTCAAGTATAACGTGGGATGCATACCTAAACAACATCGGTCAGCACAATGACGTGTTGCATCGCTGAATTAATCAGCTGGATCTAGTATCAATACTTGGTTTCTTCCTCAAAATTTCTATTGATTGTCAGGAACCAGTGTTTGGTAGGTACCTCCACAAAACTTAAATGACTCCGTGAAATAGTCATGGAAAAGTATGATTCATCTTAAGCTGCCGCCACTTATTTAACATTTCCATCGAGGGCGAAATATATGTGGGATGTCTGATAAGTTCAAAAATACCGGACGTTTGATTAATATGTTCATTTAAGCCTAGCATACTCTCTCATCATCTCAAATTCATTAGGCGAGTAACCGCAGCAAACCAATTATAAAAGTAGCATTTTGATTTTTGAGTGATCAATTATATTTTCGAATCATAATAGAAAAAAATGCATACCCCATCAGTTGCCAATATAGCGAATTGGTCTCTGCATGTTAGTTGTCTTTGTGTAACTTCAGGCTCAGAAATAAGGCCAAAACCCTTTATGTAATAGTCACCAAAGGCTCTTGATATTGCTAGTCCTGGACCACTTGGTGTTTCCCCACTTGGTAACCAGACTCTGTATACACCCGGTTCATCCTCCGAAGATAATATCCTTCCATTGCATTGTTTTATCCTTTCAATCTCCTCTGTATGCATGAAGTAAAATCCTTAGCCAAACAATTAAAAGCATGAAATATGCCGGCACACTGCAATAAAAGAGAGAGAGAGAGAGCTCTTACGAGGCAAATTGGGTTTGAGGTCTACTGTAAGCTGAACTGGTACCAAGATGCCATCATCAGAAATGGTTGCCAAAACAGCCCGAGAATCGCCAATATTAGCTATAACAATGAGGTCACCCTAAGTAACATGGATCACAAAAACATCAGCACACTTGTATTAGAATTGTATCTTGGCTTGAAATGACCGAGAATATGAAAATAGAAGAAACAGAAAACTTGAAGCATAATTTTGTATCCAAAACTGCAAGAAAAAGATTTTTATGGTTGTAATCAACAACATCAGTTATGCTGCGCAGACCACTTTCCAGAAATTCGTTTGGCTGACAGTTAGTGAAACTTGTCTTCGACCCATTCTGGGAGAAAACATTAAAAAGATATTTCCCAGTTTTCTAAAGCCACTTTCACTTAGATACCAGTAAATGTGCAACGGCTGAATATGTGCAACTGGTGATTCTGGAAACTACAACCAAACATAAAAGTTGCCCGCTCTAGCATCTACCGTACTTGTCCAAAAATACTACGCCACTTATCATTGATTCATTGTCAAAAAAACATTACCTGTCGAACAATTGTCGAAGCTGTTGTACCACTGTGAAATGAATCAATACTTGGATGCTGCTCTAGATCTTGATCGATGGCGGAAAAAGTCTTCAAGTAAGATTGCTTCCATATGTCAAATTGATGAAGGCTTCTTCTGTCCAGGTCCTTTTCAGAGTAAGGCTCAAGAGGATTTAGCTCAAGAGTTTCTTGCCAATTGCACAGCAAAGAAGATGGCATCGATTTCCTAACCCTTTTGGCCACCATATGACCCCACGGTCCATGCCCATCAAAAATCCCACAAAAGGTCATGTCTTCTTGGCATCCAAACTCCTAGCACAATACAACCGTTTATTTTTTCTAGTTAGAATTGAAGCAACCAGTACAAATGCCAACTCAAGATATGCTTAGGGGACTCTAATCCTCTATACATATTTACGAGCGGAATCCCCAACCACTTTGGGTAAATAGTTCTAGTCCACATGGATTTGCAATGATAATTATATAGAAGAAAATAAACTCTCTTTTTTCGTATTGTACAAATCGGAGCTTATTGAAATAAGAAAATCGATGTAGATAGTCTCCGGTGGCAACTAGATCAACATGTTATTTCTCCAGGAGAAGCTCCCGTCGAGGTTCACTAAGAATCTTTACATGAGTATTCGAACCATGCAGGTCATATTTCTCTTTATCGAGAAATCGAAGTAGCCATACGAGGGTTTTGTCAGGACTTCTCCCGTAATACCTAAAAATTTCCGTTTTCATTTGGAATTATAATGCAAAAAGTATGTGCAAACTTAACATGTGATTTACCTCCCAAACAACAAAGCAGTCTTGATTCATTCCTTTCTGCCCCCTTTTAGAGAAAACTGAGGCAAAATTATTGGACCCTTTGCCATTCACAATGCCTGGAGAACTCAACATCAATTCGTTCTTCCTCGCTTCCTTAGCCAACACATCCGCAGCTTCTCTTCCAACATCAATCCTATCCTTCTTCCCGTTCTTAATCGATATACTTTTTGCCAAACCGTTGAAGAGAGACGAGAATTGCACCATCTTGACTACTGTTTCAATGACACCCACAGATTACATAGTATCAAAGAATCTACAATACGCTAGAACAAAACATGTCCATCTCTATCTCTTTCATTCTATAAAAGAAAATCTTGTTTTCCTACTCACAGAACTATATGGGAATTTAATCAAAGTAAATGGAAATCAAATCCTCTATTTTTTCCAATAAATTAAACAGTTTCAAATTTTCAAAACCTGTACTAGATTAGGCATAATCATAGTAACGTACACTAAGTCGCGCAAGTTGCTGGTTATAACAATACTTCACAATTGATCAAACTTATGACCACAACTATATGTTACAGAGACATGGCCAGATGTATCTTTAGCATTCATCTTAATCATAGCGAAATAACCGCAAGGACCTTCCACGCATCCCAACTTGGATGAACTACATAGATGCGGTTCTTGTGCGTTGGTGGTTTTAATTTCTTTATTTTCTGCACTTGTATCACTCAGATTCTGCAAACTCCTAACACAAACAAGCTCAACCCCCAGGATTTAGTCACGGGTCACCTGACAAAAAGAGCCTCGGGTTGAACTCTCACCTGTGTGCTCTCAATTCCTGTATTGGGTTAGTCCGGACGAAACTTTCTCCTCCTAACTGTAATAGGGGGCCACTAGTTGATGGCAGAATTGGTCCCCGGCTTGGTCTATTAGCCAAATATTTCATTAAAAAAAACAAAATTACAAACAAGCTCTTGTATTCATGAACCAAAATATATACAGAGAACAGTGGGCATATATATCTTTTACCAACATTACCCAAAAGAAATTATAGGTCTACCTAGTTAGCAACGGCTCCCAAAATCAGAAGAAAAAACTCCACATAGTAAACTAACAGTAGTAACCTCTGGTTGGTTGCATGAGAGAGAGAGAGAACTTTTTTCTTTTTTCTTTTTGGTAATGAAGAGTGTCCCGATAAATCAGACTAATCTCTCCACCCTCTCTCACAGCCCTCTTTCCACGCGTTTGCGTAAGGTGAGGTGGCCCCAAGGACAAGCCGAGGAAAATCGACCATGCGACCTTGGGGTGATAAGCCCCGTCGAGGCAAGTCGACTACCCCTTGGGGTTGGGAGAGAAAGAGAACTTGGGTACGGAGCTAACACAAACACACTCAAATTTCACTTCTCAACTTTCATGCCAGCAATAATGATCAACTAGATGAAAAAAAAAAAAAAAAGGAGTTTTGGGAGCGAAAACAACACCTTAGTTTTTCAGCCCCAAATGGTTGAGAGAGTTACTGAACTCCAGGAATTCGAGATGTTCTCTTTCCGGCGAAATTCCGGCGGGCAAAAGTGAAGTTTATGGACTCAAAAGCCTCGGGTAGCTTGCACTCCATTCTTGTCTTAAAAACTCGCAGCTGTGCGTGTATAAATACACGAAGATGGAGTACTAAAAAAAAAAATTCAAGAATTTCAAAAAAAAAAATGTTTTCTTGAAAAAAGTTCAAACTTTTTTCTGCAAGTTACTCAGATATTAATGAATTGTTTTAGTTTATGAAAGTATTTGATTTTTTCGACGAAATATATTATTTTTAAGTTTGAAAAATGATTTTCACACCCTCTTTTTTAATAAAAGGTACTTCATTTTTTGTCTTTTAGTGAAGCTTTTGTGAGTATTTTCTCACTAAAGACCAAAAAAGTTCATTTATTAAAAAAGGGAGTGCGTAAATCAGTATCATTTAAGTTTTTGTTTTGCAAATTGGAAAATCTTTTTAAGCTATCTTAGGACCGGCCACTCAAGAATTGGATAAATTGGACGGTTCTAATTTATGTTATTTTTGGCCTCATCGTTAGCTCAAATTACTAATCAAAATCGCTTATTTTATAATGTTTGTCGAGAAGCTTATCTTTAATGGAAATCCCATTAATTACTACATGATAAAAAACAAATAGTCATTGCATGTTAAAGATGACATAAATGAGTTTCGATTTAGAGTGCCCGTAACTCTTTTTTTCAAGATAAATGTGTTTTGAGATTAGGTTAAATGAATCCTAATCAATTGGACCTCCAATGTTGGTGTTCTCAATGAACTCTACAACATGAAATTTTTCAATAATCAACGTGGTTTCAGAGTAGAGCCCAAAAATTAAAAACTGGCCACCGGTCAAATTTGTTTCCAAAATTGGAAATATCCATCCAATTATACAATTCATTTATGACCTAATTTAGAGAATTAGGTGGGAACATGACATGAGTAGTTACATGACAAGATCAAATACTAGTGGTGACTATTGTATGCTGATCATCCACTAATCAAAATCCTAGAATAACATATATCCAAAGTTGACACATAGTCTTGGAACTAGTGTCTTGTAATGCAATGGAAATATTTTTTGGCTCTATCTTTTGACACGAGTCAAAGGGCCCAATACGTTGCAATAACAGCAACCTTTTGTTATAACTGGATGTCCGAGGCTTGTGCACACCTCGACTAATTTCGGGACATTGAAGTTATCGACCAAATATGCCTTCCAATGGCCCCGAGGGTTAAATTGTTTAATTTCCATGGGATTCAAACATGCGACCTTATAGAAGACAATGACTTACTTACTAATTTGTTTTCTCATGCCCACTTGACCAAACCCCTGAAGTTGCGCAACCTTCGTATGTTGCAATAAGATCACCTTTTTTTATAGCCAGGCTTCTGAATCAGCTTACGATGATGTTAATCGCTAATGTAATCAATTAAGGTGCGTTTGTGGCTAAAATTAACATGAATAAACTATTTTCAGGCTAAGAAACTAATTCAAATCAAATACATGATGTTACTTGTGGCTAAAAGTATATCCCAATACAACATGGTTATAAAAGTAGCTCTTTATGATATCATACATTATCTTTATGACTATACATAAGAATGCCTGATGATTACTCATAATGTTTCATCATCATTATCACTAATTTATTGCTAGTGGCTAATGGTCGGTATTTTCTTATTTTGCCTGATAGATGTGTCCAAAAAATACCAATAGTTAGCACCTGTTTTTTTTAACCATATGTCTAGGCAAGCGTGCGTGCCCTCGACTAATTTTGGGACCCTGAAGTTAACGATCGGGCAACCCTTCTGGTAGCCCCAAGGTTTGGAATGTTTGGCCTCCGTGGGATTCAAAACATGCGCGCCCTTATGAAAGACAAATACTTATTAGTTTTCTCATGCTCACTTGGCCAAACCCCTTGTTAGCACCTGTTTTAATGAACCTTGTCTTATCTTGTTAACAACAAAATGAATTGCCTAATCATGAGATCATGATGCGGTTAGCAATGATCAAATGCTACTATCAATTACACATTTTCTTACCAACATTTTACCAAGAATGTGACAGTTTAGTTGTTCTTATCGTTTAATTCTAGCAAATTTGTTCCCAATTTCAAGTCGGTATTACTAGCTCAAATGTGTTTTTAATGAACTATACACGAACCAACTTCGAATAGCTCCTTAAAATGACAAAAGAGAGGAGATGTTGCAATTAGATGGTCGTATCGGGCCCTTTGTGTTCAAGTTTTAGAACTCGTTGAGACATAATCCTATTAAGAAATGATGTTGATCGGATATTGATCAACACAAAATTGCAATACTACACCAACTATAATGGATTGAAGCCCCCCTGTGGGAATTGTAGTAGGCAAAGACAGTTGATCAAGAGTTGTCATGCCTGTTTATGATTACCAGAAAAGAGTTGCAACTAGCAAACAGCTGTTGGTTGGAAGATAAAGCATGACAGCAAGAGAGCCCTTTTTGCCAAAGCAGCGGGGGCACACAGCTACTGTTAAGCTACTAATTGTCTAAAAAGCTTAGGCTATTACGAAGTGAACCCAACATTGCATATCAAGCTATCCAATACCCTTCTCCTACATGTGCAATCCCGTTTTACACATGGAGATGTGAACCTCCGTTCATAGAGTACAATAGAAAGCAAAGAGAAGAAGCATAATGCAAGCAGGGAACAAATACAAACACAACGGCTTCAACCTAAACTTCCGAGAACTAAGGCTCTGAAACCGCGTAAGTTATCAATTGTCCCAAAAGTTTAAGTTGGTATAAATAGGTCTAGTAATGTATATTGAGCTATCTAACAAAAATAATATAGACATGCTGACACCATCATTTTTCACAAAAATTGTAGGACACAACAAACTCTGGCTGCTTCCTTTTCCTTTCCTTATTCAAACTTGGGCCATTAATCACTTGCCATAGGATTTTCAAATCAGCTGAACTGTGTAATGGCCAACTTTTGCATGACTTTTATTGCTAAACCAGATTGTAGGCATAAAAGAAATGGCTGAGTTATAAATCAACCCTCTAAATTACCAGAATAAATATGCAAACAGCCTTTAGCAAATAGATCATACTTGTTTGGCGACTGGTTCGGTTCAACGCAAGATTTGTGTTGGACAGCTGCTGGCGGCATGAATGGGTCAATCCAACCATGTCCTAAACCAAGGGCAAGGGCCTAGACCTAAAGATGTACTTTTTCCATCAAACATATATAACATAAATCATAGTCCTTACCATGTATAATACCGAAAAATAAGTCCCAAAATGAAAACAATCAATCTAAATTAGTGACCACAAACATATACTGGATCAGCACAGAAAGAAGAGGGCGCCAAATTTCATTCCATTTTCTTGCTTCAACCAACAGTTGCCGAACATGATATTTAAGTATCTTCAAAAAGCACAAACTTTTCCTACCTATCAAGTCATGATTGTTACAGCAAAGCTAGGCAGCTGCAAGACTTCAACCTTCCTGAATTCTTGGTTCTTCGTTTTCCAAAAATAAACACGCTAGGATGTACGACTACTCATTTGTTCAGACATGAACTCTCTCAAAAGCTTCAGTGACTGGTAGTAGAGATTGAGGTCAATACCATCTACATTTCTACCCACTCGTGCCTTCAAGATTGCCTGGATAACAGAAAAGTAACTATTCTTAAAGCCAATGCCCGTGCTGTTGAAAGTTTGTGTAGATTATGCCCAAACTATGTTTGCTGTGGCGTTTATCACCTCTATGCCACAGCAAACTACATACGCCTATTTATGTACAGGTAGGATTCACATATCAAGCGATTTAAGCCATAGGCATGATGAACAAGGGAAGACAAACTTTATTTGGAAGGAAGGTCAATAGTCAAGCATGCACGTCTGGCAAGCATATTCTGTATACGCTATACCCATCTTTATGAAGCCATTCGTCTATATGGTTGTGACTTGTGAGCAAACATATGGAAGGAAAAAGAGCTTTCTCTTACCTCATTGTTGGGTTGAATAAGTAGTTCTCCAATGAACTGGTAGATTGATCCAAGCCGAAGATTGAGATTTAGGTGCTGGGTGCCAATTTTGAGGGTAGCATTGCCATCAATAATTAGCGCAACTGCATTCTCAACTGAATACTCTTGCAGCCTGAAGGGAAAATCAGATAAGTTAAAGTTCTCAAATTGCAATAGAAATGTAATACTGAACTCATGTTGTCTCTATAAACGTAGTTGTAGAATCAGTTCATGGAATCCAAAATAGCATTCCAACTTCCAAGTGTGTCCATTTTGTTTTTCTTCTTGTTATTTTCATTTTTAACTTCTCGTACGTAGCATTCAAATGAGCACATGCTATATCTCTGTGGTGAGTCAGTTGACTTAGCTACAGTCTTCCATATGTCACTAACAACTTTGCAACGGTAACAAAAAGACAATGAAACATGAATGAAAACATTAGAATCTCTACTTTTCACAGAAGTAGAAGGGGTGAAGCAATCAATTACTCACCTCCCAGTAACTCGAAGAGAAGCCCCTTGCTTAAAGTGTGGAGAAGCAGAATTTAGTTCTTGTAAAGTAACCAAGGCACCGGAGTTTATTGCAGAAGAAGCCATTGAAGGGCCACTACGAGGCAGATAACGTCAAGCTAACAACTCACCTACAAATTGAGAAGCAAGAATTGTAAGAAGTCAGTAAATGACTGGCATTCAATCTTAAGCAAATGCACTGATGGTAATCTACTCAAACTAATCAACAAGAAGCACTGCATACTCCTTCCTTCCCCCAAGATCAATACACCACCACAAAACCTTTGCAAAACGGGAAAACCTACCACACTGCCAAGATTCATTTATAAGCCACGACAATCAATTTGCATATAGTGTTGAAGTCGACAATATCATTACGTTATGTTTGGATTCGTCAATTTGAACTGAACGGTTTTGCCATCACTACTTGCAAATGATCCTACTTGTACGTTTATTTCAAAAACATACATATTCAGACCATCTCACTGCATGTTTAAGCGTGCGAAATGATTGCAGGAGGGACCGTAGGGATTAATCTAATGTCTGCACAAGCTGACCCCAGAACACAAAATATAATCCAATCCTCCACTAAAATTCTTAGTTTCCCATAGTTATTTTTTTCCCCAACTCCAACCTCAAACCCCTTCATTTAAAATCCATCTATCCAAACGGAGCTTTACAGTTTTCCAACAAGGGTTATGCTGCTTTAGGTTAACAACTTAACATAGACCAAGAATCAGTTTAAAACGAACACAAATTAGCAGGAATAGCAACACAGTACAGTAGTAGTATAAAAAAACGCACGATTCAGACGTAATTGACGTGCACTAAATTTTCAAAAGAAAACAGACTCAAAAAGTGCAGCGTAGATGACACCTCTCGGAGAGAGAGAGAGAGAGAAGCAGACCTGTTTAGAGAGAGAGAGAATGGACTATGCAGCCGATTTAGGAATTCGCCATTTTGATTTGGTTTGATTCCCTTGAAGCTATTCTCTGGTTTTTGGTGGGAAGTGGGAGCAGATGTTTCACCGTCGTTTTGCTAAGGTTTCCCCAAACGACGTCGCAAAGTGCCCAATATTACTCTTGGCCGCGTACTATTGAGATCAGAAAGCCTACACACAGACAATCTGTGCACAGATTGTGCACAGATTTCATTGTGGGGCCCATTACGGGTCCCACAAAAATCATCCGAGCCGTTCATTAAATGTAAAACATTATTTCAAGGGTCCCCGTAAAAAATAAGCTCAATCCGATACCTATAGGTCCTCGATCCAACAATATAACTTTTCATTATCCAAAAATCTGAATGAAAAGTTAGATAGTTGGATGAAGCACCTATAGGTATCGGATTGAGCTTATTTTTTATGGGGACCTTTGAATTTTTTTTTACATTTAATGAACGGCTCGGATGATTTGTGTGGGACCCGTGGTGGACCCCACAACGAAATATTTGCACAATCTGTGCACAGATTGTCTGTGTGTAGCATGGTTAGGTCTGTTGACACAGACTTGTTTTACACAGATCCTGCACAGATTTTTGTGTGGAGCCCACTACGGGTTTCACACAAACAATCCGAGTCGTTCATTAAATGTAAAATATTTTTTCAAGTGCCCCCGCAAAAAATTAGTTTAATATGATACTTATAGGTATTTGATCCAATCATTTAACATTTCATTATTCTGAAAATCGAATGAAAAGTTTGATGATTGGATCGAGCATTTATAGGTATTGGATTGAGCTGATTTTTCACAGAGGCCCTTGGAAAAAAAATTTACATTTAATGAACGGGTTGGATTGTTTGTGTGAGACCCGTAGTGGACTCCACACAAAAATCTGTGCAAGATCTGTTACCTATTTATCTGTACGTGTAGCACAGTTCGTAGAAACGCATCTACGCATCACGCTTTTTCTGTTACTTAAATGGCGTCGCAAAACTTTTGCTAATGGCCGCTAAATACTACTCTTGGCCGCATAATATTACTTCGGAACCAAGATGGGAAATGTGCTATGCAAACACCTCACAATCTAAAATGGGAAATGTGCTATGCAAACAACAACTCCATATGCATGACTGCTAGAGAGCAGTTTTACTTGTCCAGAAATGATATAATCGGCTATGAAGGCCTTTCCCAAATAGTTCTCAGCTTGACCAGTCAATCTCCCTGTAAGTTTAGTCTCATGTTTGGTCAGCTCGACGCCCTCATGTTTGATGATTACAGTGATGGCGATCAGAGTAATCATCAAAGATCTTGCGCCTGGTAGTGTACACATACATGAGGGAAACATGTTGTATGCAGTTGTATTTAGAAAGTCCCTTGTGAAAACAATTTCTAACAGACAAAGATGTTAAATAAAGTCGCTTTATCAAAACAATTTCAACAGACAGGGATGTTATATAAAGTCGTTTTATCAAAAACAATTTCAAGGTACCTCCTATTTTCAACATGCGAGGTTATTTAAACCGCGAGAAAAACAATTTCATGGTACCTCCTATCCTCAACATACTCGTTTTGTCAAATAGTTTCAAGCTACCTCCCCTTTTCAACCTGCGAGGTTCTTCAAACCACGTCGTTTTAGAAGAGACACCTAACATGGGAGGAGAAGTAATTTCCAAGGTACACTTGGCTGTTCTTGGATTGCTTAGTTGCTTATTAAAGAAAAAATTCAGCAACAAAAAACAAGCAAATAAACAATCTGATAACGAAACACGGTTGCTTATTCTTGATTTTGCTTATCAAATAAGCAATTTAAACCAAAATTCCGGGTATTGAACCAAAATTCCACATATCGTACTAGCTTGAGTACTTGTTTCTTAGTAGTATGTTAATGTGCTACAGTGCTAGGTACCACTACTGATAAGATACTACAGTAAATAATAAGCTAGTACTTGTTTCTTAGTAGTGTGTTACTGTGCTAGGTACCATTACTGGTAAGATACTAAATACTGTCTCGAATTTATCGTGGCTGTTATTTTTCCATATTCAACAGATTTAGGAAAAATGGATCGATTAGTATTTGAGCAGAAATGGAGTTACAGTTCTAGGGTACTGGGTTTGCTAAAAAATGGTACATACTGGCCGGTACAGAATTCAAATCACTTATTTGAACTAACACAGGTCAAGCAAACTAAAAAGTAAAACAATTTGCTAGCATTCCCCAGTTCCGTTATCTTGCAAACTTTGAGAAGGGATGAATTTTCCATTCAACTGCACACACCCCATCACTGGAAAACCATTGAAGTACGAAAGACTAATGAAAAGTTCAACTTTCTCAATGCCCTTTCCATTACAATATATGGCCAAGTAACTTCTATAAACCCCCCTTGAATGCCCTTTCCCTACTTGGTAATGTTTAATTAGAACCCAAGTTGATTTACAACCTCATCCGTAAAAGTTCGGTCGCTCAAAATTGTTGTGTAATATCTTCATTTACGTGAAAGACTGAATAAATTAATTTTATACAACAATGATCGACCAAAATTACATGGACCTTCCATTAGATCAGCTGCAACATTGGCTCACAAAAAATATCCAAAGCTGCTGCTGACACGCATCCCCGAAACCAATGATGCTGAAATTTCAGCTAAAAAATCGATAGTTTAAAGAAAATTATATTCGAGTCGTACCCATTTGATTTCTCAACGTTGAGTTGAAGGGCATGACGAGTCCGTTAGTCTATTAAATGGTGTTCGCCGATATTCACCATTTCTACGACGATTATATGGACTTCCTTTCCTCCCTCTTTCTTCTTCCACTTCTACAACCTTAGACACAATAACGGGGCTCTGCCGCCTTCATCATAGCAGCCTTCTGTTGTACCTCTGAAGATGTTCCTAATGAAAAACTTGAGAAGCATAGTACTCGCTTTCGTTGAACACGGGTCGTAAATCTTCCTTGCACATGAACTCCAAAGGAAAGGAAACGAGATGTCCTTTTATTGACTCTAATCTCTCCATGGGATTGGTGCCCTTGATATTACCATCTTGATAAGAGTCTAGTTTCTCTGGGGCTATCCCTAGGTCAATGGTAGTATGGCCAAGTTTTTCCTTCCACTGGGTCATGCATTGTCTCAGTGAGACTCTGCATGCGATCATATGAAGCCGATGAGTTAGAAACTAGTGCGTGTGTATGGATTGGGTGTATGTGGTGGGGTGGGGTGGGGAGTCAGTAAGGAAGTATAAACGTGAAAGGAAATTGCCAGTTGCATCATACCTGGAATGTATTAGATCATTTGGGAGGCAGGAAAAAACATCTTGGTAGATCATGGTATTTGTCTGTCCAAAGAACATGCATAACCAGTTGGAGAAGGAATATAGAGGCGAAAATTACATGAAGAAAAGCTTCCTTGAACTCATGTAAAACATACATTTTCACCACTCTTAGACTGCTTTTGGATCATGGATTTGTGGAGGGAAAACAAAAGGTGGGGGAAACATACCTTCAATTTGTAAGGGGAAATCCCCGACATTTTATTCTTCATCATTACAAACCTTAACAAATCCTTGATCCAAACATGACATTAATATTTCTCACATTAAAAAAGTGAGAATGGATTGTCTTCTGTGTAACAAAAACCACCCTAAACAACACGGAAAAATTATGGAAAGAAAGAAAAGTGAAGAAAAAGGAAACTTTTTAGCCACCCAATTCTCAAGAAACTTGAACTTTAAAGTCTCTGTTTTTCTTAGGAAAACAATGTGATAGTAAGTTCAACATGCATGTCTGTAACTACACAATAGCATTTATCATCCTCACCTTAGCAGTTGCCATCCATATGTCTTTGTAAGTTGAATCAACCACGGGGTCCTTTATTTGACTAATCTGAAAAGAAAAGCAAAAACTTCAAATTTTAGCCAGAACTAAGGTTAACAATGCCATTCTAGAGAGCTCAGTTCTGGTCAAGCTGCCAAAAAATCCAGGGGCAGTTCCTTAACAATTTGAACCAAGGCCAGTATTAAAGAATTAATAGATGTACAAACCTCTCCGGCAGAAAGACCAAGGTGTTCAGACCAAAGGGCAAGGCGAAGACTTGAAGCAAATTTTCCTGCTTTCCAAGGCTTCCCTCCCATCCACGAATCAACAAATTCTGTGTCTTCAATAAGTACACCAATCTGAATCCACAAACATTTTTTTATTCCAACTAAGTACTACAAAGAAAAAAACGGATATTGGAGCATAGAAATTCAAGAGCATATTATGATATAAGTGAAGTTTGTAAGGACTCTTAAATTGGGGGTTACATGATTGGTTGTGATAAAATTGAGATAAAAAACATTTGGGAAATAAGCAATAAAAACAAGAAGATTCTTCTCATTAAGAATTGGATTATCTAGCATCTGTAAACTCTGAACTGCTCAAACAAACCTACAGAATTGAACATTTGCCACTCTTCTGATTGACTTCCAATAATATTACAAGTGAACGAAAAGACTACAACCTTTTTGAAAATGAACAAGGGAATCAATTCATTACCCAGTTATAATAGGAACCAAAAATTATTTTTCCACCCAAAACTACAAATCCAAAAGTGGAGTTTCTTTGTCCAACCTTCAAATTCTGAGCTCGAGTTTTATTGTTTCAATGGGTAACAGAAAACAAAATATGAGTTCCTTGCGCAATCAACTTCCATGAAAATCATAGTGTTCCACTACAGGCAAAATTCACAAACTCTTAACTATATCGGGCGGCATCAGGCTCTGCAACTGAAATAGCGGGCCAAACAATGCAACACTATAAACGAGAAAGGATCCAAAAGGGGGCAACAAAGATAAGTGTTGATACCTCAGAATCTCTTGATCCAAGCAAGCTCCTGTCATTAATATTAGCTGATCCTATCAAGGATATACAGTCATCAATTATCATGACTTTGCTATGCACATACACCTGCAAGAACAAAGGTGTGTAAAATGGAATGAGTTCTCAGTAGTAAATAGTTGGGTAGCCAACGGTTGCAGGAAAGAAATGCTTATAGCCTTCTACATAGCTTTTGTGATTGACCAAGGACGAGGAGTATGTGTTAACAAACATAAGCATTTAGGTGTACAAATGCACTACCTGACTGGTTGCCACAGGACCACCCTCAAAAAGTCTGCCGTAAGCTCTAAGGCCATAGAAAGATATGTAATCATGCAACTTTGGCCCCAAAAGATCAGAAAGATTATGCAATATTGAATACTGTCCTCTGCATATTGTTCGATACTGCCAATGCATAATAGTTCTCACAGCCGCAGCACCACTGTCATCCACACCCCCCTGTTCAACATATAATGAAGAATGAACACCTTTCTAACATTTAACACTCAAAGAAAAAAACCACGTGTTATTACCTGGAAGCCTGGTAGGAGTGGTATGACAATAACAACCCTAAAACACTTCTTCTCATTGAATGCTCGCATGACACGCCTATATATTGCTTCTAGTACACGGTTCCTTATAATATCATCTCCTGAAAGACCTGATATGAAGAATTGGTTCTGGAAACATGGCCCATGCATAAACAACGAATTGTCAGAAACAAGAAAAGTTAATTGAAACTTCTGGAAGACACAGAAAACATTGGATTATGAAAATGGAAATTGTTTATCTATCTGTTCAAAAGGATTTTAAATAAAGCGTCCATATGGATCATAATGTTGTGGAAGACAAGTATCATCGTCTATAGTGCAGTCCTTCCAAAATATGGACTACAAACAGCTCTGCAACCAATCAGCTCAAGGCAGAATCTTCTTTATGTTCTCTACCACATCTCCCTATCCTATTCCACCAATCAATTTAAATTTTAAAGCTTCAACCAGGAACTAAATATTTCCCTTTGTGTGATTCTAATAGCTGCCTCATTATGCATCCCTTTAAACTTAACTATTTTCAGTTACACAGAATCTCAAAAGTTCAAAAATACCTTTAAGCATGTTTCAGGTCCATACACTTAGACTGCAATATGCTATCTGACATGGTACAACCACGTTAGTGGATCATTGACTGTTCCTTTATACGTTTGTAAGTGGATAACAATGAGTTTGGCTTTAGAAGAAAGTGAGAAAGGCTAAGAAACAAAAACCCAAGCTGCAAGTAAGAAGAAAAATTAACCTAATTGAGTAAGGGAATAAATAAGCAACTGATATTCTTTTAACAGATGTTTTTTCAAGTATTTTTCTACCACAGTCCCCATATCGGTGAAAAATATGACTAAGCTTGACAAAGCGCATGGTTATCACGGAGATAACGCGCATGATTACATAATGTTTCGTCTCTTCTTCCTAATTCATGGGTGGCATACTGAAGAACATACCATTCAAAGAAAGACCAGAAACCGAAGGTGTTCAGATCGTCAAAACCCAATGTAAGAAATTGTTGATAATCAGAACCAAGCTGTTCCCCCATTTTTTTCATGAACGGAAGGAATTTTGAATTCCATATTTCTCCATTAAGTGTATAACTTCTGTGGAATTCTTTGGGTTCCTTTATCTCTATTGTGCTTAACCGTTGACATGACAAAATAAAATCCACCAATACTATTGCGTTCAAAGAAAGCTAATCTCATTATTACCTCAATATAGATGAAGTGTTCTGCCTTTTCAATAAGAGAACAATAAGCATTGTGAATGCTCTCTTCAATTTGGCTGGTTCCAGCAGACCATTGGCTGACACTCCTTATGACCTGGAAATGAGAGGTCATTGATGATGGAAGATGATATAAAAACTGCTATACAAAACAGAAAAAAATGGAGCTTGAGTATACCCAACAAGGGCTTCCAGGAGAATATGCTTGTCTACTGTAACGGAATTTGTTGTTAATATCCTAAACTCAGACAACATGTAAAGTTTCTGATACCCTCAAGAGAATGAAACTGATAGCACACAAAATGTAAAAAATGTCTGTTAAAAAAAATGTAAAAAAAAGTTTCTATTTTGATTCTATTACAATCTGTACTTGAAATAGCTTTCTGTGGAAAATCAAAGAGAACATAAAATACAGAAAGATAGTTAATAAATGCGGAAGACAAATTTGCCATTTTTGTTCAGTATTTGAATAAGTAGAAAAAAGCAAATTATAGCGATCGCACCAAAAAGTTCCAGGGCAAGGGCAACAATGTCTCCATAATCATGTTCTTTCCATCATAGCAACAAAATCATAAGCCTATATTAGGAGCCTCTAAATGCATATGTAATGCAATGTAACCACTGTGCAGCTCATAATAGAATGGTGAGATATAGCACAGAAGATTAAAAACCACAAAAAGAAAAGTCAAAGTATGACATGCTACATATGACTTGATCCCAGTAAGCCCGTGGGAGTGTTTGTTTTCCCTTTCTTTCTCTTTTCATCTGCAAAACAGCACTTAATGGAACAAATTGTGGTTTCAATAAACAGAAGCAACGTCTGCAATGGGTTCTGGTGATTTATAAAACCCCTGGAAGATTGTATTTCAAACAACCCTTCCCGGAAGGTCAGTCACTTAGAAGCTCTTAACATTTATAAAAAAAGGGATATATAACGTATCAATGCTTGTTTGGATTGACCAACTTCGTAAATAAGTTCATCTGGTTGAAATTACAAAGTTTTAAAAGAAGGGAGACAATTGATCCATGCCAAAACCACAGGAAGGGATGGAAACAGGTTAGGTAAGGTCAAGATCCCCAGTTCCAATCTCGACCCACTTAAGTTAGGGTCGGGTATAGGGATTTCCTATTCACCCCGCCCCACCCTATCTTCTTAGCGGCCCCAAACCAATCTTATCAGGGTCGGTAAGGTCAGAGACCCCTCAAGCTGTCTTTGCCAGTATATTATGCAACTGATTTGTTGTTATGACCAATACTTGACCGACCAAGTAGATAGAAACCACATTCTTATTTATTGAAATGTAATTAAGCATACATGCTGTATTAAACCAAACTTAAGTAGCATCAATTATAAAGAGATAATGATACACGATAATATAACAAGGGTATGCAGGTTTTTATGTTCAATATAGGGTCTAGCACGAGTCGGAGTCAATGTTCCCCATACCTAATTCAAACCTTATGAGGTTCACCTTATCCACCCATACCCGACCCTAATGTTCCCTGCTTTCCTAAGGGTCTCTAGCAGGATCGCAGTCTTGCAATACCAGCTTCGGAAATGTCTGGAAACTTAAGACTTGCAGCTTACCTGACAATGACATGTAACACGAGGACCAACTTGCCCAGTTTCATCAGCAGAGACAACCTGATCACCCCTTTCCTGTGTCTCCCACCATTCTTTATCAGAAGTTCTAGGGCCAGGCAACACCAGAATATCTGAATATAACTTGCGTCCAGAATCCAATGTTCCGAGGTCATCGACAAAGCCTTTCAGGGGCATATCTGACATAAAACGCTCAATTTTGGGCTTCCGGAATGAGAAAGGACTTCTTCCCTTGCTTGGCTGATCATGGAAGTCGTGATTCTTATCCAACCCATTAAATTTTGAGTCACCATTGGAAGTATCCAGCACATCGGCCTCTTGAGGCATTAGCAGAGGAACATCTTGGTAAGATGATAGAGAAGAAGAGGAATCCTGTCTTTTGATGTCTTTATGATTGTCTTCAACATGGGTTTGGACGTCCATCTCTCTGTTTCCACTCATGTAATGCGGAATAACCATGTGTTGCTGAGGCATGAGCAACGGAATTGCTTGCTCATTTGGAGCTTTGTTTCTCTGAAAGAAAATGCATCATTAAGCCTACTAGAATACCAAACCTGTAACAAAACTGCAATATTGTTCGTAAAGACAAAACCTTTGCATAGTTCCAGCGTTGAACAAAGTGTCTGGCAATATCACGACAGGGTGGTCCCCAAAGGGCACAATGAACGTCATGCCAAGGCATGCGTGGATATTTTTGACGATCCACTTCATCTTTCATTGCATCCTCCCAAGAATTAGGTTCAGATTCCCTTGAAAATTGAAATTATAAGCCATTAACCAACTTGCAAACATGTAAACAAAAACTTTTTGTTAGCGGTACTTCACAGAGACAAACCAGCAATGTTAGCTACAGGCTTTTTACAAGGGCAGAGACTGCTCACCAGCAATACGAAAGAATGATCCAACTTATTTGATCAGGAGACATGAAGAACAGAGGCAAACGTGTTCACATAAAAAATTTATCACATATGAAACTTTGATGCAAGTATATCAAAGCAATGTGCTGTACTAGAATTATTTATCCCTGGCCCAGTTGGGTCGTAATTAGCTGTTTAAAATTAAATGTATATAGTGGGTTTGCAATTATGAGAATTTGACAAATCTAAAATATGACCTCAAAATCTGACTCTATCACAGAATGCTCAAAATGCTTGGTGAGAGTAGTTTACAACTTTATTCTCAACAAAACTGTTAACCTTGTAGTTTAGAAAAAAATTACAGCACTTAAATATTTCAGCACTGAAAAACTCCAGTAAAAATTCCTGTGCTTTGTTTTCAGTTTTACCAAACTGTCCTTTGACCAAAATTGTTCAAGGAACTTGAAGAGTACAGAGCTTTTGTTGATAACTTAGTTGTCCAGGCTAGCTTACGCACACATTGACTCATCTTGGGGGACCAATCCCACTGCCCACTAGCAGGGGCCCCAAATGAGTTGATAGCACCTGAGGGGTTTCGTATCTAAGACCTTAGGAGGGAGCAAACCCCTAAGTCCCAGGATCGGCCACCAGGCCAACCCCTTGGGGTTAATTCATGTTTCAAGAGTACAGAACTACAGTCTGTCATCAGATTGACACACAAAAACTGGCATTCAACGTGCAAAAGTTAGCAGGCTTTGTGCACAAAACATTTCGTCCTGATGTAAAGACATGGAACATACCTTGGGTTATAGAAGTCCTTCCCAGGCCATACCATAGGCGGCTGATCCCCCACTTTGTGTTCAGATGAGTCATAACGCCCAAAGCACAGATCCAAGCCACCAATAAAGCAAACATGGTAATCAACAATGACAAGTTTTTCATGGTGGGACCTATCAGTTATGAAAAAATACTATCAGCAGATGCAAAGTCTGTTGCAATTGAAAAAGAGAAAGATCCTCGTCAGGGAGAACATCTGGGGATTTCCGTATAAACTGCGTACCAGAGATAGACACCACTAGAAAAATGGTCAGGATAACGCAGTACTCTGACATTCTCATGAATGCCAAGAAGCTTTTTCTTACTATAAACGCTGTTAATTTTCAGGGCAATAGCGACCTCCTTGTACAGAAGAATGTAAATCTGCAAACACGAATTGCTTAAAATTAACATACATACACGTGGATGATTTTGGTTTCTGTAAAAAATGGTTAACCAATGCCAGTGAGATATTCTCCCGGGAAGAAATTAGTTCCATTACAGATACGAAGGTACTGGAGAAAGTGAAGCTAGATAAAAACAAATCATGCACTACGGTGTAAAAAGATGGTGAAGTGAGTTGAGATAAAGGGAAGCGCAGTTCAAAAGGCTCATGTTTACATTTTTCTAAAAGTAATGCTCAGGTCGCATCAGAGCGACCGTAGACCGCTAAGACAAGGCCAACTCTTATTTCATAAACAAATTGAGATGGAAAAAAAAAGGAAGGAAATCAACCATAACTGCTTATCATGCAGAGGTTCTAATTCTAAAAAACCAAATTGACCTAAAGCAGAAAATACCCCCAAAATGTACATATCTAGTTGCTGGTGAGTTATATCCTTATTATTGGTTGAAACTTTTAAAATAACTTTTCACCCATATTTCAAATAAGGGTGAGGATGATGGTGTCA